>JARHVA010001241.1:3287500-3345000 GCA_037957365.1 Torreya grandis | reverse complement strand
TTAAATTCAATGAAATATTTAATTATGGCCAACCAATGCTCTTTTAAGTAACTAAATACATCTAGTGTCAATTAAAACTTCATCGGCCTTGATTCTAAACTATATCCAACTAATCATGTATTTTGTTTTATATTATACATAATTGGGCCTAACTAAGCCCCATAAAAGTATTTTTTTCCATATAATGTTCCAATTAGGTTCCATTAGCCCTAATTGTATACCATATTGAACAAATTCAGTATTTAGGTTCAATATGATATCTACTTAGGTCCACTTAATCACAAAGAAAGTAATTACATCCATATAATGTCATTTGGGGCTCTAATTACACCATGTTAAATCAATTGATATTTTTTCAATACTATACACAATTGAGTACAACCAAGTCTTATGTAATTAATTGCTTCCACCTAGAATATCAATCAAGGCATTTTTCACCCCATGTAAAGAATTGTGTCCATCTTAAGTCCATTATGAATATTTTCCCCTAATTCCACATCATATTTAACCAATAAATTAATTTCTTCATTATAATATATAATTAAGATTAATTGGTCCATGTATAAGGAATTCCTTCAATATAATGTCAATTAGGGATTTGATAGCACACCATATTAAAATAATTGAATATTTAGTTCAATTTAATACATAAACAGGGTTAAATGAGCCCTGAGAAAGGAATTATGTTTATATGATGTTAATATGGTCTATAATTGCACACCATACTATAAAAAAATAAATATTTAGTTTAGTTTGATACATAATTAGAGCCAACCAAGCTCCATACAAGGAAATATGTCCATCTAATGTCAATTTATGATCTATTAGCTTGATTGTTGGGATCAAAGGAATAATAAATTCATTCATTGGTTAATACATATCCAATTATCAATCAATTCTATTAATTCTTGACAAAAACATTGGTCCCAAATAAAAATCTTAATCAACCAATATTTGATAGTAATACTACTAGACCTAATGGCTCCTATTCAATTTTTTAGGGTGTTAAGAATATGTAACATGATCGAGTTATTTACATAGTAATGGTATTAAATACCACAATTGCATTAATAATGTTATCTCTTTATTAAAGTTATCATAGTATTTAAATTTGAATTCAACACCCACATCTTTTGAATTGGGAATGGCTTGGGTTCATGAGCCAAATGCTTCGACATGCTTCGACTATCAATACACAAAAATGTTTTGAAAGGTACGAAAAATCAAAGAATTTAAAATTTAATTGCTAAATAAACTAAGAATTTCAACATGAAATTTCAAAAACATGATACCATCATGATGATCAATCTCTCCTCTTTCCAAAAATATTATTTTTATAATTTTTGGACTAATTTAAGGTTTAAACTATGTTGATTTATTGTTATGCCTTTTTTAGGCCACTACATGCCACAAACATACATGCCTATCCATGTTCATGTAAATTTATTTTCATTGATCCAAGTGAAAATTAATTATATGGTGACCAAGTAGGCCTAATTCTACACACATTCAAAAAAAATTGATTTTCATTTTTTTTTTGACATAGTTAGGCATTTTGCATGGATACCTATCTATTTATTTATCAAATTTTCAGATCTATTTACTTGAAAAATTCATTAAAAAAGATTATTTATTGAAGAAATATAAAAAAATATAGGTGACCTACTAGAATATCTTATCTAAATTTTCCTCAAACTATTTTAAAAAATGGTATGCATCACGACCGTCTATCTACTATGATTTTAAAAAAATAGGAGTTCTTCATTACATTTTAGATGTCTGACCTGGTTATACTTAACCATTTAAAAAAAATAGTGTTTCATAAACTAGACTCAAAATTATGCATTTCATATTCTTACACCATCTTCAAATTTAGAGTAGATATGTAAAATTATCTACATAAGTTCAAATTTCAAAAAATTCAAAAAATTCATATCCACTAGTAGGCTAGTTTTTATCCCACAACCTTTTGCACTTACACGTTATTAAATATCTCCTTACATTCTCCCATGATATGTTAGTGACAAATAGGCATTAATGAGATTTGTGAGACAAGGTATTGAAACACATAAGTTCATGACAAGTAGATACAAAATAGGGATCAAGATTCTAATCTCTATTGGTAGGTATAATTTCCCTTTAGTAGTGAAGGCCAAGATAGTTGAGAAATACATGTCTCACTATAACCTCAAAACATTTGAATTTATCCCTTTATTTGATAATAGGGGCTTAATTAAACACAATCTTGGATCTCCATTTTAGTATGTTCCACATTATAAGGACTATTGGATGGATTGTGATGGCGAGAAAGTAGTGAGAATCAAAGACTATTCTTAATTTACCAGGAGATAAATAGTCAAGTTTGGCATAATTAATGTGCCAAAAAAACTAGTAAATGATGAGGTCACATTGGATCCAATCTTTGAAAGAGAGGGAATCATAACAAATTCATTTCCCATAATACATTGGGACAAAATAGAATCTACTTCTCTCAAAAGTTGGACAAGGCCTGTACTTGATAAAAATCTTAGATGGTTGAAAGTTAAGAGATTTGATGTTATAAATGTTGATTTCCATACACATCTAAGGGAAGATGAATTTGGAAGCTTCTATAAGATACATAATGAGCCAAAAATATGGATGAGGAAGGTTCTAGTAGAGAACCTCCCATGATATAAGATGCACGTGAACTTGAAGCTACTCAAAAAGATGTTCAACCATGAAATACTATCAAGATGAAAATAAAAATGTTTGGTGAGAATGTTTCTTCTTCTCATAAAATGTAAGTTCTTCATGAAGTTCTAGTTGATAGCTTTGCATTCACTAAAGAATTGGTAGAGAACATAACTTAACAATTCTTATCTTCATATGATACAATGTTCCCTATGTCATCTTATTTCCATTTGTAAGAGATTAATGCCATATCTTCATATTCTCCCTCAAATCCTTAGTTACCCATTGCTCCTTCCAAAAAAAATCAACTTGAAACAATTAGTATATAAGATCAAATTGAAACATCTTTTCAAGGTATCCCAATGGAGAAAATTCCTTCTTCAACTATATCCAAGATTTGTTCACATGTTTTAACTTTTGTCCCATTTCCTTCCTCGAGCATGATAACTTTAGATTGCTTGTCTATAGTAGTAAAAAGAATGAGAAAGATTGTTGAACCTAAAGAGATAGATTTTGAAACCTGCACAAATTCATTCTCAAAAAGGCCAAAGAAAGCAAATACAGTTTCAGTAATGGTAACAAATGAAAAGGGAGAAAAGTATGCAGAGGTGGTGATTCTAGTAGTTAAGATGTATAAGTTAAAAATTAGGTTTGAATATTACCATGTGTCCAGTGTTCATTTTGGAAAATCAACTAGAGAAGGGATGAAAGGAGATGTTAAATTGGAAACAACACCATGTTTGAAGAAATTGACAAAGACAAGGTGATGAAAGATGATCTAAAAGAGAAAGTGGAACAATTGAGCTCAATAATACATAGATTTATCTGGATAGTTCAACTAGCTACCATTTCGTCGAGTCTTCATGCCAAGACACTATAAATTATGAGAGAATTGGGCCAAATGGGTAATACAGTGAAAGACTAGATTGAAAAATTTATATATTAAGGGATCAAAATAATTCTCATCACAATGATGATATTATCTAAAATTCAATCATAATATGAATAGTTAGTAATAAGCGTAAATGGATGCGCTTAGGAGAAACAAAATTGGAAGGAACTCATGCTTGGTTTGGTCAAATTCTTGAAATTTTCTTTTTTTGATGTATTTAAAAAGGGGTAATCATTTAAAATTAGATTATCTATCATATGTAATTTCTTTGAGATACCAAATTTGGAATCTAGTCCCTTCAAGAATGTGTTCAAAAATTTAATAATACAAGGTCACTTGGAAGTGACATAATAATGTTGATCAACATTTAAATCAAGAAGCTAGATTGTCATTTTGTGACTACTTATGCGTTTGATTATGAATAACTTTGTTAGTTGTCCTAGTACCAAGTGAGTGTAGATAATTTGGATGGAATAGATGAAGACTTGATCAAAGTAATTCTCCATAGATTTGATGACTTCTTGAAAGGGAAATAATTATTAATATGATGCTAAGAATAATGAATAATTGATTTTAGTGCTCCTTCATTCTATTCTCTTGTTCTTTGTACCTAACTTGTGTTATTGCATTCTTTTCCCCTTGTAAATGTGCATTGTATTTAAGCAAATTTTCTTTTCAATTATACCAACTTATTTTTTTCAATTTGTGCAAGTTGATGATGTTATTTTAAAATGGGTACAAAAATACCAAATTGTTTTTAAGTGCTGCTAATTGCTTAAAGAGTTTTTCAGCTTTTCAAAATTATAATTTCTCATTGGTGTTTTAACACTTCTGTAAAATTGCAAACTAAGTTTTTCCTCACCATAACCAACCTATTTAGCCTATAAATACAAGTTAAGGATTCATAATATGGGTTTGAAATAGATATAATGTTTGGAAAAGCATTGCAAAAGGATATTAGTCTTTCTACTCTTCATAATCAATACAAGAAACATGTTTCTAAACTTTGCATTAGTTATATATTTTGAATTATGTCTTTCACTTAATTTATTATATCTGATTTTAATTTCCATTGATATAAATTTCAAACTTTTTAGAATTATATATTAGATTATAAAGTTTTTATATTGAGGTTTTGTTTACATTTCCAACACCTGAAAATCACGGTGGGAAGCGAGGCAATTTCCTTGTTATTTCCATTAGAAAATATAAAAGGTTCTTAGTTTCTGTTATCAAAGTCAAATATTTATTTGGTGTATGTTTCATATCCTTAAGAGTATTATTATGTTTTTTTTACCCATTTAATGAGAGAGATTTTCCTCTTTCAAAAGTCAAAATTTTATATCAACACTTTTGTCGAGTCTCATGTTTATAACTTGAAGTGTTTTTTAATGAAATAACTTCTCTGCTCTCTCTCACATTCTATACATATTCCTTTCTCAAATATAATTTTCATAATTTTAGATTAAAAATATTACCCATGATCGACATTCCTTTATTAGTAAGTATTTCTTACTTTTTTATTTTGGGTTTCAATAAAGGTAGCTCTGCCTGCTAATAGGAGAGGGAATTGGTTCCCCACACTGTTAACACAAAGTCACCAATTTTTCCTCTTGAAAAATTTTCATTCCTACATAAATAAAATGAGTAGAGATAGAAGGTTTATATAAAAATATCAAGTCAACATCATTAAAAACCCCATATATGTTGCTAATGGAATAGCTAGTCTAAAACTTGAAGAAGATGTAGAGGTATTTAAAATATAATTAGATCCCAATTAGGAAATTAACAAAGTTAAAGGGAATTTATAAATTTATTTTTATGAAGGAGAGGTCTTAAACATAAATTGTTCAGTCAAGATACCCTACTAGTCACCTACGACCTATAATGAGGATAATTTGGTTCTAAGCCTAAAGGGAAGAACAAAGGTGTATGATAGGCTTTGCGGTCTACCTCAGATAAACAAATATATAGTAAGTCAATTTTTATTCCAAATGAAACATGAAGAATATTGATCAAACTAATTTTCAATACCTCTACACATAGTCAAAAAATAACCTACAAGTTTGCCTACTCTTATGAGAGCTTTTACTTGATTTGAGAAGAACATGTCTTGTGAGAGGTATAAAAGGATAAATAATCTTTGATGAATGGTGTCATAGTGAAAAAATTATCTCATCTAAACCAAAAAATAAATTACATAAGTATAGAATGTTGATCACACCCTACTCAAGCTTAATAAGCCTAATGACATGTGTAGACCATAAAGGAACATTCATGTACAAGTGGATAGTTGAGGATAAGGTCATGGTATGAATGTGTTTAGGATTTAAATATTATTTTGAAGATCCTATATGACCACCTATAGATAGATCAAATAAAATAAAGGTCATTTTCACCTATTAAAACCTTCTTGAAATTCCCACCATGCAAGACTATGTTTTAATGTAAGTTTTGTCTCTCTTGATGTGATATTAACCTCATGAGTTGAGGTAATATGTTTTATGAGGAGGTATCAGTGTCTATATATAAAATTATTGAAGTCCCATCTATTTTTTCAAGTCTTTGATGTGCATGAACAAAGGCTAAGACCATCAACCTCTCTCAAATGGCTTGTTTACAACCCGAGGAGTACCTTATTACACTTAGAACTTTCTTTTCATTCTACATGGGACCCAATTGTGATTTTATGTGATGTATTGGTCCCATAAAAATAATATTTTGGAATTAGGAGAGAGAAAAAGGATTTGTTGTTTAATAAAAATCCTTAACAATGAAATGTGCTTAACACACTCCTAAAACCTTGATAGTGACTAGTCCACAAATAGACTTATAAAAATTGTTTAATAATATATTTTACTCACTAAAACTCTTAGATGTTTTTATGTACTCTTAGGAGGTTCTCCTCATGTAATTTTTATAAACCTCTAGTTGTATTTACTGTAATAAATGCCCTATTTTACATGGTTTTAGATATTTTTAGGGGTTATGAGAAAATAATAACATTAAAATAATTGGAGGAGATCATTTTGGATGGTTTACATCCATTTAATCCCAAAAATATGCATTTTAGATTTTAATATGGTCAAACAAGGCTCATTTTCCAAGGCAGTGTCAAATAGGCCTAAAATGAGACTAAATGGGAAGGTCATTTCATGGTTCTCATACTTCCATAGGGTATAACAACCTAAAAATTGAAATGGAGGTTGGTGATATTATATTTAAAGTTAATCACATGATTTTATATTATTTTACACATTTGGGATAAGTCTACATAATAAAAATAGGGTTCTAGGAAAGCATACTTAATTGAGGCCTAATTGAAGAGAGAGGAAGGCATAAAAAATGGACATATACTCAAATTTAGGATATGAAATTTGACATGGATATGTAAATACATAATTTGTACTATAATATGCCTTCATTTATTCTATACACTTTGTATATTCATCTACATAGTGATGTTTAGAAGTTTTTAAGGATATAAGGAAAATAGTTCTAGTGAGAAATTGAGGAGAAAAATGGAGTTTTGGTAGTATGAAAAGATATTTAGAGACCATCCATGCAAAAAGAGTTAGTTTAATAATATTAACTTGAGTTCTTGTCCACTTAAACCAAGTTAGGCATGGGAAATGAAGAGTTTTAAAGACACATGAATATGAATGATGGATTTTAATATTAGAGGATATTTTTAAGCCATGACAGGTATAAAATGATTTGGTATGAAGTAATTCATATTTAATTCATGATTAATAAGTCCAATTGTCACTCTTTTTATGCAATTAATGGTAGTTTTTAAGAAGCTAGTCAAGGTGTGAAGCCAAGTTCTAACTCCTATGCCACATGGAGGGTTACAACATATTCAAGAGCAAGACACATGGATTTGGAAGTATATTCACTAATTTTAAATAAACATCTTTATTATTGTAACTCATGAGGACACTTATCAATCCTCTCCTATTATGCCCCTCTTTCACTCTCTTCACAATTCTCTATATAACCAACCACTTTTAGCTTTGTATTCAGTCCACATATGGTATGGTGAATCCATGCTATTTTGAGTACTAATTTTTCCTTTGAATAAATTATTTCAATCTGGTCTTGAGTTTTTAACTTTTTGTCTAATTGTGTGAAGTAGTGCATAGTTGAATGACAATTGATAATCATCTATCCTTGTGTTCACCTTACTCTTTCAAATTTTTTGAAAGTTGTCTACTCTCTAATTGGTCACATTAAATGTATTTCATGTTATTTTATGTATTCAAGTGTAATAAATACTACCAATGTCTATGCTCAGACCTCTTATTCATCCACCTTCAGAAGTGCATTACATCTTACCTTCATGATGAAATACTTATGTTAGAGAAACCATGGATCCTCAAATCAATTCTGTGAATAACCCTTCATAGTGCAAGTTCATGGTAGTCTTGTGGACTTAAACATGGTGAATCACATCATTATGTTACATTTAATTTGTGTTTATCTATCCCTTTTCATCCCAACAAGTTAGTAGCATAGGTGATGAGATTAAATAGATGTATCAAGGGAGCTATCCCTTCAATCTATAGGTTTACCCCCAATATAGATAGCCCAAATGTCTAGGGGTAATCTCGTTGTTTCAATTAATTGGAATAGGCTTGAACTACCTATCCAAGGGTGTAAAATTGAGTGACAACAAGTACCAAATGTGAAATATGTTCTTTTGATTTAAATGTTAAGGAGAAATGATACTTAGCTAGAATTATAATGTGCAGGTGGATCCGAGTTCCACAAAGCCAAATGTGTGTAAGATAAAAATTATGAGATAATCATCAAATTATATAAATGATGTTTCTTGAGCCTCAAACACTATCATCCACACTATTTTTTGTACTATGACACTACTATCAAGTACATAATATTTGTTGGATTATAATGTAACCAAATTTAATATTATAAGTTTTTTGTCTCCTTTCTAATGATGTATTCAGATCAGGAACAACTATTCCATATATCTAATTATGAATAAAACCATATGTATTTAACATTATTCACCCTTTGGATGTGTTTTTACAAAAATGGGTTGGTGGGATCATAGTGTTAAGCTCACCTTAAATAATCCTCTATCAAAGAGAAAGGCTTATATGATGAATACTCCAAGGATAATCCTAGACATATTTACTTCTCCTTTTGTTTGGGTGTGTGTGTTAATAATATTTTAATATTACTCATGATTCATATAGATATTATATGATACTTTTTAGCCTTTAAACTCAAGATGTCCTAGTGTAGGCAATGTTTCCTCAATGATAAAAATAAAACCATGGATTCAAATAATAACCCATCATAGATCTTAAAATAATTTAGGATTAGGCCCTATTTCTAGATCAAATATATTGATGGGTAATTTAGCATAGATTAATTAGGTTAATGATTCATCCAACATCTATTATAATGAGATAGAATCTCCCCAAGGTTTGTGTCATAAGTTCTTTGTATTGTTGGGTAACTAATGAACCTAAAAACTATCAAGACAATAAATTATTTTTATTCATATTCAATGAATTGAAATAATTACAACCCGAACCATGTTTAAATAATCCTCAACTTATAATTTAGATTTGACATACAAAAATTTGAAAAAAAAATCTTAAAAAATGGCTATTTTTATAGTTGTTATTTATAATATCACATGAAAGCACGTGCATCTATAAAAATATCCCAAAATATTTAAAATTATAAAACTAACCTATTAAATTAAATTCAATTGAATTTGACATTTGGACCTTAAAATATACAATTTGTAAAATTAGGAAATTCTTAACAAATCGTTAAATAGTAATTTTAGACCCTCAGTGGATTATGTATGGCCTCCAAAAAATATTTAAATAAACATTAAGTGGATAGGTAATATTAGGAAAGCAATGAAATTTTTTATATAGTATTTTTGGCATGTGCAAGAGCTAAAATGGAGCTACGGGTCAAAAGTTATGGACTCTAGAAGGTTGGACTATTTTTTGCATCATTCTCCTTTGGTTGAAAATAACTCAACCCTTGCGAGATTCCCTGATTGTACTACTACCATTTTTATTTTCCAATCTTATTAACCTCCCATTATTTAATCTATGTTTTGTCTTCTTGTTGTAATCCTTCCCACTATACCAAATACCTATTAAAATTCCCTCACCTTGTGCTCAATATATTCATATCTAGAACTTGCACTATCTTTTCTTTCTTCTTCTTTGGAACTTACTACTATCAATTTACTTCTTCAACTTCATCACCTTCATCATCTTATCCATGGAATTTATATAAATTTTAAACATTAAATAATATAAAGTTATCAAAATTATGTGGCAAACTCACCTCATAACCATTATCATTGATTTTCTTCACAATTTTGCATGGTCCAATTTTCTTGTAATTCAACTTGATGTATGTGCCTTTTGAAAATATTTACTTCCTAAAATAAACCATTACCACTCTTCTTCTTCAAATACCTTTGATCTTCTTCTGACATCTGATTTTACTTTATATTTCTCATTACTCTCCTAGAACTATGTATATGCTTTAAAAATGCCTCCACGTCATCACTAATTCAATCTACAATAAGTAATTCTACCAAATATAAAATAAACACAAGATTTCTCCCATATAAAAATTAAAATTGAGACTTTCATTTTGATATATTAATTTAAGTATTATATGTAAACTCAACTTGTGGTAAAGCCAAGTCCCATTACTTATCATTCTTTCCCACTATGCATCTCAATAAATTTACCAAGATCCTATTCACAACTTATGTTTGTCCATATATTTGTGGGTGATATGCACTACTAGATTATATCTTAGTACCCATCCTCTTCCATAAAGTACTCCAAAAGTGACATAAAATTTTTGTGTCCCTATATGAAGTAATAGTTTCTAAAACACCATGCAATCTCACAATGTCCTTAAAGAAAAATTATGCAACTCTAATGGCATCATTTGTTTTCTTACATGAAATGAAATGAAAATTTTTAGAAAATATATCCACAAAAATAAAAATTGAATAATTACCTCTCTCTATTTTTGGTAATCGCAACAAAAAACCCATGCTCAAATATATCCATGGTCCTCTTGGGACTGGTAATGGCATGTATAGTCTAGTATTTTGTGCATGTCATTTAGCCACCTAACATATTACGCACCTAGAAGCATACCTTGTCACATATCTCTTCATATTTATCCAAAAATGCTTTTCCTCTACCAAAGCTATTTTCTTCATCTTACAAAAATGTCTTGCCAAACTACCGCAATGTGATTCTCTTGTAATATTATGTTGTAGAGACCCAACTGGAATACATAATTGTTTCCCTTTAAAGAAATAACCTTCTTGAAAAAGATACTCATCATGAATAGCATATGTCCCACCTATTAATGGATTCTTGCATTGCTCAACTACCTTTCCAAAATATAGATCAATATCATATAATTCTTTGATAGCTTCAAATTGAACTACTTCACTCACCATATTAGTTAATAGCACTTATCTCTTGCTCAATGCATCTGCTACCTAATTACGTTTTCTTGATTTATGTTTCAACACAAAAGTATATCCCTACAAGAAATAAAACCACTTTACATGCCTAGTATTTAACCTCTTTTATGTATTCACATGCTTAAAATCCTTAACTTGTTTTATGCATAAACTCCTTAGGCACCAAGTAATGCCTATAATGTCTGAATGCTTCTACAATTACGAAAAAACATCATAGGTAGAATACATTATTTTTACCTCATTCAATTTCTCACTAAAATATACTATTGGCTTTCCTTCTTGACCTAACACAACACCAATTCCCACAAATGAAGCATTACAATCAACCTCAAAAACTTTGCTAAAATATGGTAATGGTAAAATTGGTCTTTTTATAATCTTCTTCAAAAATTCAAATCTTTTTATGAATGCTCTAGTCTATGCAAACTCTTTCCCTCTTATGCAATCTATTATTGGTGCCATAATACCACTACATTTTTTAATGTTTTTAATGTAAAAATTTGCTAAACCATGAAAACTTCTTACCTATGTAATGATTTTTGGAATAGGCCCCTCAATAATTGCATTTATTTTTTCTTCGTCCATCCTCACACCATCTTCTAAAACTAAAAATCCAAAGGATACCAAACTATTCTACATAAACCTACACTTATTTGAAGCTGCATAAAACTTCTCCTTTATTAAAAAATCTAGTACCATTCTCAAATATTTTAAATGCTCTTCTTTAGTCTTACTAAATATCAAAATATCATCATAACACTCTATTTCCAAACTAATAGCAAATCCAACCTAATACTTTATTTCCAAACTAATAACACATCATTTCTCATTTACTCATTATTCTGATGTAATTGGAAGTAGTGAGTTAATATGGGAAAATTTACCATAATGATTAGGTAAGTAAACATAATTAATACAAGGTCAAAAAATTCAATACAAACCAATAAAAATGTTTTCAAATCAATCAAAGATAAATTTAGAATAACAAGAAGACACAATAATACATTGAAGGTTAGAAGAGATATCATATTGAAGTATGGTACTGAAAATCACATCCAATTCATATTATAACATTGTCACATATCATATAATGACATACCTAATTAATAATGACATTCTATCTGACCTAAAACATAACCATATATATTAGAACCTTGGTTGAGCCTCTTGTAAAAAATATCTAGTATTTTTGTTATCTTAACCCATTAACTAAAATCATATAAGATGGAAAACATAAATCAATGAAAAATATAATAAAAGAAATAAACAAGACAATCAAGACTCTATTCAAATATGCAAACTCTATAAATTAAAAATTATAAAATTAAATTAGGAGACTCATATCATTAAAATTAATCATTGTTTTTTTTAAAGAAAGGATCACATTAAAAAAATTAATGTTACCATTGACCTAATTATTACCCACCCAATTAAAACACAACCTGCACTGAAAATATCTCTTCCTTATAATTATTTTCATTCTTTCATCAAACTCAGTTGTCATCCATTGAAGTGGCTATCTACTAGCAGTTGCTCCCATGGTGCAAGAAAAACTAGACGTTAGGTAAACCTAGTTTATATTTTGTTTAATATAATGATTCGAAAGAATGGTATATTTTTATTTTGTGATAATATCTAGTACATATTAATTTATTTAAATTAATATTATATATATATATATATATATATAATCTGGTATCATATAAATATATATTATTTGCAATATATGAAAATATATAATATAATAAAATATAATATTTTACAATATATATGAAAATTATATATATATATATATATATATATATATATATATATGTATGTATGTATGTATGTATGTATGTATGTATGTATGTATGTATGTATGTATGTATGTATGTATGTATATGTTCCTAAATAAAAAAAATGCAACTACCCATGCATGAGACCTTTGAGTGAACCTATCAAACAAATGGCAGTTATGCTCACTTGTAGCTACTTAAAATGACTAAAATGTTAAGCATGTACCTCAACTTTGATAATCAAAAACATTACTAAAAGAAATTTATTAAGTATTTACATTCTATAAGAAATAAAAATTCAAATTATGTAAATCTATGTAACAGGAATTAACCATCATTTTATTATATTTATGGATATTTAAAGATATGATGTTATTTTTAGTGTCAAGGTTAACATCCTTCACCTTATTATCCATAGCAATGTTGATATGATCAATAAAAAAGGCTCAAATATAAGTAATTTACCAAGGACATCACTTAGTTCATTGTTGACTAAGCTTACCATTGATGTATTCATGTCCATTCCAAGAGGTGGATTCAGTGAATGATAAGGTGAATTATTATTTTAGTTTAGAATAGGAACTGATGAAGCATTAGATGATTCACCTACCTCATACCTTTAGGGACCAACATGGGTTATTTATATAACCTAGGGGTCAGATGTTATGCCAATGGAGATAATTTTGATGTGATTAATGGTGTTTAATATGGGTCACCCACTATCATCAATGACTAAGAAGAGTATGGGGTAGCATTGTTTTGTCTCTTCAATCCTAACTGAGAGATAGCAAGTCACATTATTTATACTTGATTTACCCATAATTATGGGATAGCATTGCTTATCCTCTTAGTAAATTTTATGTCACATCATTTATCCTTAATGGAAATATCATATTTGACTTTGCCTAAAGATCCATGTACTATTCCCTATACCTCGTGTTTCACTATCAGCTTGGCTCTCTGCTCAAAGTTTTCTATCTTCGATGAATTCCAAATAGAGAGTAAGTGAAAATTAAGAGATGTGTAGGCCCATGATATTGTTAAATCATCCTATCATGCCATTAAATGCCATATCTTTATTTCTACCATGCATCAAATTTAGACCCTCTTCCATACCACAATTTATCATGGAGCTAGAATGACATGTGTCTTTATGGAAAAGGTTGGCCTAACACTTTAAATTTTATTTGTATTCATCAAATACATGGGAATTTTAATCTTTACTTATTCAATTTTTCATTTAAATACTTCTCAAATGAGCTAAAATACACCCCAGGTATTTGTATTTTTTTCTCTTCTGAAAATTCTTGCAAGTGGAGCATGTGTAGCTCACATATTTTCATTATAGAGTGTGTACTTTGTTCTTTAAATTATATTTTGTTTGATCCATGTTGGTCATGATAATATGATGGATGTTCAAGGTGCATATTTGAACTCCTTGCTTCATAATAAAATTGTCTTTCATATGGATATTCAAATGTAAAGTTCTTCTCAAACCCTTCATGTATTTGGCTAATATTTTATCCTATCATGCCTACATTATCACTAGTAATTGGATGACAATTTTGTTGGTTGACATTATTACTATAGGATATAAGCCTATTATGGTTTGAAATAGAATTTAAGGGTTCAGAATGTGTAGTTGATTGGGTTCCAAAATAATTAAACCTAATTTCATACTTGGAAGCATGAGACCAAACACACTATGTGTGATTTTAACATTTTGAATACCTTTCAAGTTCATTATTACTCTGTATATGATGCATTTCATTTTATCCTAAGTATTCACCTATTTACAACTAACTCCTATAGCTTTTGAGCTAGGTCTTATGTATGGTAGTTTTGTGTTTACAAATTTGGAATAAAGAATTATAGTAAGAAATGGAGATTGATAGGGTACATACCAAGATTTTTCACCTCCATTGATAGCTATTATGTTGGGAGCATAGGCAAGTCCAAAAAATATTTTTCATTCATACACACCTCTGGGAAACTTAATGCATTTTTGAAGAAATTGTATGGTAGAGGAGTTATTATGATCTTCCTAAACTCATTACAAATTGATAGTTTAGCTTTGTGTTGTACCTTGGCCCTTGTGCAGGTGCCCTAGAAGAGGGCCAATAGGACATCAAATGTGGTCATGCCTTCATACTTGTGCCTTCCACTCTGCACCTCTAATATGCACTACTCTACCATCTTATGGATGAATTTCAAGGTCATCAGTTGGTAAACATCACAACAAACACTCATCTGCATATGCTTTTGTGACTGGAATGTTGATTCATAATAATCTTTGGTGGTGGTAATTAATAGAATATATGGGAGAAGACATATATATTATTTTTATCATTCTCTTTCAAGGTAAAAGGTTGGTTGATAGTAGGTGAAAAATCCATGGTGGAGGTTCTAGATAAGACCAAGCAAAGCCTAAATGGTTGGAGTCTAGAGTAGATGCACCCCATCAGCTTAGACATTAAATTCAGTAGTCTTAAAGTGTATCATTTGAAAGGTTAAAATTAGTAGTCTATAAATAATATATTAATCTATCATGTGTATTATTTTCACGTGTCATATGTACAAA
Organism: Torreya grandis; assembly: GCA_037957365.1. Lineage (NCBI taxonomy): Eukaryota > Viridiplantae > Streptophyta > Pinopsida > Cupressales > Taxaceae > Torreya > Torreya grandis. The sequence continues at coordinate 3,329,557 of JARHVA010001241.1, read as the reverse complement.
CCAAGTCTTAGCATCCACTTGTCAATAGCCTAATGGATTTAAATAACGTGTTTTATTATCATCATGTGAAATGAATCTCAAGACATAACCTGCTATATAATCCTTTGGATTAATTAATTATTCTTAAGACCAAAATATCCCATTTAATTCTACCATTCATTTAATTGTTCTAACTTTTCTCAACAAAAGTATGTTTATATTTAATGTTGTGTCTAATGTTTTTCTTATTTTATTAAATTTACACTAAATTTGACAAAGTTTTATGGTTCAGTCATGTTTTTTTAGAGGAGATAAATTTAGATTGTCATCATTTAATCCTTCCACCATTAGTGGACTTGGTTAATATTCTATTTTTTTCCATTCTCTTGTCATTAAATCTAATCGCTATTAGGCATTAACTTTTGTTTGTTTATTTATTGACACCTCCAACATCTTATCCACATGTGGATAAATCATCATCCTTTTAATTATTATTATAAAAATTAATGTGTTTATTTTAACTCAAGTTACCAACATGGAAGGTAAATCCAAATGATATAGGAGTGACATGTATTTTCAATTTATTCTAGTGTTGAATGCATTGTTTCCACTCTATTAGGTCAATTTTAATACCACTTTGATGGATAAAATGAAAATATCTTATCAACTTATCTAATCAAATCTATATTGTTATTGCATTTATCACCATACCTATTATTTTCACATAAAATTATACATGATAGTATTTCTATTGCATGAAAAGGAAAAACTCAAAGTAATAATAATAAATTGCATTAATAAATAAAACCATATTGTATTATGTAATAATAATTTTAATTATACCTTAAATTCCACATAAACATTTTATCTACATAATAAATCTAAGATCACATAAACAAATTAATCTAAATTTGTATCAATATGTTCTAGTCATGTATATTATATATTTACACTACACCCAATTATATGTGATTCAGGATTGTAAGGAACTATTGTATAACATTTCATATTTTAAATTTTAGACCAATTTTTTTTGGAATATAAGAGACAATGTGGGGGTGATCTAGAATTCATAATGATCAATTCAAAGGATTTGATCTCTCAAAATGGATGGGTTTATCATTTATATAGGAACCAATGATATTTAAAGTGTGGAAGTTGTAAAACCACCTGATATGTTATGTAATCATTAGCTTTCACAAGTGGTAATTGTGTAATTTCAATAGAAATTTAAAAACCAAAGGTTTCATCAAAAGATAAGGCATGAGAATTAAAATGGATACAAGCCTTTTCTATACTCAATTATAACATATGACATCACAAAAAACATTGATAATTACATAAGTTGGGTTCGAATCACAAATTAGAAGTTTGATTCTTATTTCTTGCGGTATCACTATTTCCTAGATATACATGGTTGATTCAACTATTTCATGGGTCTAAAAAGTGTTTGATAAGTTTGAATATTATTTTTTTTCATGTTTTTCATATCCTAGTAGTGATTATCTACAACATGAAGGCCAAGTTTTGAGGTACCTTGTATATTTATACCTAGTATATAGGAAGTGGACAATAATTGCCTTACTCTCTAGTGTTTTTATCATAAAGGGTTTCCCTAGGATAACTATTTTTTTCATTTTTATACTTTATTATTATTCAATATTTTCATGTTTAATATTTTGTAAATTTTTACCTATTATAGTGGAAGCGGTTAATAATTACCTCACTCTCTAGAGTTTTTTCCACAAAGGGTTTCCCTAGGATAAATATTTTAATTATTTTTGGATTTTATTATTCTTATGCATGAGTTTCATTTGAAATAATTTTTACATTTAATCCTATCTAATCTATAGTAACCTTGGTCAATGTGTCAACTCTAACTTCTTGATCAATCTCCCTAGGATCATGGGCCTTCCTTCTAGCCTTTTTTCCTATTTTTTGGCTTGTGTGGACAAATTAAAATTAATAAATATAAACCAAAGGAACTTATGGAAACCATTTATTGAAATTATCTTATTTGTCAATTTTTTGGTTCAAAATCCCTTCCTAGACCTACTTTCTCTCACTAGGCCTTCTCAATTAGGCCTCTTCAAGCCCACACACAACACAGTCCAATAAAATCCATATTGGGGAGTCCATACCAATTTAGAACCATATTATTGACTTAAAGGAACTTAATAACCTTTATACAACAAAATTTGGTCACTTTTAGGCTGTTGGAAGATGAGTTATGATCAAAACCCTAGATTAGGGCTTGTTCACGCCTGTCATAGCCCAATAGCACAAATAAATATTTTCTAAGAGTTTAAAAAGGTTTATAAGAACTATTAAAAATTATATGGATATAATTCAACCTCACGTAACTCATATAAGAAACATTTCCCCCTTTTCAATCCACTTTTATAGGTTTGTAGCTTAAAATGACTTGACTATGTAGGAAATAGTGTATCCTACACGTCTATGTTCCTATAGAAGTGAGATAACACAATGTTATGAAATTTAAGCTTAAAATAACATTATATTTAATTTAAGGAACTCACCATAATTTTTTTAATCTTTTATAAGATGATTTTATAGTCCATTTATTCATAAGAAACTAAATACATGGTCTAATAATAGTGTAGATACATAAAAACATGGATCTGTAACCACAATCTCCAAATAGTGGTATCTTTTAATATTTATTGGAACATATATTATCACAAAATTTCAATCTTAATTAAGTCATATTTTATAAAATTTTCTAATATCATTCATTTATCAAACATGATGTATATAGTATGTAATAAAAGCAAAGAATACAGGAATAGGGATCTGTGTTCTCAAATCTTCTACAGGGTCTTGTTTTATCTATTCATTTAAATATTTTCTCTTAAAAATCATGAAAAAAATATATGTTCTTATAAAATCTCAAATTTTATAAGGAATAAATCCTACTGTAACTACCTTGGTCACCTTACCAATGGTCACAAGGTGAGTTTTAAGCATGAAGTTTAGTACAACATAATATTTCCATACAACTCAATATTTTGACCATTGACATGGGTTCAAGAGGCCTCTATAGATGTTAAAAAAAATTCATGTCCTAAACCAAGTCCTTAATTTACACATGTAACATTAACATATGCAAAAAGCTTCAAATTTTTGAATATTTTATTTTGGTAAGAAAATAGAAAATTTCAATTTTAAACTACCTAGATGCAATCCTAAGATGATAATTTCAAAAATAAGGATTATTTTGTAATTTAAAATCCTTCCAAGACATCAAAAAACCAAAATTAATTCAATATAACAAATATTCAAGACAAAATGCACCCTATGAGTGATGCCCCTACATCATACTCCTAGGGAAAGAGAAAAGAACTCATGGCCTATTGTCTATGAATGCTTCCAGAGTACTCCCATTATTTTATATATCATGTTTATTCATCCACATGGAATATTATATTTGTTTATTTTTCCACTTGACTAGGTACATGAAGTACTGCTTGTCTCTAGTCCTCTTGATCGCCTTCTTGTCTAGTATGCAGTCCATCTCTTCTCTCTTGGCCTTAGGCAACTATGTTCCAAATATGGGTATGTTTTATGTGTATCATATACTATTTTTATTACTTATATTCCTTATTTATAAGGGTACAATTTTTAAACATTGAATATAGGTGAGATACCTACCCCACTAGGCAACTCCAATTTATATGCACTATTTGTAAACTTTCTAAGAATACTGTAAGGAATAATATTTTTCATCTTCAACTTCTTTTAATCACCCCTTTGGTACCTTTAATTCATAATATGAGACAATACAAAGTATCCAATATAGAAAGTCACTTCCCTTCTACTTAAATCTACCTATTTCTTGTATTTATCAACACTAAACTCTAGGTGTTTCTTTACCTATTCCTGTACCTCCTTCACTGAAATTGCAAAATATTCACCTTAATCACTCCTCTTATACATATTAATAATGTATCTAATCACAAATACTCCTCTTGGCTACATACCATAGATTACTTGAAATGGGATCATACCAATGCTTCTGTTGGTGGATTTATTATAAGCAAACTCTGCTTGAGGCAACATAAGATCCCACTTTTGGGGATGATCTTTTAATAATCACCTCAATAGGTTTCCTAATATTATATTAACCACCTACATTTTCCCATATTTCTAAAGGTTCTATGTTGAAATCAAACTCAAGTTTTTGCCTATCTTCTTCCGTAATGTTCTCCAAAAATGACTAAGGAACTTGGTGTCCCTATCACAAATAATGTTCATGGGTAGTCCATGAAGTCTCACTACCTCCTTGAAAAAAAAATTCCACATGTGTGGCATCATTAGTGGTTTTACATGGTATGAAGTGTGTTATTTTAGATAATCTATCAAAAACTACATAAATTAAATCAAAACCCCTTTGTGTCATAGGCAATCCCATCACAAAATCCATAATTATGGATTCCCAAGGTCTACTCAGGACTATTAAGGTTTCACAAAAACCTACTTAAGTTCTCTTACCTTTTGCTAATTGAAAAATATTGCACCTTTCCACATACCTCCTTCCTTCTACTTTCATTCTAGGCCAATAGTAGTGCTTAGTGAACAATTCCAATGTCTTGTCAAGCCCAAAGTGGCCTACCATCATTCCACTATGATTCTCTTAGATAATATTTCCTCTTATATAGCTTATTTTCACACAAAATTATACTCCTTTGATCAATATTCCATCTTGAGGAACACATTTCAACCATGACTCCCTATTAAGTGTGTTTGAGTGTTTTCTTGCATGGTATGCTTCCTTGAAGTCTTCATCATCCATATACATGTATTCGAGTGACTCAATAATAACACTTTTTAACTAAATCTCATGCACCAATAAGACCCTCCTACTCAATGCATCTGCATCCTTTTTTTTGTCCTTAATTATGCTTGATGGTGAAGGTGAAATTTTGCATGCACTCCACACATTTCATGTGTCTTTGGTTAATTCTTGGATGATTAGATATTAACTAAAGTCCATAATTATCCATGTACACAATGAACTCCTTTGGCATAAGATAATGCCTCTACTTATTCAATGCTTGTACCATTACATAAAATTCCAATTCATAGGATGAGTACTTCTTCTTAGCATCATTTAACTTCTCACTAAAATAGGATATAGTTTTTCCATCTTATCTTAGTAAAATCCCTATTGCCACCCCACTTGCATCACCTTCTATTTGAAAAACCTTATTGAATTTTTGTAATACTAGTATTCACTACTTCATGATTATTTGCTTCAAATATTGGAAGATCTTCTCTGATTTCTCATTCCAAACAAACTTTTTCTTATCTCCCTTGATAGTGTCTATGATAGGATCACATATCCCACTAAAATTCCTAATGAATTTTATATAAAAACTCGCAAGACCATGAAAAATCCATACCTCTCCTACTGTACTAGGTGTTATCCACTCCATGATTGCCTTCACCTTACTCTTATCCATTTTCAGCATGCCTTGTGATATGACAAAGCCAAGGTACAACAAATCTAATTTCATGAAATCACACTTCTTTAGGTTGATCAACAACCTCTCTTCTTGTGATTTTCTCATTACCAACTCCAATGGTGAAGATTTTCCTCCTTACTAGGGCTATAGATTAGTACTTCATCCAACTATACCACTACAAACTTATCTATGAAATATTTTAGTACTTCATTCATTAATATCATAAAATTACTTCATTCATTGGTTAAACCAAATGTCATGACTCACCACTCATATGAACCTTCATTTATCTCAAAATCAATATTCAACTCATCACCTTACCTAATTATAATCTGGTAGTATAGACTCTTGAGATCAATCTTTGAAAAGTAACTTGATCCACTCAAAAAATCTAACAAATCTACCATCCTAGGAAGTGGAAATCTATATCTTATGGTGATCTTGTTTATGGCCCTAGAATTAGTACACATCCTCCACTCACCTTCCTTATTTGGTACCAATAATATAGGCACCACACAAGGACTCAATATTTCTCTAATCATCCATTTATCAGTCAACTCTTGCACTTTTATTTTGATCTTAACATTCTCTTGAGGGATCATTTTTTAGGCTTCCTTGTTAGGTAGACTTGCTCCAAGTACAAAGTTTATATGATGTGTTATGATCCTCATAGGTTAAAATGTGTTTGAAAACTCATCAAAAAATATATCTATATATTTTTCCAATATATCTTGGATATTTTTAGGTATCTCATTAATCTTTGTGTCTATCATAACAATCCTAGAATTTACTACCAAACCAAAACATACCTCTTTTTCATGTATGGCATTCAAAAATTCTTTACCACTTACCAACATCACGTGTCACCCAACTTGTTGATCACTCCCCTCATCCTTCACAGGAAGCAAGGTATGCCTAAATAAATCTTTGATCAAGTATACATGTTCCTTCTTTCATCACGAATTAGTTTTCCTATCATATTTCCAAGGCCTCCTAAAAATCACATTGTAAACATCCATTAGGATGACATCCCAAATCACCTTGTCCTTATAACTTCTAACCTAGAACTCCACCCAAAATTATTCACTCATACATACTTATTTAACCTTATTCAATTATGAGACCTTTTACAATGTGGGGTGAGGTAGCTTCTTCAACCTAATATTGTTAACCATTTTGACTAAAACAAGATTATTTGTACTTCTTGAATCTATGACCATTTTGAAAATTTTAAATTGGAGTTTGTAATATGTATTGAAAAGAGTCTTATTTTATGGTGGCTCATTGTCTTTAGGTTTCTTGATTAACACACTCCTCATGATAAATGATTTTCTAACTACAAGTTCTTCTATAATTGATGGAGAGCAAATACTCTCTTCCTCACCTCCTTATGCAATCTAATTTTTGCCTTTAGTTCATGGGCTTCCTATTAGCTGGTCATCGAGGCACTCTCATGATTTATAGCTAGAAAATTTAATTCTCTTAAAACATATTCTTGAAAATTCACTTGATGCTCTGTCCCTTGATGTATAACCACGTCTGTTGTAAGGTCTCTTGCCTATAAAACCACTTCTTGAACTAGAGGGATACTATTTTCAAGTGATTGACTCTCTCCTTGATTGGTTATTTTTGAGCACCCTATACCCCTTTTCTATCTTATACCATTGAAACTTCTACAGCTTCCTCTATTCTACTAATTATTCTTCATATTCAAATTATCTTCAACCTTGAGTGCAAATTGGTAACCCTCCTCTAGTGTTCCCAGGAAAAGAAGAGCTAGTTCATGTTATAGATTATATCTTAGACCATAAAAATACCTTGCAATATTTATTTTTCTTATTAAACATGTCTTGACATGATGGTAATCTTAAATAACTCTTTTGTATAGGCTTTAATAGAAATTTATTTTTGCTTCAAGTTTTGCAACTTTCTGAAGAGGTTTGTCTCATAATCACTTGGCAAGAATTTACCCTTGAGCTTGGCAACCATCATATCCCAATAATTTATCTTTTTATTTCCTTTATTTCTTATCTTATCATCAGTGAAATCCCACCATAATAAATCATGCCATTTTAGTTTGGTTCTTGCAAACTTAACCTTATTCTCATTAGGTACCTCCTTAAACTCAAGTTATTTACCTATTTCATTCACTCAATCCATGAGTTATTATCCATCAAGACCAAATACATAGGTGGGAAATTCCACCTCTAGTTTTAATTCTAGACTGATGATCACCTTTAGAAGTTTATCTATACCTTGTTCTTCATGTCCTTCAACTGTTTCTTCTCCTTCTTCTTCCTCATAAGCTTTTGCTTCATCTTATCTATCACTCAAGTCCCCTATTAGGAATCCTCTCTTTTTTATTATTCTAATAAAGTTAACCTAATGTCCAGGTTGACTTTTAGGTCTCTCAATTATACCAATACAACATATTAATTCATTTGATTCTTTGTATCACCTCATATGTTTCTCCTAAGTGGCATGTTGATCCCTTCTCAGGTAATCTATCAAATAAGTATCTACTTCTCTCTCTTCCAAAGGATATCCTCTCACACACTTACTCTTAGATATATATTATTGGCTATAATACCAAAATTATGTAGAGAAACCTTGTTTAAAGTGTCAAATTTGACTTCTTGATCAATCTCCCTAGGCTCTTAGACCTTCTTTCTACCCTTTTATCCTAGTTTTTGTATTGTATAGACAAATTAAAAATAAATAATAAAAACCAATGGTATTCATGGACACCCTTTATTTAAATTCACTAGTGTGTCAATTTTCAAGTTCAAACTCACTTCATAGACCTACTTTCTCTCACTAGGCCTTCTCAATTAGGCCTCTTCAAGCCCAAACACAACTTGGTCCAATAAAATACGTAATTGAGATTCTGTACCAACTTGAAACTATATTATTAATTTTAAAAATCTTAATATCTCTCAACTACAAAATTTGGTCACTTTTGGATGGTTATAAGATGAGTTATGATCAACACCCTAGATTAAGGCTTGTTCACCCCTGTCATAGCCCAAGAGCACAAATAAATATTTTTTGATCATTTAAAAAGGTTTATAATAACTATGAAAACTTATATTACTCTAATTTAACCTCACTCAACTCCTCTAATAACTATTTCCCCCTTTCTAATCCACTATTATAGGTTTGTAACTCAAAATGTCTTGATTGTGTAGGAAATAGTGTATCATACAGGGATATGTTCCTGTAAAAGAAAAATAACATAATGATATGTAATTTAAGTTTCAAATGAGATAAAAATACATCAAGGAACTCACCAAAATGTTTTGGATCTTTTAAAATATGATTTTATTGTTTATTCATTCACAATAAACCAAACACATAGTCTGCTAATAGTGCACATACACAAGAATAATGATCTACATCAACAATATCCAAATAGTGGTCTATTTTATTTTTTATTAGAACATATATTCTCACAAAACATCCATATTCCTTTATTAAATTTTGAAACAAATTTTTAATATCATTCATTCATCAAACATGACATATATAGTTTGTAATAAAAGCAAAGAATATAGGAAGAGGGGTTTACGTTATCAAATCTTTAAGAATGTCTTGTTATCTTTATTACTTAAAACATTTTCTCTTGAAAAACATGAAAAAACTATATATTCTTATAAAATATCAATTATTATATGGAAAATAAACTAGTGTAACCACCTTGGTCACCTTAACAATGATCACAGGGTGAGTTTCAAGCATGAAGTTTAGTGCATCAAAATATTTTCATATATTTGAATCATTTGACCATTGAATATGGTTCAAGTGGCCTATATATATTCCAAAAAAAAAATTGTGTCCTAAACCAAGTCCTTAATCGACCCCTGAAACACTAACATATGAAAATAAATTCAAAATTTTTAATATTGTGTTTTGGCAAGAAAATAAAAAATTTTGAATTTCAAACTACGTAGGTGCAATCCTAAGATACTAGTTTGAAAAATAAATATTTTTTGGTCATTTAAAATCCTTCCAATGCATCACCAAACCAAAATTAAAGATAAAATGCACCCTAATAGTGATGCCCCTATATCACTATCACTTATTCATCTCTTTTATAGAAAAACAACCTTCTAACCATTGTTATGTTATGATTCATATGATCCATGTTTGTAAATATATTTAACATTTTTTGGAAATATTTTATAGAGGGTTAATAGGGTATAATAACCTATACACAAGGGGGATAAAACTATTCTAAATTAGGATAATAAGTTAAAAACACAAATAAATGTATATTCTAAATTAAAATACTGAGATGTGTTAAATATAAAAAATTACAAATTTTGAAAGATGTTATCTTACTTCCAATGACAAGGAAAAATGATACTTATCTTTATTTATACTATATAGATGTACATGAGATGTATACATTGATAAGTGTGCATGATAGAGATTTTGATATAATATTAATATTTTAGAAAGGACATTTTCAGACCCATAGGCACTACCATCTATGCTATTTTCCATCCTATGATACTATTGTCAAAAATTTAATATGATTTGGATTTTGATATGATGAGATTTATTATTATTTGTTTTCTATGAACTTTTTATTGATATATTTAAAGCTAAATCATAGTTTGTATGTATTTACTTATGGATTAAACCCTTTATGTTTGACCTTCTTCACCATTAGGATGTATTTTGACAAAAAATGGACTACTTGTCTCACTTTTTTGAGATGACCTCACATATCCCTCTAGCAATGAGAATTTAATACATATTCAATACTTGAAGGAGGGGCTCAAACTTATGTAATTCTCCCCTATATATTAGAGTGTATGTGAATAATGGTTTAATATGATATATGAGGATGCATGAAATAATCTAAATTCTAAATTTAAAATTACCACTCATGGGATTAATTTTAGATTCTATAGATATTTTTTTGGACTTATTTTATGAATGATAAAGAAATAGAGATAAACAAGGCATAATAAATCACTTCTATAGTTTATTAAATGAGGTTTTGTAGGTGTTTTCTTAGTGTTTGATAGATAGATATTGAAAAGGATTACAATTATATTAGTACCATACATTTTTAAAATATTTGAGGGTAGGCTTAAATAAGAGAAATAAGTTGACCCATAGGTTTCAAATAATTTTCAATATGGACGAATTTTGAGTAATAGACACCTATTAAGGATCTAGAAACTAGCATTAAGGATATAAAATAATTAAGGATTTAAAATTAATAGTGAAGTATGTGCATAATTTAATTATATATATGTAAAATACAAGATATCTCATTCATTAGAAGGATAAGGGTAATACTATAATATAAGAAATGAGGTAGAATGAAATGGTAAACATGAGACTTTTGGTAGCAGGAAGGTCTAGAATGAAAGGGTGGAGTCCTAATTGGTATTTTTCAAATGCACAATACTGGTATGTTATAAACACTAAGTTTTAGTATCTACATACCCCCTTTAACATAGTAATTGATAAAGAATAAATTACTAGGTTGAAGGAAATATATGCACACCTAGGTTTGTAAATATACCTTGCCTTTATTCTAAGCCCACATTCAATGTTTTTATAGTGTATGAAAAATAATCAAGATCATGTTACAATATAAATCAGTCCATTTAATATGAGAATATAAATAATATATATTTTTGAAAGGTAAGAGAGAAAGTAAGGAGTACACTTGTGTGCTGATGAAACCATGTTTCTCATTGGTACTTTGACATGGTAACAATGCTTCCTTATGAATCATTGGAGTTGAGAGTGGTCCAAATCTAAACCTTAGATATTTGAAGAGGTAGATTATAAGTTATTATATACCAAATCCTATGTAAGTATAAGTTTCGATAGAACTATTGAGATTACTAAATCTCATTCACACAACTCAAGTGTGAATATATAATACGGTAAGGGAGAGTGAATTAATAAACTCATCATATGAATATAGTGATGTTGAAAAATATAATACATTCAACCTATAAATAGAAACATCTACTACATAAAGAAATTATTTGATAACAATAATTCTTGGTGTAAAATGGTGCTTATTGATCATAGTAATTTGGAGATATAGTTGGTAAAATTAAAAAAATAGGTATACTAACATGACATATTTACATCTAATTTGTTTCAAACTAAAGTAAATTTGTAAAAAAATGAAAAATTCTATTTCAAATTTAATAGAATTTAATGCAATATATAAAATTTTGACCCAAGTATATATCTAAATCATGTACCTATAATGGAAATTGTGAGTGTGTGGAGGCCATGTGTTTATGAATGGCCCCACTAAAATATGAAAAATGTGTAACTGTGGAGGTCATGCATTTTATGATATGCCTCCCACCACCCCTTTTGAAGTGATATAAATATAATATGGTACTAACATTTTCTCGAAAAGATAATATAACTATAAAATAGGTGTATGAATCATGTATCATATATGAGTAACATTTTAAAATAAATATATCAATAAATTACATAGTATGTGATCACATAAAGCCCTAAGATTCATGATATGTATCATCACAATGCCTAGCGAGTAACAATAAAATATCAACAAATAATCAAGCACACACATAAGAGCACTCAAAATAAATCAATATTATGTCTAATTAGAAGTCATGAAAGGTGCATGTTCAAATGCCACACAATCGAAAGGAAATGACATGTTCAAATATCTAATCAATATAGAATGACATATTCAAATTTTACACAATCGAGGAAATAAAAATAGGAAACATACACTCTAGGAATTAATAATATGATAAATTAAGGTACAATCTATTGGTTCCCAGTCATACACCTATTTTGTTCAACCTTGAAAACTTTGAAAAAATGGAAAACCAAGATGAAAAACCCATTGATATGTCATTATAGCCAGGGGAAGGTTTGGAATTGATAATGGATAGAATAGATAAAATGATTGAGAGGCACTGAAAAAGGGTATGGTTAGCTCCCTGTTACTTTTAGATCTGCTCAAACCAAGGTGAGAGGACCTAAGGTATAGCTTTCTCATATGGAGAGATTATAAAATTAAACCTCCATGGGGATTTTTGGCATGAAATGACATAAATATGACCAAGGCACAACCAAACTTGTTCCCTCCCCATGGGAAGCGCTATTACACAAGATGAACAAATGCATTAGGTCACGTACAAGCTACTGAAGATAGATGAGTATATGACTGTAGTCTCCATTCTAAAGAATCTTCAACAATAGGGGTCAAATAAAAGATTATAATGCTTGGATTTAATTCACAAAAAGGAAACACCTATTAAGTATGAAATATTTATGCATTTATAGGCAAATAACACTTATCATATACAAAGGTATATTATTTTTATGGTAGGACAGGGTAGGATAGTTTGTTAGTTATAAAATGAGGGTTGTGTGCTAGTGGTTTTCAAATAGTAAGGTTTCTTTGAGCATACATGGCATTACTTATTTCAAAGATGCAAAAAATGACTAAAATTCTAAGGGGAACTACTACGAGTGATTTGCATCTATTGGTTCTAAAAAAATTCAAGTACCCAAATGATCCTTAAAACCCTAGATCTTACACTGCAATTAGAATATCAAATACCTTTCACTATCAAACTCATGAACCCACGGTGCCCTTAAGAAGCATTCAACAAAATATTTTCAAATCTCTATGAAAAAAGGGGTTTATAATTCAGATCTATACCTAAGATGATGACCATACATAAGTACAAAACTAGATATCCAATCAACATAGCATATAAAACATCTCATCGCATTTCATTAAGAGGAAAAAGTAAGAACCATAGGTATTTTTTGTTATCATGAGAGAAAACCTTACATACATCATTGTTCGAAAATGTTTCCATGGAGATAAGCATGGTGATATTTCTCCATGTTGGAAAAGGGAGACATATTACAAATGATCTCAAATATTGCTAATGGTTTGGTAGTTGAAACCACCTTAGCAAGGGAGACAATATCTACACACAAGAATGGATCCATTTTTTTAAAAAATAGCCTAGACTTAGAAAAAGTGAACAACCAACAATAAAAACCTATAATAAAGGATAATATCTCTATTTATACCTTTTTTCCACCCTTTTAAAATTTAATAATGTGGGTTACAATTTATAATATTGAAAAATTGCAAAACACCACTCCAAGTTCTTCGAATATGTTCCTAGATGGAAAATATTCCTTGCCACACTTGGAATATTCTTGTATTTTCAAGGAAAATGATTTTTGAAACTAATTATATAAGGAATGATGAATATTTGTAACAAAAACATTTATTTCTTGTCTAGATATGCATTTCAATAGAGATGGAAATATAATATTTTTTGTAGAGTCCAAACAAACCCCTTTTCTTTTATGTAACTACCTAAAGATGCCCTTGACCTCTTGGTTGTACACCGAGAACCTCATGCACAATTCCCATTCTTCATATGCATTCCATAGAATAATCTAGTTTTGTAATGATTACATTTGATCACTCCATACCCTTGGCTTCTTGAGAAATCTTTTTTGGAGTGGCCCACCTTGATCTTGAAAAAATATAATTTATTTTCCATGGAGGAGCTTGGACAAGAAAAATATTCTAAAATGCAATACTTAGGTTTATTTTACCTTTTTATTTTTTTCTCTAACTTGGTTTTCAACACCTTGTACTTTACACTTTTGCTTTTTGCAAATTTTTCTTTTTCCAATTTCTTTTCTACAAATTTGATTTTTATGATTTAATCCACATTTTCTAATGCATAAAATGCAATATTTTCACTTTTTATCCTTTTGGGGAAATACTGGTACCTTTTACAAAATGTAGATTTGAAATTCATAATTAGAGTTACCTTGAGAAATTTCCTTAGGGAAATGGAAAATCTAGATACAATTTACAATTTGTAAATTTGCAACATTACAAATTACAGTTGGAGTTCCAGATTACCTCAAAATATCCTTTTAGGGAATCCAAAACTCCAACTACAAATTGTAATTTTCTAAAATTTCAAAATATTAATTGGATATGGAAGGTCCCCCTTCCATTAAGGCTATCAGTTGACTAGCATTGACAAGGGGCTTTAGGAAACCCATGTGCAATTTATAGTTTGCAAAAGTGTAAAATTGTAAAATTTCATTTCTCCTCAAATTTTCCTTAAAGATATCCTTGAGTTGACTTTTGTCTTCCTTATTTTGACTGGTGAGATTAGGAGAGTTGATGGTAATCTATAATTAAACTTTGAATACTTACATTTTGCAAATTGTTTTTACCACTAAGATTTTGCAGGGACATTGGGGTTCTCATTTACAACTTTTTTAACTTGGAAATTTTTCTAATTTTTTAATTAACTTCATTCTTAAAACTTGAGAAGCAACCTAAAGAATATTTTTTTCAAGAATCAATATCCCTCCTCTATATGATGCTTCAAAAAAATAATTTACACTTTATGTATTATATTGAGACGACACATTCATGAATAGTTCTTTAGCCACTGAAAGTAGGCTAGACACACATGATGCCCTAACACATAATATAAAAATATTTCAAGGATTTATCTCAGTTGGGCATTCATTACCTAGTATTGGGTATCTTGTTGGAGAATTACTAGAATTTTAGAAGATTCCTCTATATTTAGTGTCAACATTGATCCATAGGTGTTTCTTACTTTTCTAATATGTCAACAATCTCATCTCAAAATATTATATTAAATTCTTATTTTTAACCCCTCTGGTCACCTTGGCATTTACAAATATCATAATAGCCAATGCCCTTGGCTTTATAAGACCCTTTATATGCTTCAAACTCTACCATAACACTTTGGTTCTATTAGTTCCTAGTTGTACACCTCTTTTGCCTAGTCATTCACACTTGAATAAAATGGAAAAATAAGATGAAAACCCTAATGATATGTCATTATATGTAGGAGAGATTTTATCATCAAGAATGAACCAAATAGAGAAAATGACTGAGAGGTATCGACAAAGGTTATGGTTAGCTCCCTACTACTTCTAGCTCTACCTGAACCAAGGTGAGAGGACTATGGGGTATCTTGCTCACATGGAGTGATTCTTAAATATAACCTCCATGGGGATTATTAACACAAAGAGACCCAAATATGACTAGGACATAACTAAAATTATTTAATCCCCCTGAAAAGGGTTGCCACATGGAATGAATAAATGTACTAAATCATATACAACTTATTGAAGACAAATGTGAAAGTGAAAAAAATCTTCATTATAAATAATTTTCAATAATATGGGATGAATGGAAAACAATAGTGCTAGGATTTAAATAAAAAACTTCAAACACATGTTATATAGGCAATATCTTATGCATTTACAAGGAAAATAACACTTGGAAATATTTAGCTATGTATATTATTTGTAGGGTAGGATAGGGTAGGATAGTTAGATAAAAAAATGAAGGGTGGTGTGCTGGTGGTCTTCAAACATTAGTGTTTCTTTCAACATACATGACATCACTTATTCCAAATATGAAGAAGACTAAAATGCAAGCTAGTGGGAACTATCGTGAGTAATTTGTAGCTATTGGTACTAATGAAATGTAAATACCCAAATGATGTTGAAACCTTAGGACATACACTAAAAATATAATATCATATACTCTTTCTAGTTGGATTCATAAACCTGGGGTGCCCTAACAATTTACTCAATAAAATATTTCTGAACATAATGCAGAAAATGATTTATAATCTAGATCTAAGCCCAAGATAACAACCATTAATGAGCATAGAAAAAGATGTCTAATCAACATAATTTTCAAAACAAATCCCTACATTTCATCAAAAGAAAATAATAAGAACTAGTAATATTTTCCATTAACTTTCATATAAAATTTTACATACATCATTGTTTCAAAATACTGCCATGGTGGATTTGATGCATGTTGGATAGGGGAGACATATAAACATTCTTTAAGAGCTTAATAATAGTTGTACAAATGTCAGTACCTTATCAAAGGAGATAAAATGCACATAATAATTAACCTCAAAATATGTAAGAGCCTATACTTAGAGAGAAAAACAAAGACCAACAACAGCAACCTTAGAATAGAGGAGAACCCTCAATTTATTAATTTTTTACCCTTATTTTCAAATCTAGGAATGGGGGTTGCATTTTACAATTTTCAAAATTGCAGTCAACACCCCAAAGTTACACCAAGCTGCTCCTAGCTAGAAAAATCCCTTTTCCATGCATGGAATCTTCATGTATTTTCAAGAAAAATGATTCCACTAATTTCCTCCAGAAGGAGTGATGATTATTTTGAGGACATCTTTTGATTTCTTTGCTAGAGATGCCTTTTTCTTGAGCTAGAAATAAAATATTCATGGTGGAGGCCAAACAAACCAGTTTTATTTTATGCAATTGCCCAGAGATGCCCTTAACCACTTGTTTGCATAGTTGGAACCTCATGGACAACTGCGCTTCCTCTTATGAGTGCCATGGAACAACCTGCTCTTGCAAAGATTTAATGGGAATATTTTGGATACATGACTATTCATGTCAAATTACTCTAGTAGACCACCTTGGCCTTATAAATCTATTATTTTTGTTCCATAGAGGAGCTTGGACAAGCAAGACATGAGAAAATGCAATACTTAGGTTTATTTTTCCTTTATACTTTTTGGCTCCAACTTCATTTTTCAACACTTTATATTTTTCACTTTTGATTTTTTCAATTTTGATTTTTGCAAATTTGCTTTTTCACATTCTATAATTTTCCCATTTATTTTCTACAAATTTGTTAAAATCTGGGTGGCATTTATAATTTATGAATTAAAAATTTACAAATTGCAATTTGTAGAATTACATTTCATAGAATTGCAAGTTACAAATTACAATTTGTAGAACTACAATTTACAAATTGTAAATTTGCAAAATTACAATTTGTAAATTAAAAATTTACAAATTGTAATTTATAGAATTGTAATTGGCAAAGTGCCTATTTACAAATTAAATTTTCTAAAAATGCAAACTATAGAATTGCAATTCACAATTAGATATCCCTTTTTCATTAAGACCTCCTATTGACTGGTGTTGACTAGTAAAAATTAGATATCCATGTACAATTAACAATTTTCACAAATTTTAAAATTCCATTTGTCCTTAACATCTCCCTAAAGTTCCTCTTGAGTTTATTTTTCTCTCCCCTACTTTGACTGGTGAGATTGGAAGAATCAATCACAATTTTCATGATGCATTTTGGAGACTTGAATTTGTCAAGTTGTATTTCTAACTAAGATTTCCTAAGGTTTTTGGGGTCTCATCTATAACTTCAAGAACTTGAAATTTTTTTGGGTTTTTCAACATTTTCACCCAACTCCATTTATAGCCACTTGACTCAGTATCTTATAGAAGATTATTTTCAGAGGCTCAACTGTTTATCGACTTGCCATTATTTACTTCAACAACTAGTCATTCTCCTTTGTTCATAAATGGGATACCACATCATATACAACATATAGTGGTACTACATAAATTGTTACTGCAAACCTCCATATCAATCCTACTAGCTTGCCGAGATGAGCTATTAATCCTAAAATATTATTGATATAAAGACCCATATTTACCTTCGATCCCATATAACCAATTAAAAAATTAATTGTATGATTCCCATTTCTTTTTGAATCATCTAATATATTTTAAAGTTTATAGCCCCTATTCAAATTTCTTATATGAGAGGAATATATAATATTAAGTAACATTGCATTATGTATGGAGGCTTAATTCCAAGTTGTTCCTACAGGTGATGCCATATTATTATATGATGGTACAAGAGGAATACTAGTAAAAACCATGAATATTATAGATTTGTGATACCTCCGTTGATTTTATTAATGCTGGAGATTGTAGAACACTTATTAATTCTTATTTTTGTATTCCTCTAAAACTTTGTATCAATTTCTATTTCTATAAAAACTCATCCCATTTTGATCATTTTCACTTAGTTGACCAATCATTCAACAATTGAAAATATTATTTTCCATATAGATGTTGTGAAAAGTGTTGAGATGAAAGTCGAGCTGAATGGTCAGGCCAAATACATCGAAGTAATGATTATAAATTTTTTTCCTACATGATGGATTGATATAATCAACTCAGCTATGCTACTCTTGTGATGGTCATTCTTTGGTGCTTTCACCAATTTTAATCAATAATACCACATTTTAAAACATCAACATCTAGTAGAGGACTCAGAAATAAAGATTAGGTTCTAATTGTTCAGCCTTTAACAACTATCAAAATTTAGGCTTTGAAAGCTCATTCCAAAGAGTTTCATTATAAAAAATATATCCCTATTATTTAAATCAATTTAATTTCTAAACTTCTTTTGTTAAATAAAGAAACTTTGTATCAAAGGTTTGAAACTAGTCTACATATAGTACATGTCACTTTATGTTAGGCAACTGTGTCTTTGACTCCCTTCCATATGCATTAGATTTTCTTATTAACTCTTATCTTACTTCTATGGGATCCAAAATTAGGATCACACATTAAAATTTTCAATTAGCTAAGTGAAAATTTCACTTTAACCTCTGAATTATGCCACATTACCTCTCTTGATGTAGTCTCCTACCTATAGGATTTGGGGATGGAAGAACAAATTGCATCTTAAAAACTACACTTCAGTAGGTGTTTCTCCACCATACCTCTCCTATGGACCTTGGCATACATATTTTAAACTCTACACCATGCTCATTTTCAACTTTTTATACTTTCAATCAATGTATTGACCTCCACTAAGATTTCTCCTTAGTACCCACCTGCCTTATCTAAATCTAAAGCATTACTCAAACTTTGCCTTAATTTATGGTTTAATGGTCATTCTGATGATGTGTATATTATTCATGTGGGCCTTTATGTGGAATGTTGTTTGTAACATGGATGAGTGTGTATATGGATTTCAAAAATTTTCCATCCCTTAATTCCTCATAAAATGACATAAAGTCCTAATGCAAATTTGAGAACCAACATTGGCTCTCACATGGTGATGTACACCCCCTATGAGTGTGCAAAGAACCCTGGAACACAAGACCAGGTGCCAATATATTAGGCCATAGAGTCAACACTTATAGAAAATTATATCAAACACCCATAGAAACTCTACAAAAAAGTTTAGACTAAAACATAGATTAGAAGGATCTAGAAATGAACACATGGTAAAAACAACATGAAAGGAACTATACAAAAAAGTCTCAAAGAAGAGAGGCAATAGAATAATAAATTAGTAATACTATACACTATATAATATCTACATAGTCATAGGATTGGTTTAGTAAATGTTTCAATTATTTTCCATCAATTGGAAGCTCTGACATCTCATTATCCCTTAATTTTTGGAACTTTTCCAGTAGCTTGGTGGCCAAGTTAAAGTGAATCAATATTTTCACATGCTTGAAGGTCCTCTTGTTAGGATATAATAGGATTACATTCAAAAACAAATCTTTTATCTATGAGTTCAAATATGGATATGACCAAGCCAAGATATCTTGATACTTTTGTAGTATCTATAAATAAACTTTCTTCTCAGCTACAATCAGGTATGTACCAAGCAAGAGTACCTCAGGATCAGCAATGCCATTCGTGCACTCAAAATGGAGCTTCAAATAGAACATAAAATAATAATCCTTAGGGGTATAAAATATTACCCCAAATTCACTTTCAAGATTGGAACAAGTCCCACCAAATGTAAATTTCCAAACTACACCTTCTCCATCAGGTTCAACATTAAGAACAAGCTGCTCATTACCATCAATATTCCCAATGATGCTACCCAATTCCACATCCATGTACAACTTTTTATTAAGGGCATTATTGAATCTTAAATTATATGCATCATCTTTCGCTCCCTATGAAATTTGATGATCTTAACCCCCAACATAATTATGGCATAAGATAAGTCCATGTGTATACTTCCACCCATGTTAGCATCCCATTTATGTGATAACAACATACCCCATCTAGGATGGTATTCCACAACTACCACATCCATATTAAAATAGTTAATTTGATGTGCTACCAAATGCACTACTAACCCTTCAAGTTTTTCGACAATGTGCACCTCTCATGAACCCATGGCATATCACCTACTAAAATCTAATGTAATATATATTCTAAACTCAATTAGGATACCTAGGTGAATCACATTATAATAGGCTCTAGAATAAAGAATGAAATTCTAAACAATCATACCATTTATCAAGAGGGATATATAAAATATATTCACATTCAGCTATCATTCTGCCTACCCCTAAAAATCCTTACATATTTAAAAAAAAAAAAAGAAAAACTCTCAAAGATGAAATGAAGATATTCAATATAGGCACTGACCTTTCTTGAAACTAGGTGATAAAATTATAGTCATGACTAGAATCAAAATTATAGAGTATAATAGTTAACACATTGACTATAATACATGATGAAAACATACATTGATTATTTTAATGATGAGATAATAACATAAACGCACTAAATTATTTTAGAATAGTGTTCAAATGAGGAAATCACTTTCTAACATGTAATTCTAATATCTCATTGAAAAAAACATAGTATAAGTCAATTTATCAAATATATTAATTTCTAGTACATCCCTAGTGGAGTGTTGTGGTGTTGACAACCATGATAGTCCAAATATAGAAAATAGCAATATAAAAATTGATAACATGAAATACTCACATCTCTTTGCAATATTTAGTGACAACAAAAGTACCATGGGTGTCTTTTCAATCCTTGATAATGGCCCCAATTGAGTGTCGAACATTGATGAACCAAAGATAGTCATAATAACATAAAGAGGTAGAGAACTTTAAAAATGATAGTCCCCAAAAACATAAGTTCCAAGGTTCTTAGTTTTCCCTAGCAATAGTGCTAGACAAGTGGTAATTTTAATGAACCAAAGATAATAAAATCAATGCAAACATAAGAAGAGAACCTTAGAATGAAAACCACTCTAGCTCTCTAAAAGAGTCCTTGATAACACAAGGACCAATGTTCTTATCTCTTTCCTTAGCAATGGTTCAATTTGAGTATTGGTTCCTAGTTGTACACTTCTTTCACTTAGCCTTCTACACTTGAATAAAATGTCAAACTAATATGAAAAAATTGATAATATGTCATTATAGCCAAGGGTGACTGATAGGTACTAATATAGGGTATGGTAATCTCCCTACTAATTCTAGCTCTACTTGAGATAAGCTCAGAGGACCTATGGGGTAGGTTGTTCACATGGAGTGATTATGAAATTCAACATCCATGGGGATTATTAATGAAAAGAGAGACAAATATAACCATGGCATAATAAAACTTGTTCAATCCACCTGGGAAGGGTTGTCATGTGGAATGAAGAAATGGACTAAGTCACATACAAGCTACTGAAGACAGATAGGAAATGACTACAACCTTCATTCTAAATAATTCTTAGCAACATGGGCTAACTATAGTGGTAGGATTTAAATAAAAAATTAGAAACTCATGTTATATAGGCAAGATCTTATGCATTTGAAAGGCAAATAACACTTAAAATATTCAGCTGGGTATATTATTTATTTTTTAAGATAGTGTAAGACAATTAGATAAAAAATAAAGGGTGTTGTGATGGTGGTCTTCAAATAATAGGGTTTATTTGGACAACATGACATCACTTATTGAACAGATGTAGAAGACTAAAATGCAAGCTATTGGAAACTATTAGGAGTAATTTGTAGATTAGTGCCAATGAAATGAAAATACCCAAATGATCCTAAAAACCTATAACATACACTAAAACTATAATCTCATATACTTTTCCCCATTGAATCCATAAACCTAGGATTCTGTAACAAGTTATTTGACAACATATTTCAAAAGATAATGCACAAAGGGATTTATAATCGAGATCTAAGCCCAAGATGACAACCATTTATGAGCACAGAAAAAGATGTCCAATCAACAACATTTAAAAAACACATCACTAAAATTCATCAAAAGGAAATATTAAGAACCTCAAGTATTTTCTGCTAACATAGCAATAAAATTTTCCATACATCATTGTTTCAAAATTTTGTCATAAGGGTAGGCATGGTGGACATTCTCTGTGTTGGATAGAGGAGACATATAGACATGATCTCAAAGCTTTCTAATGGTTGTACAATAGCAAGCACATTAGCAAGGGATATAAAATGCACATAAAAATTGATCCCAAAATTTGGAAGAGTCTATACATGGAGAGAAAAACAAATACCAACAATACTAAACATAGAATAGAGGAGAAACCCTCTATTTATACATTTTTTACCCTTAATTTCAAATTTGGGAATGGGGGTTACATTTTGCAATTTTTAAAATTGCATTTAACACCCCAAAGTTCTGCCAAGATGCTCTCAACTAGAAAAAACCCTTTGCCATGCTTGGAATCTTCATGTACTTTCAATAAAAATGATTCCTTTAACTACGTGTATAATAAATGGTTAAGATTTTGAGCATATCATTTAATTTCTTAGATGTAGATGCCTTTTTATTTAAATGGAAATAGAATATTCAAGGTGGAGGCCAAACAAACCATTTGTCCTTTATGCAACTACCTGGAGATGCCCTTAACCACTTGCTTGCACATCTAGAAGCTCATGGATAATTTCCCTTCCTCTTATGTACATCATGGAATACCCTGATCTTGTAATTATTTCATGGGAATATTCTAGATCCATGGCTCTTTGGGTGATCTTCCTCCAATTTCCCACCTTGGGCTTGCAAATCTAAAATTTCTCTCCCATGGAGGATCTTAGACAAGAAAAACATGAGAAAATGCAATACATAGGTTTATTTTACCTTTTCACTTTTTTGCCTCCAACTTGATTTTTCAAAACTTTGCATTTTGCACTTTTTCTTTTTTAAATTTTTCTTTTTATAAATTTGCTTTTTCACATTTTGCAATTTTCACATTTGTTTTTTGAAAATTTTAAATTTTTCTTTGTCCTTATTATGGGGAAATTTGGGTGTCATTTACAATTTTTAAATTTTTAAATTACAAATTTCCAAATTACAATTTGTAGAATTGCAGTTCACATAACTATAATTTACAAATTCCAATTTGTAGAACTACAATTTACAAATTACAAATTTTCAAAATTAGAATTGGCAAACTAAAAATTTGAAAATTTTAATTTGAGGAATTACAACTAACAATTTACAAATTTACAAATTGCAATTTACAAAATTATAAATTATAAAACTACAATTCGTAATTGGAGTTCCCCTATTCATTAAGACCTCTTGTTTACTGGCATTGACTGATGGAAGTGGGAGATCCAAGTGAAAATTTTAATTTACATAAGTGAAAAAATACAAAATTACATATCACCTTAACATCTTCTTGAATCTCCTCTTGAGTTGACTTTTCTCTCAACTATTTTGACTGGCAAGATTGGGAGAATTGACTACAATTTGCATGCTATATTTTAGAGACTTGAATTTTCTATGTTACATTTCCACTAAAATTTCCTAGGGAGTTTGGGGTCTCATCTATAAATTCTAAAACTTAATTTTTTTTGGGTTTTTTAATTCTTTCACCCAACTCCATTTCTAACCACCTAGTTTAGTAGCCTATAGAGGTTTTTTTTAGAGACTCAACTCTTTCTCATCTTGCCATTACTTGCATCAAAAACCATTCATTCTTATTTTTTCACAAATGGGATACCACATCATTTGCAACATATAGTTGTACTACATAAATTGTTACTAGCATTCTCAACATTAATCTTGATAGCTTAGGGAGATGAGCTATTAATCCTAACATATTAGTCATACAGAGACCCCTATTTATCTTGAATCCCATAGAACCAATTAACAACTTAACTATATGATTCCCATTTCTTTCTAAATCATCTAAGATATTTATGAGTTACTAACCCTTCTAAGAATTCTTGTATGAAAGGAATATATAACATTAGGCAGTTTTGCATTATGTATGGAGGCTTGATTCCAAGTTATTCCTATATTTGATTCCATATTGTTATATGATGGCTTAAGAGTAATGCTTGTAATATCCATGAATATTATGTATTTGTGATAACTCCCCGAATTTTGTCAATGATGGAGATTGTAGAACACTTCAGACTTCTTATTTCTAAATTCCCTTCATACTTTGTATCAGTTTATATTTTTATAACAACTCATCCAATTTTTATCCTTTTCACTTATTTGACCAATCATTAAACAATTGAAAAGATGATTTTCAATATAGATGTTGTGAAAATCATTAAGATGAAAGTCAAGTTAAATGTTTCGGCTAAATACATGGAATTAATTGATGCAAACCTTTTTTCTCATGAGGGATTGATATAATCAACTCAGCTATGATATTGTTATTGTGGTTAGTTTTTAGTGCTTCCACAAATCACAATCTATAATACCACATTTTAAACATCAAGATCTGATAGAGGACTAATAAATAAAACTCAAGTTGTAGTTATTCATCCTTTAACAATTATCAAAATTCAGGCTTTCAAAGGTCATTCCAAAGAGTTTCATTATAAAAAATACAAACTTGTTATTTTAACTAATTTTCATATTAAACTTCCTTTGTTAAATAAATAAACTCTGTATCCAAGGTCTTAAACTAGTCTACAAATGGTACATGTCACTTCATGCTTAGCAGCTGGGTCTTTGGCTCCCTTTTATATTCATTAGCTTTTCCCAATGATTCTAATCTTACTTCTACAAGATCTGAAAGTGGGATCACACATTGAAATTTACAATTGGCTAAGTGTAAATTGCACTTTAACCTCCTATTTTCACCACATTGCCTCTCTTCATGTAGTTTCCTTCTATCCACAAGATTTGGGGATGGAGGAGCAAATTACATTTTAGAAAGGCAACTTCACTAGGTGTTTATTCACCATAATTCTCCCACAGACCTTGGAATACATATTTTCAATTATATTTTACCACTTTTACCCCCCGTAAAACTTTACACCATGATTTTCAATTACATTTCCTCCATAGAGACCCAAGTAGACCTCTCATGCCTCATTTGCAAATTTTTAAACCTATAGTCAATGCACTGATCCCTACCAATCCTTCTCTTTATGACCCACATGCCTTATTTCAATCCAATTCATTACTCAAATTTTTCCTTTCTTCATGGCTATATGACAACTTTGATGACAAGACTATTATCCATGGGAACCTTTATGTGGGATGCTATTTGTAACATGGTTGAGTGTGTACATGGCTTGTGAAAAAATTCCATTCATTAATTCAGCATAAAATTACACAAAGTCTTAGTGTAGATTTGATCACTAACATTGACTCTCACCTACGGACGTACACTACAAGTGTGCAAATAACCCCATGAAATAAGACTAGTGCTAATCCATTGGGCTACAAAGTCAACACTAAGACAAAATTATAGAAAACACCTATGAAAACTTATTAAAATAAGGGAGACTAATAAAAATAGATCAGTAGGATCTGTAAATGAAAACATGACAAAAAACATGAAAGTAATTATACAAATAAGGCCCAAAGCAAAGGGGTGACAAAATAACAAAGCAACAAGACTATAAACTATACAATATTTACAAAATCATGGGCTCAATCAATGAAATGTTTCAACTATTTTCCATTAATTGTTAGCTTTGATATCTCATCATCCCTTAATTTCTTTAACTTTTCCAATAGTTTGGTAGCCAAGTTGAATGGAATCAATCTCTACATATGCTTGAAGGTCCTGCTACTAGGCTGTAATAAGATGACATTTTGAAACAAATCCTTCATGTATGAGTTCAAATCTGGATAAGACCAAGCCAAGGAATCTAAGTAACTCTTTAGTAGCTATAGATAAACTTGTTTCTTAGATGCAACCTTTAAATTACTAATCATGAGTGCCTCAACATCAATAATTTCATTCATGCACTTAAAAGGCAGCTTCAAAGAGAACCTAAAATATTCATCCTTAGGGGAATAAACGATAACCCCATCTTCACTTCTAATATTGTAACAGGTCTCATCAGATGCCAATCTCCAAACTACACCTTCATCATTAGGTTCAACATCAAGAACAATAGGCTGCTCATCAACATCAAATTTCCCAATGAAACTACCCAATTCCACATTTATGTCTATCACTTATTTAAGGTCATGCTTAGGATCTTTAAGTATATACATCATTTTCAACTCCCTCTAAAGTTTGACCATATTAACCCCCAATGTAACTATGGCATAAGACAAGTCCATTTGTATACTTGTACCCATGTTAGTAGCTTATTTACGTGATAGTAGCATCCCCCATCTAGGTTTGTAGTCTATAACTACCACATCTATATTTAAATATGTACCTAGATGTGCTAACAATTGTACTATTAAGCCTTCAAATTATGCAACAATGGGTACCTCTCATGAATCCATGG
Organism: Torreya grandis; assembly: GCA_037957365.1. Classification (NCBI taxonomy): domain Eukaryota; kingdom Viridiplantae; phylum Streptophyta; class Pinopsida; order Cupressales; family Taxaceae; genus Torreya; species Torreya grandis. The sequence goes on along the minus strand of JARHVA010001241.1, from coordinate 3,302,700 downwards.
CATAAAACCTATTAAAAACTAGTGTAATCTCTATTACAAGCTCATTTAGGACACCCATGGGCATCACATTGTAAGAGGCTCCAAAATAAAACATGTAATTATGGAGAATCATACTTTTGATCGAGAGTGTTGTATAATTTATATCCACTTTCAGCCATTTTTATACCAATACAATCTTGAAATACACCTTCGGGGCTGGTTCAAAAACCTCTTCTGATTCTTCATCTTCTTTTGGGGGTGTTTGGGGTAAAACAATTTCATTTTCAATTGATTTTTCACTAAATTCCAAGTAATAGAATGTTCTCTTCCTATGTTTAATTATTTTCAATAACTCAACAAGTGGCATGGTAATTTTTTATTAACTCAACACCTGGGCCATATCACACACACTATACTGAGAAGAGGAGTATTTGGTGGAAGAGTAACAACACCTTTAGTTGGAATAGAATCACTTAAGGTATAAAGTGGACTTGGATGGGATGAATTTGAATTTTTAATATCATTTTTCAAGGGGGGATTATTTTTATCATCATTCACACCCTTAGGAATAATATATAACAAGGGCATTCTATTATTATCTTGAGCACATCTTGGTTTAGCAACTTGTGAAATAGGTGCTAGTTTGGATGAATTTGGGATTATTAAATATTTCTTAGCTTTTTTACTTCCATATCCTACCCTTGCATTTGTAGGGTTAGTTCCATGAAGGGTAGTAGTTGGTTTCCTACTTATGAAGATGTAATCCTTCTCTTGCATAATTATTGCATTAATTAGTAGTTACTTGTCCTCTATTGAGGGAATATCCCCATCATATTTTTTAAACATTAATGATCATAAAAACTAAAAATCATGATTGGGAAATTCATTTTCTTGTTATATAATAACATCACAAGCAAACTTTCAAGTTGGGACACATACCTACTATACTCCACTCCAAAACTAATCAACAATTGTAGCATTGAGTAATTTTGTGGAGGTAGACATATTTATTCAGGGACATTGAAAATTGAACATCAAACTCTCATTATCATATAATATAGACTCAGATTCATCCAAATCTTAATCAATCAGTTTAGTAGTATCAGATGGGGGATGGGCAAAGAATCACTTGTGATACCAATCAATATAAAAATCACAATTCATTGCATTTACATTGGCATTCAATGGATCAAGCACTTCCTTTCCAACTTATCTATTCTAATTTTTATCCATTCTTTCTTCATGTGTAGGCATCTTCCCTCTATAATTATATTGATTACAGAAAGTACTCAACCTTTGTGCTGAATTCAGATTTGGATCCCTCTCTTGACTTGTAGACACATAAGGGATCCTTTTTTTTATCTCTATCCCACTTATATGACATTTATTTGATAGTGGAGGCCAAAGTTTTAACCATTTCCTCAAGGTTATTTGTCTTTATAGACTATGTTTTTTTTTTCAAATTAACAACTTTACATCACCATGTTTGTTCATGGGATTTCTCATATCCTTTATGTTATTCTAAATTTGGATGACCATAGTGAATGCCAACTGTAGGTTAATGGGATTCTTGTCCCTCAAGTAGTATACATGCTTCTTGTCAAAGGCATCACAATATTTGATCAAGCACATTGTATCACTAGGGCTGATGTTCTTGAGCATCTGCATCATAGCCTTGTTGAATCATGTTTTGAAGTCTTATAGACACTCATTGGGTTTCTTCTTGATGTTTTCAAACTTAGCCAAAATAATTTTGGGATCAACTGTATAACCATATTAAATTGTCAAAAACTTTCCTCATTTATTCCCATCAATCAATACATCCATAGGGAAGAGAATTGAACCACTCATGAGAATTTCCTTCCAATGTGTGCATAAAATACTTAATTTACACATCCTCATGCTCAACCTCATAATTTTTAATGATATTAAGGAAATCCCTCAAGCATTGATCACCACTCAATGCATTGTTCCCTTTAAACTTTGGAAGGTATTTCCTTACATCATTTGGGACATCATTGGGATAACCTTACATTTCATTAAAATTGATAAGCATAAATATATGAATGCGGAATGTAGGATTATCATTCTCATATTAGTCCCTATGCATCATTATTGGTTCAATTAAAATTTCAAGAACATCTGGCAAAGGGATATGAGGGGGTCAATGAGGTGAACTTGGTGGATCATGATTAGGAAGGGATTCAATTGGTTGAGAAGGAGATGGATAATAAATGGGGTTGTATAATTATTAATAATTAGGAGACATGTGAAAATATTTAATAATAGGAATTTTAAAAAAGATTAGGATTACCAGAATAGTCCTTTCTAGATGTACCTTACTCTTCAACAGGCCTTAAAACTTATCTCCTTTATCTTTGATGTAAACTTAATCGTGAGACAAGTTTCTTAGATGAGTCACATTTGAAGGATGACCTCAATTCCTCCATATTCATATAAAATAAATAACATTCAAATATGAAATGAATATATTTGAAACAAGCACTGATCTTCTTTGAAACTAGGTTATAAAATTGGAGTCACCACAAGAATCAAAATTGTATAATATAACAATTAACATGCTACCTGTGATACATGCTGTAAGCATACTTTCTTGAGTTTAATGTTGAGATAATATCACAAAGACACTAAAATTTTTAGAATAATGTTTGAATTCTAATTTTCAAATTTGTAATTTACAAATTGTAATTTGTAGAATTTTAATTTACAAATTATAATTTGTAGAATTGCAATTGGCAAAATGTAAATATAAAAATTGTAATTTGGAATTGGATTTCCCCTTTTCATTAAGACCTCCTATTGACCAACATTCACCAGCATAAATGGGAGATCCAGGAACAATTTATAATTTACACAATTACAAAATGGTAAAATTGCATTTCTCCTCAACATCTCCCTGAACCTTCTCTTGAGTTGATTTTTACCTCACCTACTTTGACTAGTGGGATTGGGAGAGTTGACCACAATTTTCATACTACATATTAGAGACTTGAATTTTGCAAGTTTCTTTTCCCAGTAGGATTTCCCAAGGAACTTTAGATCTCATCTGAAACTTCCAAAACTTTAATTTTTTGGGGGTTTTTCAACTTTCTCACCCAACTCCATTTCTAGTGACCTAGTTCAGCATATTGTAAAGGATTTTTTTTAGAGACTCCACTCTTTCTCAAATTTTGAATAATTGATTTAAAAACCAGTTATTCTCCTTAGTGCACAAAAGGTATAACACATCATGTACAACATATAGTGGTACAACATAAATTTTTACTAGAATCCTTAACATCAATCATACTGGATTGGGGAGATAAGCTATTAATCCTAACATATTATTGATGTAGAGACCCCTATTTATCTTTGATCCCATTGAACCAATTAAATATTAACAATATGATTCCTATTTCTTTCTAAATCATCTAAGAGCTTTGTGAGTTGTTGACCCCTATTGATAATTCCTATATGAGAGGAATATATAAGATTGAATAGCATTACATTATGTACGTAGTCTTGATTCCAATTTGCTCCTATAGGTGATACCATATTGTTATATGATGGTCCAATAAGAATACTAGTAATAGCCATGAATATTACAAATTTGTGACAACTCCCCTAATTTTGTCAATGGTGGAAATTGTATAACACTTATGACTTATTATTTCTGCATTCCACTTAGACTTTGTATCATTTTTTATTTCTATAATAACTAATCCCCTTTTGATAATTTTCACTTAGTTTAAAAATCATTCCAAAATTGAATATATTATTTTCCATAGAGATGCTATGAAAATCATTGAGATGAAAGTCAAGCTGAATGGTTAGGCTGGATACATGGAAGCAATGGTTGTAAAAAAATTTCTTACACAAGGGCATAATATAATCAACTCATCTATACTACTCTTGCCATGCTCATTCTTTGGTACTTCCACAAATCACAATCTCTAATACCACATTTTAAAACATCAAGATCTGATAGAGGACTTGGAAATAAAGCTCAGGTTTTGGCTATTCAATGTTTGATAACTATCAAAATTTAGGATTTGAATTATCATTACAAAGAGTTTAATTATAATAAATACATTCCTATTATTTAAAATTATTTTCCTATTAAAATTCTTTTGTTAAATAAATAAACACCATATCAAAGGTCTGAAACTAGTCTTCATATGGTACATATCACTTCATGCCGGGCATCTAGGTCATTGACTCCCTTTTATATGCATTAAATTTTCTCATCGACTCTTATCTTACTTTTGAGAGATCCAAAAGTGAGAGCACACATTGGAATTTTTAATTGGATAAGTGTAAATTACACTTCAATGTCCCATTTATATTGTATTGCCTCTCTTCATGTACTCTCTTTTTGCCCATGGGATCTGGGGATAGAAGAGTAAATTAAATTTTAGTAAATTTACTTAGGTAGGTTTTTCTCAACCATACTTCTCCCATGGATCTTGGTGTACATATTTTCAATTGTCTTTTACCACTTTTACCCCTCATTAAACTCTACACCATGTTTTTAAATTGCCTTTCCTTCCTTGAGATCCCAATAAACTTTCACTTCTCATTTGTAAATTTCTAAACCTATAGTCACTGCATTGACCTCCACCAATATTTCTCTTTGGGACCAACATGCCTTCTCTAAATCTAATTGATTACTCAAACTTTGCCTTAATTCATCATTGTGTTGTAATTTTGATGACGTGGTTGTTATCCATGTGGGATTTCATGTGGCATGTTTTTTATAGCATGGTTGATTGTGTACATGGATTTTTAAACTATTCCATGCATCAAATCTTCATAAAATTACATAAATTTATGGTTCATATTAGATCACCAACAAATTATTACTCAATGTGCCATTTGTCTTTTGAATGTTTATGTTGTGCTAGGCTTCTTCAAAACTAAGTATATTATAAAAGCCTTCTAGTTGCACTCCATGCTACCTTTATATAGGAATCCCAATCAAGTGGAGTAATTTCTATGTCCACAACATGAAGATGACATCCTACACTATCATTAGGAAAAATCTTATATACCCAACAACGATTATGAATTTTTGGTATAGATATCAATCAACCTAATATAATTTTCGTGATGAAAATGAATTAAAATTTTGACTTGTATTATGAACTCACAACTTCCTTTTTATTGAATAAGGTTTGTATTTCATCCCAATCTTAGCATTCTCAGACAAGATCCTAAGCCTGCTGAATCATTGAATCAATAAAATTATCGATGTCATTTGTAAAATATAAGGAAATATAACAGACAATAGGTAACATTATAGAGTTATAGAGGGTAAAGGAATCACTATAATTTTACTTCATAATTAATTCATGACATTGTTAGTTTTGCAACCATAGGATTTTAATATTGCATTAGAAGGGAAACCAATGAAAAACCATTTTTAAACTTCTAGTCACAATGAATCCATCCCACACCAAGGGGTTATTAATGAATTACATATAGATTTTAAAGACAGAGACCATGACATAGGCATGAAAATAAACCTTGTATCAAATCATGTTTGAAATTTAGATAGATGCACAACATTCCCTTTTTACTTGTACTAAAGAATGGCTATTATTGAGGTAGTCTATAGATGGTTAATTTATATAAGCTAATGGGGCATTCAAAGTACTCACCTATCTTCCACAAAATGACTTTTTCCTTCTTTTTCTTTCCTTTTACTTTTATAGGATCTAGAGGTGCTTGTGTAATTTGTAGTTTGGAGAAATTAAAAATTGATTCTAGGTTTCTGCTTTCTATCATGCTCTACCATGTTGATCTAGTTTTAATCAACCCATAATTAATATAATAAGCTCTCATAGAATATGGACCTTGCTAAGCAAATTGAAATTTTATCAAACTTGAAAATTGCTTCCTTATCTCCCTCTTTCGTCATGCTCTTTTGTGCCTTCTCCTCACAAGATCCAAGAGAAGAGAAATGAACTGCAAGTTGTCTTTTCCTAGTTTGATTTTTCACAATTTATTTTCCCATGAGAAAGGTTGTCTAATTCTCTACACCTAAACATAATTTTCATTTCACATTATATACTTTTGATGGAATTTAATTGAATTATTTGCAATTTTCAAAATTGTAGTCAATGTGTTGACCTTAGACACCTACCACACACTCCAATGAAACATTTGGACTTTGTTTTAATCCTTTGTTATTTATTTTCAATGTGGTAGGTCCATGATGGTGTAGATAATTACTTTATAAGCTTTTCATGTGGGTTGCAAATTTTACTATTGTGTTTCTTACGTGGCCTCACCTTTACATGTTTCAATGCCCAACTTTGTTAATACTATTTATATTGATTATCTATTGGGCCTCCACATCATCATTCCATGTAGATATGGTTTCTCTTTCATGGGGATAAGTGATGTCCTCCATAGAAGATGTAATTTTGGGTGCTAATACTAGCTCTTGCTTTGGGATGTACACCCTTTATGAGAGTGCAAAGAATGCTAGAACACAAGACTAAGTGTCAATCTATTGGCCCATAGAGTTAACACTCCAATAAATTATCATAGAAAACACTTATAAAGGCTCAAAGAAACATTACAAATTGACAAAAATAGATCAGGAGGATTCAAAAATAAAAACACTGTAAAAAAATGAAAGAACTATATAAGCAAGGCCCAAAGTAGAGGGGTGACAAAAATAACAAAGTAACAAGGCTATACATTATAAAATATATACACAATCATAGGATAAATGTAGGAAATGTTTTGGATGTCTACCATTAACTGACAACTCTAAAATATCATCATCCCTTAATTTATTAAACTTTTCTAGCAACTTGGTTGCCAAGATGAATTAATTCAATATCTACATATGCTTGATGGTGTTGTTGCTAGGCTGTAATGGGATGACACATTAAAATAAATCCTTCTTGTATGATCTCAAATATGGATAAGACCAAGCTAAAATATCTTGGTAGCTTTTCAATAGTTGTGAATAAGTTGGTTTCTCAACTGTAATTAGGTGAGTAGCAAGTAAGAGTGCCTCAAATTCATCAATGTCATTCACGTGATCAAAAGTCATCTTTAAAGACAATTTAAAATATTCATCCTTGGGTGGATAAAAGATAATGCCAGTTCTACTTCCAAGATTGAAACAAGTATCATCAAATGCTAGTTTTCAAACTACACCTTCATTATCAGGTTCAACATCATGAACAACAAGATATTCATTAGCATCAATATATCTGATGAAGCTACCCAATTCTAGGTCCATGTCTAGTACTATATTTAAGGCATGCTTTAGATCTTTAATTATATGTACCATCTTCATCTCCCTATGAAGTTTGACCATTTTACCCCCAATAGAATTGTGGCATAAGAAAAGTCCAATTGTATACTTTCACCAATGCTATAAACCCATTTACATGATAGAAACATCACCCATCTGGGCTAGAATTCCATAAATACCACATTCATATTCAAATACTTACCTAGATACACTACCAATTACAGTATCAACCCTTCAACATGTCCAAGAACTGACACCTCTCATGAGTCCATGTAATAACACATGCTAAAGGATGGTGTAATATTTATTCTAATCTAATTTAGGATACATATGGGTATCACATTACAAGAGGATTTATAATCAAACATATAATTATGAACAATCATACCATTGATGAAAAGGGTTATATAAATTGGATCCAATTCTAGCTAACATTCTTCTAATATAGACCCCAAATACACCTTCTATGTTGGTTCAATAATTACTTCTGATTCTTCATCATTTTTTGGGGGTGTTTGTGAATAAATCAATCTCATTTTCAAATGAATTCTCACCAAATTCCATATATTTAAATGCCCTCTTCTTATAATCGATTATTCATAATAACTCAACAAGTGGCATGGTGATTAACTTGTATAACAACTAGCACCTCTCATGAATCCATGGCATAAAACATGTTAAAGTTTGGTTTAAACTTTATTCCAATTTCATTTAGGACATCCAATGGCATTAACTTACAAGAGGTTATGGAGTCAATCATATAATTGTGGGCAATCATACTATTGATAAATAGGGTTGTATAAAATGCATCCACTTTAAGCTGGCATTCTACTAATACAGTCCCCAAATACATCTTCGAGGCTAGTTCAATAACCTCTTTTGATTCATCATAATTTTCTATGGGTGTTTGGGATAGATAAATCTCATTTGTATCTGACTCTCACCAAATTATAGATATTAAATTCCCCTCTTCCTATTTTATGGTATTCATAATAACTCAACGAGTGGCATGGTGATTGTTAGCTGGTTCAACACTTAAGCCATATCACATATACTATACTAAGGAAGAGGTATATTCGGTGCATGGGTGGTAACACATTCAACTAGAATACAATCACTTAAATTCTAAAGTGGAGTGAGTTGGGATGGATTTACATGTTTAATAACAGTCTTCAAGGGTGGGTTTATTTTCACATCATTTACGCCATTAGGAATATTAGATAGATAAGGTACTTTAATTTTTGAGAGAGTACCCCTTGGTTTAACAACTTGGGACATAGGTGCTATTTTGGAAGCATTTGGGACTATTGTAGGTTTCTTTACTTCTTTATTTGCATCCCCTATCCTTGGAATTATAGGGGTAGTGTCTCGAGGAATAACACCTTTATACTTGATTCTCAAGTAATAATCCTTCTTAGTAACTACTACATTAATTAGTAATTGCCTATCCTTAATTGATCAAATTCCCTACTTATATTTCTTAATCATCATTAAACTTAAAAAGTCAAAATCATGAATGGGTAACTTATATTATTATTCTATATTAACGTCACAAGAAAATTCAAAATTTGTTACACATACCCTTGGCAATGCACTCCAAAACTGATCAACAATAGTAACACTAAATATTTATGTGGAGGTAGACATTTTTTTTAGGGACTTTGACAATTGAACAGCAAACTCTCGTCATCAGATGATACAAATTGGGGTTCATCCACATATTCATCAATTAGTTCAGTTATGTTACATGGAGGATGTGAAATGAAGCACTTGTCATACCAATCAATATCAATGTCATAACCTATTGAATGCACTTTAGCATTCAAAAGATCAGGTACTTCTTTTCCAACCCCTCTATTATGATTTCTATCTATTCTTTCTTCACATGCATGCCTCTTCCCTATATAATTATCCTGATTATAGAAAGTAGGCCTTATTGATTATTTATTTTGATCTAGATCCCTCTCTTGACTATTAGACCTGTGAGGGATCCCTTTGTTATCCCTATCTAGCTTTTAGGACATCTCTTTGATAGTGAAGGCCAAAGTCTTAACCTTCTCCTCAAGGTTGGCATTCTTAGTGGACTATGTTTTTTTAGGATTAACTATTCTTACATCAACATGCTTGTTCATGGCATTTCCCATAGCCTTTATGTTATTATTAATTTGGATGGCCATATTGAATTCCAACCATAGGTTCAAGGTAACCTTGTCCCTCAGGGATTACGTAACCTTCTTATAAAAGGCATCAAAATACTTTATCAAACACACTATATCAATAGGCCTAATATTCTTTGGAAGTTGCATCATAACATTGTTGAAATATGTGTTGAAGTCTTACACACACCCATTGGGGTTATTTTTTATGTTTTAAAACTAAACCAAAAGAAACCTTGGATCAATTTTATCACCATAATAAATTATAAAAACATTATTCATCTCTTTTCATGAATCAATGCATCCATGGGGAAGTGTATTAAACCACTCACGTGCAACTTATTCCATCATATGCACAAACAACTGAATACACACATCCTCATGCTCAACTTCATAATATTCAATAATAATGTGAAAATCCCTCAAGTGATGATCACCACTTATTACATAATTCCCTCAAAATTTTTGAAGGTGTTTCCTTCATTCAAGATCCTAATAACCTTCCATGTCATCAAAACTGATAGGCCTAAATATGGGAATGTGTAATGCTTGATAATTATTCTCTTCTTGATTCATATGCCTCATGATTGGTTTAATGGGAGGTTTGAGAATAATTGAAAAGGGATGTGAGGGGGTGAATTAGGTAGATGTGGTAGATCAAAATTAGTAGGGGATTTAGCTAATTAAGAAGGAGACAGACAGCAAATGGGACTATATGATCCCGAATGACTAAGAGACATATGAAAGTCCTTAACAATAGGGATTTCAATGAAAATTTCAAGACTATTATAATCTTGGAATTCTAGTATTTAACAAATAAAAATTTCCCTTGAGTTGGCCTCCAAATGTGTCTTCCTCTTCTTTGGCGAATACATAGGGGAAAGTCAATTTGTTTCAACATGTAACCTTTGAAGGATGATCTCAATCCTTCTAGCTTTATAAGAAAGAAAATAATCAAATTTGAACTTGAACAAAGGTATTCAAAATAGGCACTGGTCTTTCTTTATACTAGATGATAAAATTGGAGTCTCCACTACAATCAAAATTCTAGAATATAATAGTTAAAAAATAGACTATGATACATTCTAAAGATAAACTTTGTTTGACATGATTGATAAGATAGAAAGTAAATATGCCAAAAATTTTATAATTATGTTCAATGGGGGAAATCACCTTATAATATGCAATTTTAATAACTCTTTGCAAAAAACATAGTAAAAGTCAATTATCAATTTTTCAATTCTTATCACGTCCTTAGTGGAGTGTTGTGGCATTGAAATCCAAGATAATCCAAATATAACAAATAAAAACAGATAAATTCACAAAATTAAATACTCACAGCTCTCTACAAGAGTCCCCAACAACACAAGTGACCATGACTTTAGTTTAATCCCAACAATGATGCCAGATGAGTGTTGGTTCCTAGTTATACACCTTTGTTTCTTTGCCTTACAAAATTTGATAAAATGACAAATAAATATGACAAACCTATTGATATCTCATTATAGTTGAGGAAGGGTTTGGCATCGAGAATGGACTAAATGGAGAAAATGATTTAGAGGTATTAATAGAGGGTATGGTCAGATCTTTGTTACTTCTAGCTCTACCTGAACCAAGGTGAGAGGACATAAGGGGTAGATTGATCACATGGAAGGATTATACAATTCAACATCCCTATGGATTTTTGGCAACAAATGACACAAATATGACCAGGGCACAACCAAACTTGTTCACTCCACCTGAGAAGGGTTATCACATAGGATGAACAAATGCACTAGGTCACATAAAAGCTACTAAAGATAGATGAGTATATGTTTTAAATATTCATTCTAAAGAATCTTCATTAATAGGGGTAAATAAAAGACTACAATTCTAGGATTTAATACACAAAATGCAAACACATGTTAAGTATGCAATATTTAGGCATTTGTAGGAAAATAACACTTATAGTATGAACACGGTGTATTATTTGTAGGGTACGATAGGGTAGGATAGTTTTTAGTTATAAAAATAGGGTGGCATGTTAGTGGTCCTTAAACAAGAGGTTTTATTTTAACATATATGACATCACATATTACAAAGATGCAAAAAAAATGACTAGTAAGCTAAGAGGAACTATGAAGAGTAATTTGCATCCATTAGTGCCAATATAATTCAAGTACCCAAATAATCCATGAAACCCTAGAGCTTACATTACACTTAGAATCTCAAATACCTTTCCTTAGTAAATTTATGACCCTAGGGTGCCCTTAAAAGTATTCAATAAAATATTTCTAAATCTCTATGATGAAAGGGGTTTATAACCTAGATCTATGCCAAAGAGACAACCATACATAAGCACAAAACTTGATATTTAATAAACATAACATATAAAACATCTCATTGCATTTAATTAATATTAAAAAGTTATAACCATAGGTATTTCCCATTATAATGAAAGAAAACCTTACACACATCAATGTTTCAAAATGTTGCCATGGGGACAAGCATGATGAGATTTCTCCATATTGGACAAGGGAGAAATATTAAAAATGCTCTCTAAGCTTGATAATGGTAGTAAAACTACAACCACCTTAGCAAGAGAGATAATATCTACACAAAACAATGGATACCAAAATTTATTGAAAGATCCAAGACTTAGGGAAAATGAACAACCAACAACAACAATATAGAATAGAGGAGAAGCCCTTTTTTAATACATTTTTTCTATCCCTTTCAAATATGAGAATATGGGTTCCAATTTTCAATATTTCAAAATAACAAAATAACCCTCCAATTTTCACCAAGATGATCCCAACTGGAAAATATTCCTTGCCATGTCTAGAGCCTTCATGTATTTGCAAATAAAATGATTGTTGCAATTGCCTCTACAAGGAATGATGAATATTTTCAACAAAAACATTGATTTCTTGGATAGAGATGCCTTTTTATAGAGATGGAAAGAGAATATTCATGGTGGAGGCCAAATAAACCCCTTTTCTTTTGTGAAACTTCATGAGGATGTCTTTGACCACTTGATTGCATAGTTGGAACCTTTTGGACAACTTATATTCTTCATATCCATGCCATAGAAAAATCTGGTTTTATAATGATGGCAATTGGTCACTCCATACCCTTGGTTACTTGAGAAATATTCCTTAGAGTGGCCCACCTTGATCTTGCAAACCTATCATTTCTGTCCCATAGAGGACCTTAGACAAACAAAACATGACAAAATACATACTTAGGTTTATTTTACCTTTTTATTTTTTGGATCCAACTTGTTTTTCAACACCTTCCATTTTGCACTTTTTCTTTTGGAAAATTTCTCTTTTTCTATTTTTTTACAATCTTTTTTATGGTTTCCTTTACAATTTTTAATGCATAAATTCATTATTTTCCACTTTTTAACCTTTTGGGAAATCTTGGCCCCTTTTGTAAGTTTACAAATTACACATTACAAAGTTGCAATTAATAATTGAAATTCCCCTAAGAAGTTCCCTTAGGCAAATGGGAACAACATATGTAATTTGAATTTTGGAAATATGCAAAATTACAAATTGTAGTTGGAGTTATGGATTCCCTCAAAAGCTCCTTTTAAGAAATTTGGATCTCCAATTGTAATTTGTAATTTTGCAAAATTACAAATTGCATTTGGGGTTTTCATTTCCCTCAAAAGTTCCTTTTAGGGAATCTATAACTCTAATTGCAAATTATAATTTTGTAAAATTGCAAAATCACAACTAGTTGTGGAAGTTACCCCTTACATGAAGTCCACCTATTGACTAGTGTTGACTTCAGTGTTAGGGATAACCATGTGCAATTTTCAACTTGCACAAGTGTACAATTTCAAATTTGCATTTTTCTTCCAATTTTCCTTAAAGTTCTCCTTGAGTTGCCTTTATTCCTCCTTGCTTTCATTGCTAAGATTGGTAGAGTTGACTGCAATTTGCAATTGCACATTGAAGACTTACATTTTGCAAATTATGTTTCCCATTAAGAATTTCTAGGGATTTTGGGGGTCTCATTTGCAATTTTTTGATCTTACAGAGTTTTGGAATTTTTTTGACATAACTCCATTCTTACAACATGAGAATTACCTTACAGAATATTTTATACTAGAAGTCATATCCCTCCCCTATATTATGCTTCAAAATAGTAATCTACACATGAAGTGTTACATTGATATGCCACATTCCCAAATAGTTACTTAGCCATTGAAACCAATTAGGCACACATGATGCCCTAACACATAATATTCAAAATTTTCAAAGTTTTTTCTCAATTGGGCATTCATTACCTAATATTTGGTATCTTGTTGGATCATTTCCAAAATTTTACAAGCTTCCTCATTATGTACTGCCATCATTGATCCATATCCATTTCATGCTTTTCCACCATGTGAATGATCTCATCTCAGAATGTTCTCAAAAATATTCTATTAAATTATGATTTTGAAACCCCTCTGGTCACCTTGGCATTTAAAAATATCATAATAGCCAATGCCCTTGGCTTTACAAGACCTTTTATACCCTTGAAACTCTTCCATAGAAATTTGGTTCCTACTCAACGTGTCATTTATCTTCTGAATGTTAATGTTATGCTAGGATTCTTGAGATCTGTATATATTACAAAAGCCTTGTAGCTACACCTCATGCTACCTTTATACTAGCATCCAAATCAAGTGGATTAGTTTCTATGTCCACACCATGAAGATAAGATTGTACATTGTCATTAGGAAAATGCTCATAGACTCAATAATGATTATGCATTTTTACTACAGATACCAATAAACCTAATAGAATTTTATTGATGTAATTGACTTAACATATCAACTTATATTATGTACTCATGGCTTCCCTTTTTATTGAATAAGGGTTGTATTTCATTGCAATCTTAGCATTCTCAAATATGATCCTAAGCCTGTTGAATCATTGAATCTATAAAATTATCGATATCATTTGTAAAATGAAAATGAATATAATAGATAATAAGGAACATTACAAAGTTACAATGGGTAAAAGAATCAATAAAATTTCACTTTAGAATAAATGCAGGGCATTGGTAATTCTAAAATCATAATATTTTAATATATCATTAGAATGAAAACTAATATAAAACCATTTTGAAACTTCTATTCAAATGAAGTCATCCCACACCAAGGGGTTAGTTTTGCATTACATGCAGATACCAAAGACATAGACCACAACACAAGCATGAAAATAAGCCTTATATCAAATCATGTTTGAAATTTAGATGGATGTACAATCATTCCCTTTTTACTTATACTAAATAATGGCTATTATTGAGGTAGTATGTAGATGTTACATGCCATTTATGGTAGCTAGTGGAGCATTCAAACTAATCACCTAACTTCCATGCCATTTCCCACTTTTTATTTCTTCTTACTCCTATAGGATCTAGAGGAGCTTGTGTAATTTTTAATTTGGATGAATTGTAAATTACTTCTAGTAATCTATTTTACACCATGCTCTACCATATTGGTCAAACTGTAGTCAACCCCAAGCTCTTCTATTAGTGGAATCTGGAGCTTGATCAAAAAATATCAATTTACCAAACTTGCAAATTACTTCCTTATCTCCCTCTTCCACCATGATCTTTCTTGCATTCTCCTTATGGGATCTGAGAGTGGAGAAACTAATTGGAAGATATCTTTTCCTTGTTTTCTTTTTCACAGTTGCTTTTCCCATAATGAAACCAACAAAATTATATACCCCTAAACGTAATTTGTGTTTCACATTCTAGACTTCCAGTGGACTTTAACTAACTCATTTGTAATTTTCAAAAGT
>JARHVA010001241.1:3160000-3282500 GCA_037957365.1 Torreya grandis | reverse complement strand
TCAAAGTGTGTCATGCATTAATAAGTAAGGTCCAACATATGTATGTGCATGTGTCATGTTTTTGAGTATGCCTATATCACACTCACGTATGTGTGAATCATATGTGTATTTACAGAGGAAATGATATAAAATATACTAACATAAAATAAAAAACATAGCTTCCAAGGAATTAGTAAACATGTGTGTGTTAGATAATTTTGTATTTTTGAATTATTTGAATGTTTTTTGTATTTTCATTAAATTTAAATGTTTTTAGATTTATTTAATTTTTTACATATTTGTATTTTTAGAATATATGAAAATGAATAATCTAACCTATTATCCCATCTAAGGAATGCTCATAGGTAGCCTCAAACATAGAATATGTCACAACAAACTGGTCATATTTCTAAGGAGAAAGAATATGTGTCAGATAAAGAAACTTATAATTAGTATTATTCTTTGTATGTATCATAGGAATATGTGGTCTTGAGTAGGTAATAGAATAATTAGGAGTTATTGTAACACAATTTTTATTACTCTTTGGTTTAGTCATTGTCGTTGTAATTTGAACAAGTTTATTTTCATTTAGTAATTATATAGACCATGTGTGTCTATACAAGGATTTTGTGAAATCCAATTTCCACACACACACACACGCATGCACACACTTATATGTATGTATTTATCTATATCTATATGTGTGTGTGTCTGTGTGGCTTTATGTGTGTGTGTCTCTATGTATGTATATACACACTCATATATGTATGTATAAATACATACATACATATCTATATAGACACACACACATAGATACATACATACATACACACACACACACACACACACACACACACACACACATATTTATACATATATACATATATATACATATGTACATATATATATATATATATATATACAGATATATATACATACATACATATATATATATATATATATATATATATATATATATACATATATATATGTATATATATACATATATATATGTATATATATACATATATATATGTATATACATATGTATATACATATATATATATGTATATACATATATATATATGTATATACATATATATATATGTATATACATATATATATATGTATATATATATGTATATACATATATATATATGTATATACATATATATATATATACATATATATATATATATATATATATATATATATATATATACGTATATAAGTGTGTGTGTGTGTGTGTGTGTGTGTGTGTGTGTGTGTGTGTGTGTGTGTGTATGTATATATACATACATACATACATACATACACAAACACACACACATAGACATTTATTTGTGTGTGTGTATGGTGAAATCTTGTATATCAAGTACGGGTTGTCTAGGAAAGGTGGTTGTCTAATGCTTACCATTTAATGAATGATTAAACTTATTCAGTTTTATAATTAGCTATCTAGGAATAAACTTGTCTTTCTCACATGGATGTCCATTTATAATTCTTCAAACTATGACTACCCTATTGGTATTAATGTATTTAATAAACCATGCATTATGTAATGTACTATGCAAGGTTTATGCATCTAAGGTCATCGTAATAACATATCAAAGGCTCCCATGTATTATCTAATCAAGAAGGTAGCATTGACATGATTCTAACCAACCCATAAAGCTAAGTCAATCTCACTAATTGCATGCATTGATGTTTCATCAAATACTCTAACCATTTTAATCAAATGGTATATATCATCACGTGAATATATGAAATGTTTAGGTAACTTCATTGTGAAAATTTTCTCATTAGAACCATTATCAATAATTAATATATGTATATGATAATAATAATTAAGGTATGTTTGAATAAACAATGAATGATTATATGAATCATCATCTACAATTTCACTATCATCAATGGAAATAGTGAATCCCTAAATAATACGAGGTGTTGTGTGTGTATAAGTGAAAATAATACCATATAGTGCGTTACCATATTTTTGTGGAAGAGACTATTCATGATATGACATTTTCACTCCGTGTTATTTATTATAATGATCTTGAAATGTATTTTTAAATATATTTTGGTTTTGATAGTCACCACTTTTTTAACCTGAATACTTTGAAATATCATCAAAGGTTATTTTTGGTTATTAATAAGGTCTTGGATATTATGTTTTAATGTATAACATTGTTTGTGTAATCATAGGGCCTTTATGATAGTCACAATATACATTAGCATCATATCCTTTTAGTAGAGGTTGAGTCCTATGAACATATATGATAGGAACAAGATATATGAGATGGCACTCCATAAGCTTCTTAAGTAGATAACCTAGAGAGTTAGGTAATAATTTGAATTTTCTCTTAGGCTCATTAGATAAGATGAGGACATTATGAATTTATGACAATATATTAAGCATTTTGGCTATTTCCTTTTTAGGTTATGTAGGTTTTACCTTATTGATTTGTTTTATATGAAACTTGTTAGAATATGTATTTATTATGTTTGCCACATACTTAGTGTTTGTCAAGGAAATAAGTTTCATTTCTTGATCTAAACTAATATGGCATAATTCATCAAAATATTTTAACATGTTAAAATAGGATCATGTTCAAGTAGAATTTGATTAAAGATGTCATGAAACTCTATATTTTCCATTGGATTTGTCATTTTGGATAATGGTATTTTATACCTCTAGACATATTTATTTATTGGTGTTTGATCTTATAAATTTCAACATAGGACATATTTTAAGTGATTTTGATGGAGAATGTACTAAAAATTGATCCTCAAGGTGTTTTAATGCTTTTACTTATTGGACTAGTAATTCATATAACCATATTAAATTATATTACTTTAGGCTTCTTTGAAATAATTTGGTTAGAAGTTAGTCATTGAAATCATAATCAAGATAGGTTGCATGGAATTATTGTAAATTTTATTCAATATCACCCTTGTCATTATACAATGTAAACTTGGATGTAACAAAAATAATTTAAGAAGGGTGAAAATATATCTTAGGTAAGAGAGGACTATGTAACACATTTTAAATCAATATCATCATGTTATTTGAAATCATTCTTTTTAAATTTTGGTAACCTTAGCTTCCAAATATTTTAGAACTTGGATAACAATTTATAAT
This sequence comes from Torreya grandis, assembly GCA_037957365.1. Lineage (NCBI taxonomy): Eukaryota > Viridiplantae > Streptophyta > Pinopsida > Cupressales > Taxaceae > Torreya > Torreya grandis. The sequence continues at coordinate 3,279,379 of JARHVA010001241.1, read as the reverse complement.
TTTGAATGATTGGTATTAAGATTTGAGACTTGAGAAGTGACCAGAGGGAATTAAAAAACCATTTGTGTTGAGGAAGGAATTGAAATTGGTAATTAAATTGATGTATTAATTATTTTATTGAAGGGTGTAACAATAGTTGGTCCATCTAAGGGTTCACCATTCTTGAATTTGTATACACTATCTTTAGCATGGATATTATTTTATTCTCGCGTAATATATAAGAATTCATTAATCAAAATTTTCTTTGTGTTTAAATTATTGACTAAAGCTTATTTATCTTCAATTTAAATTTAATACTTTTTCATATTTTACATATTTTATAAATGAAAATACAATTTCCAAATTAAATTTAAATACGTAGATCTATAGATTTCAAAAATTAGAAACCCTAAAAAACATAAAACCCTAAAGCAATATAGAATTTACATGAAAAGGCATACTAGTAAAATTCACCCATTGTTTAACCATTTTTGAAAATATTTTCTGAAGAGTTAAGGGTATATAATATCCTATACACAAAGTTAGATAAAATTATTATAAAGTAGGGTAATTAATTACAAACTTAGATAACTTAATATTCTAAATTAAAATATTTAAACATGCTTAATATAGAATGTACCAAATTTGAAATATGTTATATTGATTGAAATGTTTAGGATAAATGATACTTATCTAGATTTGTAATTTGAAGATGGATCTATGTTTCATAAAGGTAGAAGTGTTTAGGATTAGTATTATGAGAAAATTGTTAAATTATTTAAATGATTATACTAGAGTGTTAAAAACTACCCTTAACACTATTGTTTAAACTATGACACTACTGTGAAGTACATAATATGTGTTGGATTGTGAAGTGGTGACTTCATTATTATAGGTTTTTTGTTTCCTTATTTATGTTGTATTTATATAAATAACACATGTTATACATATGTACTTATGGATCAAACTCAATTTATTCACCCATTTTAACCCTTTGGATGCATTTTCACAAAAATGGGTCAGTGGGATCATCATGTCTAGATGGCTCAAATAATCCTCTATCAATGAAGACTACCTCCATAAATAATACTCCAAGGAGTGTCTTATAAATATTTAGTTCAGCCCTATGTGTGTGAGTGTGTGTGAATTTTTTTTAATATGATACATGATTCATAAACATATTATATGATATTCATTGACATTGATTCATGTTGTAAGTTGTATGTTTCAGTCAATTTTCATGTTGTGTCATTGTTTCATAAATGTGTATGTTTGTTTCAACTATGTTGGTATTATAAAAAGTTTATAATAAATTTGAAAAAATGTTTTATCAAAATTTTATCCATGAATGCCATTTCCAACACAACCTTTTACATTTATTAATTTTTTTATTATAAGGTGAACTCAATTTCCTCATGTATTGAAATTTTTACCACATCAAGTTTATTATAAACTTATGCTTATTTTACACTATGTATTTATTGGATATTTTTTAATGATTTCTCCAATGTGGACAAGAATGTTGACGATGTGTCATGTGTGCTAGAATGGCAATGACAAAGTGTGCTTCAATATGTTTCAGTGTTCTTGCATGTTTATTTAGTGTTTGAATTAGTAAGGAAATTCATGGATGATATTAATGGTATGTACATATTATAGTGACCATATGTGACATTATAAGTTCTTATAGTACTTATGGAAGTGAAAGGAATTCATCAAAGAAATTATACAAGTGTCTAGGTTCAAGTAGTCATCTTGGTAGATAAGGCTGAGTAAGTAGTTTGATGACATAATTTTTCACACATGTGAATGTTTCAAGAGAATTTTGATACATGGATGGATTCCCCTATGAAAGGTTATCTTGTGGATCAAATTTCAGGTCATGACATTGAGCGTAACAAAATTTATAACACTACAAAGTTGTCCTCTTAGATAGAGTTCACTAAGTTTATATACTTAGCCAATTTGGAAATATCAAAGATCTATGATGAGAATTTAATCAAGAGATGAAGATCCATTGGTAAGAATATCATTTAAAAAATGAAATCCAATGAAGCATATGATCTTGTCAGATAGTGATCTAGTGGTGTTTATTATACCCATATATCAAAGGATTCTCATATTGTATGTAGAACTGCCAAGTGGTGAAAGTGTGTTTCCTAAATTGAGCAGGGTGTGTAGAAGGCATGTAGAGCTACCAAGTGGCATGATCTCAAAATCAAGGATCAAAGATCAATGGGGAACATTAAATATTTGAAGATATGAATCTCATGAGGAGATTGGCAGAGCATATTTGTTTAAAGTTACCAAGGGACATGAGATGAATACATTTATCTAAAGCTTTCTACTTTACATGGTTATCATTGGAATTTAAATATTCAAATTTTCTAAAGAAAAATAATGATGGGTTTTTTATCTATATATTAAGCATATGGTAAAATTTTATGGTGGTGTAAAAGGAACAATTGTAGAGGATTTTAATGTCTATCCATATAAATTGGTTTTGAGGTTTGACTATTTATACAAATGCATTTACTATAGTTAATAGTTGACTATTTATTCATTCATAGTACAAAAAAATGTTTAAGTAAATTGTCCATTTACAAAAGAGTGTTTTGGTAGAAGTAATCACCTGAAGATGTCATAAGGGTCATGTAAATTGGACCAATGCATTTGAAATTAATCTTATGTTCTTAATTTTCTTGCTAAAATGCTAAATGCGTAATAGCTCTCCATGAGACCTATAAGGAGTATTAAGTCCCAATTGAAAGGCATAGCTGCTTAAGTGTGACCCATGGATGCTATGAATAACCTGTAAGGATGGTATTGAGATATGCATTAGCATGATATAATTTTTATGGGTTAAGACAAGTATTTTGGCTGACCTAAAATTTGATATTCATGAAAAATATATAAAGAGTGAAGGTAAAGGTAATGGCTTTTAGACTTAGATGTGGATGTGTTGATAAAGAAGATCATAGAAATGAAGTAAAAAGATCAAAGGGAGTGTCATTAGTGTATGGACCAAAGTAGAGATCATGTTGAGAATGAAAAAATAATCCTTGAGTGATCTGAAAGGGGTGTTTAGATGTATTGATTTTATGATCAAGTTTGAGGGTGTGTAATGAGTTGAAAGAGAGAGTAGATTTGAGAAAGTGTGGAATTGAGTAAAGAAGAAAAAATTTAGAAGAGAAGGTATGGGTCATTGAGGACCATTAGATTGTGACAAAGATCAAACATATTTATCTGATCATGTTGATAAAGATGAACACATAGGTCATTAGACCTAATATTCCTAGAAGAGGTTGATTGAGTGAGTAAGCCCTAGAGGTTGTTTGAGAGAGATTTAAGGGTGGAGAAGAGTGAAAGTAAGAGAATTTGATAATTATGTGTAGAATACATCAAATCAAAGGTGGAGGTCAGATCAAGGGAACTAAGTGGGTTCTTGGATGCCTAGGGGGTTGGTTCCTCTTTATGGGATCAGTGTTTGACTAAATTAAGGGATGGGTGTTCCTTGATCAATTAGTTCTAGTCTAAATTTAGATCTTTTTACTATAGGACTATAGTCCATTTTGTATAATCCAGTGGGTTTTATTCCCTAAGAGGGTTTCCCCTGTAGATCTTGTGTTATGTGTGTGATCTTGCTTATCTTTCTTGTTTATTTATTAAAATGATGTGTATGCTTCATGGATGATAACGTTAATTGGTTAAGGGTGTGAAAGGATTAGAATTGAAGTTTGGATTCTCTAGCATCACTGACTTAATCCCCCTCTTAGTGATGATACCTATAACAATTGGTATCAGAGTAGGACCTTTGTTGTAAGTTTAACCACTTGAAGGCGATCCAAGGTACAATATGGTAAGTCAAAAGATGTAGGGTTTATCTACACAACAATCACTAATGTTAAATGGCTTAAAATATGTTTTTTGGAGTACAAGGATGAAGACCTACATCATGTCAATAGGGTTTGACATTTGGCAATCTATTGTGGATGGATATTTAGCTCCCCCAACCCCTCCAATTAGTACAACTGATAAGAAGCTTTTTGAGATAAATATTAAGGGAATGAATGTCATCACCTATGTTGTTTCAAAGACTAAGTACACCAAGGTAATTTATTATAAATCATCCAAAGGGATATGGGACGAATTGTATATAGTTTATGAATGGGATTCAAAGGTTAATTTGGCCAAGTTATAAACTAAATGAAGATAATTTGAGAGTCTCAAGATGAATTAAGAAGATTCTATGGCATCCCTTTTATATGGATTTGATGAGATTATGAAAATTATCAGAGGTCTTAGAGAGAATATTGAAGAAGCTACTATATAAAAGATTTATTAAGGTATCTCTCCCTCAATCTTGATTCTAAAGGGTGTCTAATATGGAAGAAAGTCATGATCTTACTCAGATGAAGATGGATGAATTGAATGACATCCTTGATAACTATGAGATGAGAGTCAATGATGACAAACTACTAAAAGAGGAAGAAATATTCAAGATAGAAATGAACTCAAATAATAAAATAACTCAAGGTAAGGAAGTCAAATATGATGAGATATTTCATGATGAACTAATAGATTTATTTACATGTAAATTGCAAATAGGCTCAGGGAAGTATAATGGTAAGCTACCCTTCAAATGTTTCAATTATGTAGTAGGAAACATTGATATCAAGTTCCCTCATAAGTATAAGAAGAATGATGATGAAGAGAATGGTGAAAGCCAAGATGAAGGAAAGAGGACATTCTAGTCTGATAAAAGGAAGAAAAGATTTAGAATGTTTGACAACAAGAAGAAGTCCTTTAAGAAAAGGAAGAGTCTCTACACCAATAAAGATTGTAGATCATCACATGAGACTAAAGATAGTGATTTTCAATTTGATAGTAAAGATGAAGTCCTATACATGGCTGAGGAAGTAAGTTTCTCATATAAAAAAGAGTGTACTTGGAGTGATATAAATAATGAAGAAGACAAGAAGGACTGTGAGACTAAATTAAGGAATTATCATGAAGAACAGAATATTGAGAAAAAGATTAAAAAGAAGATGAAGTCTCAAATTAAGGAATATGGAGAGATTCAATGTGTTTGATGTAAGAATGAATGAAGACAACAAGAAGCATGAAGATATAGTCAAGCATCTTAGAGTTCAATTGGAAATACTATATACAAGTTTGAAAGCTAAAGAAGATGAGTATCTAAGGTGTGTGATTTAAAATGAGTCATTAAAAGCTGAATTATAAAATATGTCTAGTAAGATGGAGTAATTTTTTATGTTTGAAAAGATTACAACTGATCTAGACAACATTATGAATAGTCAAAATCATGATAGTGATATAAGTGGACTTGGTTACAAAGAATAATGTAACTAAAGACAAGGTGAAGACTAATGTGAAGAAAGATAATCAAACCTTGAGGGTCAGTAATTCGTCATGTAATGAAGATGCTGGCAGAATGAAGACATATCAGATCAAAAAACCAAATGCCATGAGGTATGCCAAATTCAATGGTTATTGTTACACTTGTAATCAATATGGTCATAGGGATATAGAGTGTATAATACTTGATAAGAATGAGTGGAATTATATTTCAAGTGTTGTAATCAAGGTTTAATTCTTTAACTATCATGATGTGGGACACTTTGAGAAATGTTTCCAAATAAAGTAAGGCAAGCTGAGTTTTATTCAAAAAGAGTGGTTCACTACAACTTTGATAAGATTGGTCACATTGTTAGGTTTTGTAAGAAAAGGTAATAAATTAAAAACAAGTTTAATTATACTCCTCGAGTGTAAGGAATAATGATAGTTAAATCATGGAAACCAAAAGTAGAAAGTGTCAGTTATGATGAGTCTACATGTCCAAGTGGTCTATTTGTTGTGGTGGAGAATGCTACAAAGGTTGAAGAATGTAAATATATCTCATTATCTACTCATGATGTGAATGAAGAGAACAAGCTCAAGAAAAATACCAAGATGCTAATTGAGGCTAGTCCTAAGGTCTTTATAGATCTAAGTAAACATCCTTCTATTATTTAACAAGTTTCATGTGAAGAACATCAGTTGTCAATGTTTAGTGTTTAGGTATGGCATGAATATTTTTTGTCTCGATGTATTGTTAATTCAATATTATAAGAGAATGAGAATGAAGTATTAGACGAGGAATTTTTTTTCTTAATCCTAACAAGAAAAAGGATAATTAGTTTTATCACTACAAGATGTCCGAGAAAGAGAAGGACTATGAGGAGTTGTGGGGAAATCCTAGTTTCACATTGTTATAGGACATTGTGGGTTAGGGTGTCTCTACTTATGATTTTTATGAGACATATTTATTGTGGAGAATAAATTATGTGTGCTCATGGTGTATTCAGGGGTTTTGGTCTTGAAGGTTTGCAGGCAGTGTATGGAGGTTTTCAGGTGTCAAAATAGAATTGGTTAAGAAGACCTATTGAAGATACCATTTTTTGAGTAGAGCTTGAAGTTAAGGGGAGCTATCTAATTTAGTTTGAAAGGATTGGATATATGTGCATAATTTAAAGATAATTCCCTCTTAATGTTTTCAAGGTAAGCTCAAGTAGTTAATGTTACCTTTATATGTTTCGTGTTCATAGAGCTTTGTATGATTAAAGAAGAGTGTAGTCAGGGAGAATGTTTGAGAAGGTCAAGGTAAGAAGAGGTAGCACAATGTTAGTGGAAATATGTATTGAATGTCATACGTGGTCCTTTCCTATTATCAATCTTTAAAGTCTTTTTAGGTCCTCAAGATTAGAAAATGAGCCCACTTTGTCAATATGTCAAAGGGGGAGAAAGTGCTTGAAAAGAGAGACAAAGTATGATCATAAGATTTGTATTGGTGTTGACATCAATGATAAAGAGGGTGATTATTAGAGAGTTTTTAATGATTTCTCCAAGTTATCCAATAATGTTGATTATGTTTCATGTTTGCTAGAATGATAATGACAAAGTGTGCTTCAATATGTTTTAGTGTTCTTGCATGTTTGTTTAGGGTTTAACTTAGTAAGGTAAATTATGGATGATATTGATGGTATGGACATGTTAAAAAGAACCTATGGGGCGTTATTATTTCTTATAATTCTTAATAAAATGAAATTAATTCATCAAAGTAGTCATATGAGTGTCTAGTTTTAAGTAGACATCTTGGCATATAAGGCCAAGTAAGTAGTTTGATGACATCATTTTTCACACATGTGAAAGTTTCACAGGGCATTTGATAAATGGATGAATTCCCCTATGGAAGGTGATAATGTGGTTCAAATTTTAGGTCATGACATTGAGCATTTAAAATTATATGATAGTTTAAAATTGACCTCCCAAATAGAGTTCACTATGTTTCTATACATGGCCAATTTTTTTATATCAAAGATCTATGGTGAGCTTCTAACCGGGAAATGAAAATCAAATCACGAGCATATAATATGAAAAATAAAGATCCAACAGAGAACATGATATTGTTAGATATTAATTCAATGGTGAGTATTAAGTTAACATGTCAAAGGATGTTCAGATTACACACAACACTTCCAAGTGTGGCTAGCACATTGATTGAATGAAGTAGGGTGTGCAGAAGGCATACAAAGATGCCAAGTGTCACGATATTGGAAGAAAGGATTGAATATCAATAGGGAGTGTTAAATACTTAAATATAAAAATCTTGTGAGAATATTGATGGAACATAGTTGTTGAAATTTTCTAGGGGACACGAGATGAAAACACATTTTTGAAGCTTTTTGCTTTACATAGTGACTGTTGGAATTTAAATATTCAAATTTGTGAATGAAAACTAGTGATGGGTTTTTTTATCTATATCTTGAGCATATGGTAGAATTTGAAGGTGGTATAAAAGTCAAAGTTATAGAGGATTGCAAGACCTATATAGTAAAATTGGTTTTGAGGTTTGACTATCTATAAAGATGCATTTATTGTATTTAGAAACTAACTATTTATTCTTTCATAGTACAAAATAACAATTAAGTAAATTGTCCATTTACAGAAGAGTTTTTTGGCAAGAGTAATCACCTAATGATGTCATAAGCATCATATAAATTTGACCCATGCATTTTAAAGTAATCTTATGTTCTTAATTTCCTTGTTGAAATACTAAAGGGTTAATAATTCTCTATGAGACCTATAAGGGCTACTAAGGCCTAATTCAAAGGGATAAATACTTAAGTATGACCCATGGATGTTATGGCCAACCTTTAAGTATAGTATTGGGCTATGTGTTAGCATGATATATGTCTTAAGGGTTAAGACAAATATTTTGGTGAACCGAGAATTTGATATTCATGGAGAGTTTATAAAGAGTTAAGGACAAGGTAATGGTTTCTAGACTTGGATTTGGAAGTGTTGAGAGAGAATAAGTTAGATATGAAGGAAAGATATTAGAGCGAGTGCACTCAGTGGATAGAGTAAATTATAGAGTAGATTGAGGATGAGCAAAGAATCCTAGAGTGATCCAAAAGGGGTGTTTAGATGCATTTTTTGTATGAGAAATTTTGAGGGTGTGTGATGAGTTGAAAGAGAGTAGAGTTAAGAAAGTGTATAATTGAGTGAAGGAGATAACATTTGTAAGAGAAGGTAAATGCTAGTGAGGACTATCATAGTGTGATAAAGATCAAACATGCTTATCTAATCAAGTTGATAAATATTAACACATAGGTCATTAGACCTAATAATCATATAAGAGGTTAATTGAGTGAATAAGCCCTAGAGGATATTTGAGATAGATATAAGGGTAAAGAAGAGTGAAAGTAAGATAATTCCCTCAGAAGGTGTAGAATACATTAGATCAGAGGTGGAGATCAGATCATGGTAGATGAGTGGGTGCTTAGTTTCTTAGGTGGTCAGTTCCTCTATATGGGATGGATCTCTCACTAAATAAAAGGATAGGTGTTCCTTGATTAGTTGGTTTTGGTCTAAATTTAGATCTTGATATTATATAACTATAGACTATTTTGCAGGATCCAATGGGATTTATTCCCCAAGAGGGTTTCCCACATAGATATTATGTTATATGTGTGATCTTGATTATATTTATTTTTTATTGTTATAAATGATGTGTATGATTAATGAATGATAATGTTATTTAGTTAAGGGTTTGAAAGGGTTGGAATTGAAGTTTGGATTATCTAGCATCACTGATTCACCCCCTAGTGATTTTACCTCTAACATTATTAGTATGCTTCATGTTCATGTGAAAAAATTTATACCTTTCATTCCCAACACATGATTATATTTATTTTAGAATTTTAAATAGTATAGAACAATCATATTCCTACCATTATTGAGATAAGAGTCATATGATCCATGTTGGTGAATCTCAATTTAGAATATACACCTAGTTTATATATTGATAATATATTCACATGTGTATCCACACATATACATTGTATTGATAATATTTCATTATGAATAATATTAACATAAATAATATCATAATATAATAATGTCTCAAATATTACTATCATAGTCCATAAAATAAGGTTATCAATGTGGGGTACTATTATGGTCCATTCTTCACTATGGTTGTCTTCTACTAAAGGTCCTACTCTCACATCCTCAACTCATAATCCTTTTGGATGAACAATATGGAATGATTATTAACTCATAAAAATAATGGTATATAATAATATCAAAACACATTATAAAAACATAATTTATTACACAAACAAGATTCATCATGGTACCTCTATTATATGAAGTCATATAACAAAATGCATGATAATAAATGATTATTAACCATATTAACCATATTATTTGAATGTTATTCATGATGAAATACTATATGATTACATGAAAAATCATTATCTAAATTAGTTAAAATAGTTTACTCAATTGTTAAAACTCTGATTAATGCCTAATCATAGACCTAAGAAAAGTTGCGACTAGGCAGGGCATTCTAATGGTCAAACACTAAGATAAATGGATTGAATTGATAGTATCACTATAAAATATAAAATAAATTTTGTAACTTATTGTAAACAAATAATTATGCATTAACACACCGCATATGTGAAAAGTTATATAAATCATTTTTTGTCCTCTATAAATTGCTACAATTCAAAAAATGGTAAATACAAATTTTACTTAAATGTCAATAATAACACATAGTTATAAAATAAAATAGATAATAATCAAATAAAATCCACCTATATGCAATTAATATGAGAGATATATCACCTCAAGGTTGTACCCTTGTAAAACTATGACCTTGATTGTTCCTCTCAATTTTGGACCTTTACCACTTTTAGAAGTCTTGTATCTGCTCTAGTTTGTTCCCATTGACCGATTTGTTAGTCTGACTAGTATTATGTTGATGACCTAGACCTTATATCTCACCTAGAATTCATAAAATCTAGTAATATTCTAGATTTTTAAGTTATGAGTTAGTACTTAATTTCATTTTCCCTAGACACTACCATCATAGACAGACACCTACATCATTGTAGGTGTTTTTCTCTAATAAATGTGTCTAGTTACATAAAGTCATCTAGTTTTCAAATGAAAATTTTCCAAATGCTTGACTTAATTCCCTAAATGTGACTTATTTCTCCAATGGGATTGATATAAATATAAGTTTATCTCTCATTCATTCATCACCCATAAAATTCTTACATACTTAGCACAAAACTTACAAAACGCATTTAATCAAGAACTCAATTGATCAAAACTTCCCTATTTTCTCATATTTCTATATTAGTCGTAGGGATAACACATATACAGTTTTGAAGACCCAAAAATCATTACAAGATATATTTTTTCCAAGTTACAAGATAGGGCACTATTGTACTTGTTTTTCATATATTTCATGATTCATAGAGAAGCCAACATGTAGGGGAAAATTACATCAGTATGAATCACTCTTCAAACTATTGAATGCGTATGGAGTAGTCATTGATAGAAGGGTATTTGGGGTGAGCTCAAAATTATGTTTCCTTTAACCCATATCCTGCAAGGGCCCTATGAAGATGAAGAACAAGGGTTTTACAATTTCATGAGGAGAGATTGACCATGACCCATTTTTCAAAGTATTGAATAATTATGAAGTAGTCATTGACAGAAGGGCCTTTGGGGTCAGCTCAACATTATGTTCACAATAACCCATTTCCCCTAAGGGCACTATGAAGATGAAGAATAGGGTTTTTCAATTTCATGAGGAGTGATTGTCCATGACCCATATTTCAATACACCAAAGTGAAGGAAGAGATAAACCCAAATGCATACAAGTGGTCACATCATTTTTAAGTTGATATTCTATACATGACACTTGTGTCATGTTTAGATAATAGCATTGACATAAGGATCCAAGGCTGATACTGGTGACTAAAGCTCTAGAAATAATCAATACAATTTTTTTTAACTATTTCATAATCTTCTTATAGTCTTATTCCTATCTGTTCTAGATCCATAATTATGTCATCATCACAACCAAGTAAATGCATCACTTCTTTATCATTTTCATATATATCAAAATTTTACTTAATATTTTAAGCGTATCTTATTTAATGAATTTATCATGTAATTGACCAATTATAGTGATTTTTTATATCCTTTTTACGTTAGGTTATCTCTATCATCTTTAACACTAGGTACCCCCAATCTTGTTTTTAACGGTTAAACATTTCATGAATCTGACCTATGAGCTTAAAATTCATGCTAATTTAGGGTTTTATGTCTCTTTTTATTTAACAAAATTTACTTTTCAACTAATCTTAAAAATAAAGTGTTTAGTTTTACAAAAAATCAAATATTATCCTTTCTTGTAATCTTGTTGGCTATGGATATCTATTTTATTTATTTCATGTTTCAATACCTTAAAGTGATCATTACTTGTTATATCTCATTATTTATTAGAATAATATGATCTATAAGGTGTTCCAAACCCAAATTAATGCATATTACTTCTTGTTTTAATGTTTACAATGAGATTTTACTTATTACTACAAAATGCCAAAGGGATTTCATGAACTAAATCATATTCAACATGTTATATTATCACTAATCCGAGGATTTTCATGCCAAGAAGCCACACTTGGATTATTTATTCCATTTATCCTATTAAAAGTATGTCCTTTTGGATAAGTTGCATATGACCATACTCCTTTTTAATGTCAAACCACCATATGTGGCCTATATCTTAAATTCCGTCAAGTAGACTAAACATAATATATCCTTTCAAAAAGAGGATTTACCACATCAACATCTTATAAATGGTTGTTTTGCATTCTAAATGTAGGTTTTTATTTGTTACAAAATGATAAAACGAGTTCTCGTGGATAATAGTTCATGGCTCAACATATTTAACATATTATTTCTCTCTTTAATTAGCATTAGACCTTTATATTTGGAACTGTTTGATATGAGTATGAAGGAATTTGATAATATTTTATGACAATTTTTGTGACAAATAAAATTAAATATTATGGTGGGCCCCCATACATTACCTATTTTGTGCCAAGTTATGATAAATGATTAAAATTGTAAAATTATTTTATGATGGAATTAGATACATGAGATGCATGAAACTCCCTCGATGTTGGATGCATGCTTAAAATTTATTCATCACATATTCATTTAAACATGCATAATGGATAATAATCCATTTAAACATTTTTCAATGGTCCAAAAAACTAATAATACTACACTATAATCATATAATCATGATTTTTTTTCTTGATATTTTCTCAATTATGGGTACAAGGGACAAATCTTCAGTAAAAAATGATCATGTCATAACTCATCACATTTCACCTAAACATAATACAAATCATCAAGGTTTTATTTTTATAAAAAATCTACAAAAAACATTCAGCGCTCTCAAAGTATAACATGAAAGGCCAAAATAGAATGTATAAATACATATACAACTACTCTTCAAGTGGTCAACCCTCATATAATCAATGAGGGTGCTTATACATAAACTTGGATACTAGATGAATTCTCTAATGATAAATCTATTGGTTCCCAATTATACACCTCTTACATTTAGCCTTGTACACTTGAATACAATGGCAAACAAAGATGAAAAACTAATTGATATGTCATTAAATCCAGGGGAGGGTTTGGTATAAAGAATGAACCAAATAGATAGAATGACTTAGAAGAACCAATAGAGGGTATAGTGAACTCCCTGTTACTTCTATCTTTGCCTGAACCAAGGTAAGAGGACCAATCTATTAGCTTGCTCACATGGAGAGATTCTAAAATTCAACCTCCATGGGGAATTTTAGCATAAGGAAACATAAATATGCCTAGGCCATAACCAAATTTGATCAGTCTACCCATGAAGGGTGGTCACTGGGATGAACAAATGCAGTATGTCACATACAAGATACTGAAGACAGATGTGAAATTTCTTACAAATTTTACTTAGAAATAAATTTTCAACAAGGGGTTGAAGGGAAGATTGCAATGCTTGTAGTTAAAATAAAAAATGAAAACACATATTATATGGGAATTATTTTATGCATTTATTGGGGAAATAACACTTTAAATATGAAAAGGGTGTATTATTTATATGGCAGGATAGGATAGAACATTTACCTAATTTTTAAGAAAAGGGTGTGTTATGCTGGTGATTTTTAGACAATAAGGTATCTTTTAGCATTCATGATAATACTCCTTAACCTAAAAAGAAATATTACGTACATCATTTTTTAAAAATTCTATCATGGGAATGACCATGATTATATTTCTCCATGTTGAACAAGGGAGACATATTACAAATTTTATCAAAGCTTGGTAATGGGTACACAACTGCAACCACCATAGAAAGGGATACAATGTCTACACATAAAAATGGATCCCAAAATTTATTGAAAGAGCCGAGACTTAGAGATAAAATCCAAAACCAACAACAACAACCTTAGAATAGAGAATAGGCCCCCTATTTAAACACTTTTTCCCCTTTCAAATCTAGGAATGGGGGTTATATTTTGCAAAATTACAGAATAACCATCCAAGTTTTGCAAAGATGCTCCTAGTTGGAATATGCCCTTTGCTATGCTTGGAATCTTCATCCATTTTCATGAAAAATCATTTATTTAACTGCCCTTACAAGGAATGATGAAGATTTTCCACAAACCCTTGATTTCTTGGTTGATGATGCCTTTTACATGAGCTAGAAGGTGAAAATTTATGGTGGATGCCAAACAATATTTGTCCTCATTTGTAACTACCTAGAGATACCCTTGACCACATGATTACACACATACAACCTTATTGATAGATTCCCCTTCCCTTATGCATGCCATGGAACAATTTAGTCTTCTAATGATGGAATTTGATCACTCTATACCCTTGGCTACTTGAGAAATCTTCTTTGGAGTAGTCCACCTTGATCGTACAAACCTACAACTTATCTCACATGGAAGAGAATAAATAATCAAAGCATGCAAAAATGCAATACTAGAAGAAATGAGAGATCCAAGTGCAATTTGAAATTTCCACAAGTGAAAAATTCCAAAATTGTATTTCTCCTCCAATTCTCACTAAATCTCCTTGAGTTGGCATTTCTCTCACCTACTTTGATTGGTAGGATTAGAATAGTTGACTACAATTTGTAAGCTACATTTTGAGACTCTACCTTTTGAGAGTTATGTTTGCCACTCAAATTTCCTAAGGAATTTGGGGGTCTCTTATACAATTTTTATAACTTGTAATTTTTTTGTATTTTTCAATTTATCTCCATTTCTACTCTAGATAACCACCCTTTACAAATTTTCTAGAAACCTACTCTTTTCTCAATGTGCCATTACCTTCTTGAATAACCAATTATTAATGGAAGTATGTATTTACATAATTTTTTGAATCCATGGATTAGTATCCAAATCTAAAAACTTGTTAGCATCACCATTTTGAATAGAATTTACTGCATTACCAGAACTATCTAAATTTTTTTCTAAATTTAAATCTAGGTTTGACACATCATCCATAATACCATATGGTTATGAAGGAAGTTTAATGTCAGACATGTTAAAATTTCCTTGTATTAAAGCCTCATGTGTTTACTCTTCCTCTCTTATAATTCCAAGATCCCCATTCTTACTTCTTACTTGGTGTTTATTTAGATGTGATCCTAATGAGATCTCATCTAACTTAATCTAATACCAAAACCCATGATAAGAGGACGAGGTGGGAGAAAAATGTCTTTCCCTTAACCATAAAACTTCCAACTATAATATACTCTCCTATTTGTAAAATATTGATCAGTTGATAAGGATGCCTCCACCAAGAACTTGTGATAATATTCTAATCCCATGCTCTGTCATGGTGCATGGTAAAACATCTAGCCTAATTTCAAAGTCTAAAACCAAAATGGAACATAAAGAAACCCAAATGGATTAAAGATAAACCCAAATGGAATGTATTTCATTCCTTCAATGATTTTCATCAACTCTTCACACTTGTAGGGGATAATTTATTGTACCAAGCTATTATTATTCATCCATGTATTGTGTAGATGTGTTATCATCTTTGTAGCTCTTGATATGATGTATAGGAAAGAAGGCCATAAAAACATTCTTCATGCTATGGAAAGTAGAAGGGAAATATTTACCACTCCATTCAAATTATTAAATTAAACTCATCTTGATGTTTCTCTAACCTTTCTTGTATATAAAACTAAGCTTCTTAAATATTCTACACATAAGAGTGTGTTCAAGCCACTATCATGTATTTGGGTGGAGCTTTCAATGTCAAGTCATTAGTGAAGAAATGATTGCATCACTTGGTGAGAATTAGGATATTTCCATTAATGTTTGTTATATTACCAAAATATATATGCCATGTACTCCTCAACAAAATTGAAATCTATTTAAAAATCCATGGGTCTTTTTGGAGGCAGGTCAAATTGTAGTCAATGGTCTTGTTTCCACCGTTTTATTTCCTTTTATCTTATGTGGGAGGTAGAAGGTTATAAATAAATTGTAATATACCAAAGTTACAAATTGCTTCGCTATCTCCCTTTTAGGCCATATTTCACCTTTCTCCATGTAGTCTCCTTTACATTTCAGGTTCCAAATATCTACAAGTAAATTACCATTTATCAATTTATGAATTGCATTTTAGTTTCCAATATTTTACATGCTTATTTCCCTTGTGGATTCATTGGAATTGATTTATAAATTTCATTTTGATGTCCACACCTCCAATAAAACTCACCAAGCATTTTGTAATTTACACCTTGGTCAAACTTACAATTAACGGTGAAATTTCTAGAAACTACCTTCCACACGTTCTTCTCTAAACTTGGTTTTAATGCCCTTTGATCTCTTTCCATATTAATCATAGTCTTTTAGAATGGCTACAATTTCAAGATGTTTATTTTATATTTAATAAACTTAATGTCCATCGTGGACCCCTTACATTCTATCTTTAGAAAAGTGCATAGTTATATGGTGCAACTTGTTTCTTTATCTTAGAGTTGAAGACAAAATGCACAAATAACAATATATAATACAATAATAACAAAAAATAGAATCTTCTAATTCCATGGATTGATTTAGGGAAGAGAACAATTCATTACAAATCAAAAAACATGGCCATCATATGACACATATTCTAAGAATATTGTGAAACCTCTAAAAATATCACCTCCAAGTTACTAACAATATCCTTTTCCCAAAAAATCCTCAAAATTTCATTCCAAATCAGATAAAACCTTCCTACTTCAGAATACCACCAATGAAAAAGTGTCTTGTATATAAATCATGTTGCAATAGGCATGCCTCTAACTGAAGCTAATATCTTGTGAAACACACTTGATAATTATGTCTATGCTTTCATGTATATGATTAAGAGGCTTATGTGATTTATTCTCAATTTTATCATGCTCTTCTAAGATAGGTACTTAACTTCCAACAATAACATTTATGGTATTAGGTTCCTCTAGTTCATGATAGTTAATTATATAATTTTTATATGGCTCATTTATCATTGCAATATCCATTATCCTAGAATGTTTGTTAGTGTGATTGTAGTTTTAACACTCTATATACTTCCAAGTGAATGTGCCCTTCACGCCAACTACTTGGGTATCTACACTTTATTTTTTTACGTATTTTCCACATTTGACTTTCTCATTGACTCCATTACTCATGGGATCTAGAGACTAATGTGCAATTTTATATTTACCAAACTTACAAATTGCTTCATTATCTCCCTTTTCCACCATAATACCTCTTTTTTTCCTTCACTCTATAGGCTGATCCATACTATTTTGAAATTTAAATTTGATGTCCAAACCTTTATCATAACTCACAAACCATTTTACAATTTTAAAAATTGTATTTCACCACCCATAACCTAGTGGACTTTTTGGTTTCATTTGCAAGTTTTGGCTCAAAATTATAGTCATCCTTAAGATCTCCACCAAGATTTTCTTTGGGACCCATGTGCGTTCTTTGAAAAATATAAACATAACTTTTTTATAATTCCTTAACACATCCATATGGGAAAGGGTTTAAGGGCATGGTTAAATACATCACCATTTGGTTTTCCTTGGTGTCACATAGGCCAAAAGACCTCCATGTAGGCATTATGGGTATTTTCTTCTAGTAAAATAATTACACCCCTGTAGGTTTATTAAAACATAAAAATGTTAAATTCTAATTAAATATGGACCTCATAGGGATTTAAAATCCTGGTAAGAGTGGGAAGAAGGGGTTTTTAATAACTTGAAATGAAAATAAGATCTCTTAACCTTGTGTGAACACTCATAGACAAAAACTAGGCTCAACAAATCATGAACTTATAATCAATAATTGCATAATTACTCATTAAAATTTTGGGCACTAACATTGCCTCTTTCCCAAGGATGTACAACCCTTATTAGTGTGCAAAGAACCCTAGAATGTAGGACTAGATGCCAATCTATTGGGCTATGGATTAAAGATTTAAGAAAATTATCATCAAACATTCATATAGGCTCAACAAAACATGGAAGACTAACAAAAATAGATCAAGAGGACCTAAAAATGAACACATGATAAAAAATACAAAAGGAAACTATATAAGTAATGCCCAAAGTAGAAGGTCAACAAAGCAATGAAACAATAACACTATACACTATACACAAGTTATAGACTCATTCAAGGAAGTGTTTTAGATGTATGCCATTAACTGACAACTCAAGTATTTTACCACCCAAGTCTTTCAAGAAGAAAGTGTGTTCCCTAATTTTTTAGTCTATGGAATAGGGACCCATCCAGAAGGAATCAAATTTTCCATGCTTGGCTTTCTTCTCATGCATTATATCCCAAAGTAGAACTTGATCACCTACTTGGAAGGTTCTTAGAGTGAACTTCCTATCAAATATCTACCTGAGCCTTTCATTGAATTTGAGGTGTCTTTTATAAGCTTGTCTCTAAATTTCATCAACCTTAATAATCTAGCTCATCTTTCTTTCATAGTGGTTGATTTTCTCATCATCTTCTAGTTATTACATGAGCTAATAATTTAACAACTACAAATTCATAAGAAAACTAATTGAGCTCGATAAAAAAGATCAAAATGGGTTTGGCATGTATCTCTTTTAGGTGTGATCCTATCAAACCATAAGGCAAAAATTATCTATTCACCCCACTTATTCTTGTTTGATTCCAAAGTACATCTAATGATTTTGATCAATTTCTTATTACTAGGCTCTCCTTTCCCATTTCCCTACGGGTTGTAATTGGAAGCATAGGCTAACTCAATCCCATATTCTATGCACAATGCCACTAAAGACATATCTTTGAAACTTAGGGGATTAAAAACAATTACCTTGATAGGTATAGCAAACCCAAAAATAATTTGATTTAGCAAAAAATCCATATCTACCTAGTGTGTTCCCTTCTTTGTAGGGACTGATTTAACCCATTTCATTAAGTAATTAGTTACAACTAGTATCAAAATATGTCTATCACTTCAAGAATAAATAATTTATTATACAAAATCCATTTCCCATTGTCTAAATGAGCCTTTAATCATCATAGGTTGCAAGCAAAAAAAACCAAAGATTTTATCCTCCCAATAAAATGCTGACATTTCTTGCACTTTTAGACTTTTTTGAACAACATCTTTGAATAGTAATATACATTGATAAATAGCTCTCAAAATTTTATGAGATGTAACTTTAGGTAAAAAATGGCCATGACATACTCCATAATGGAAATCCTTAATCAAGTCAGTAGTTTGTTCTTCTATCAGGCATCCAAGGAGAAACCCATTCGGATTCTTCCATGCTAGTTAGTTTTCAATCAAGAGGTATTTTTGGGAAACAAGTTTAAGAGTTCTCCTTCGACTCTTGTCCAAATTAGGGGGAGAACTCAAATTTTTCAATTAATAGACAATGTCTTTATACCATGGAGATATGTTAATTTAACCCATGGAATCATCAACATTAAAAATAGTAGTGTTTACCTCAATGACTTGTAAATTGGTTTTTGCCACGAACTTGGATAGATCCATCCTGCATACTCTTGTAACTTGTTGACCCACCTATATCTCTTGCTAGATGATTCAATTTGAGTTAAAATGTCCTTCACCATGGTGTGTAGGACATAAGTAACAATCTTTGAACTCATAATATAAGGCTTAAATATCTTGACAACCTTCAAGAGAGTGAAGGCTTGTTTTTCCATAATGGTATGATTTAGTTTAACACCTTGCATAGCTTTACTAAAGAAAGGTATAGGCTTCTTATGGTTGTCTTCATTATTTTCCAATAGGATAGTAGAAATAATAATTTATGATACAAAAGAGAATATCAAAAATGGCTTAGTGTAATCAGGGATAACCAAAATAGGGGTAAACATTGAATCTCCTTTGATTTCATTGAATTCTTGTATGGGATTCTCCTCCCACTTGATGGTTTGGTATTTTTTCAACATGAAAGTGATAGGCAAAGTAATCTCTACAAAATTGGACACAAAACTCCTTAAAATTTTGATTTCTCCAAAGAAGTATTGAATTCCCTTCTTGGACTATAAGATAGGCACTTTTTCAAAGGCTTCCACCCTCTTGGGGTCAATTTTGAGACCATTTATTGACACTATATGTCTAAAAAACTTGTCATTTTATATGTTAAAGTGGTGTTTCTTTGGATTAATCAAAATGTCAAACTCCTTACATCTAATCAACACTTTCTCTAGAGTTCCAATTGTTCTTCTCTATTCTTGAAGTACATGATAATATCATCCTCATACATAGCTATGAACTTGTTAATTACCCATATAAATACAACATCCATAGCTTATCAAAAGGTTGCACCAACATTCATTAACCCAAAAGGCATCATCAGATATACATGTGTGTATCAAAGCATTGTAAATGTTGTGTTCGGTCTCTTGAATTCCTTTACCACAACCTAGTTTTACCCTAAGAAACCATCTAGCATGGAAAACATCTCTGATCATAGAACACGTTTTAGTAGGTTGTCCATATTGGGTAGTGGTAATTATATTTTAAATAAGTTCTATTCAAATTTCAAAAATACACACACAAGCAAATATCACTATGATTATTTCTCATAAGGACTAAATTTACAACCCATGATGAATACCTATTGGGATGAATGATTCCACCATCCCTTAGCTTCTTTAATTCATCCCAAATCTTAGTAGCCAAGATGGGGTTAATAAGTCTCTATTTCTACCTGAAATGATTGATATCAAGCTCTAATGGGATAACATGATGAAATAAGACTTCCCTATATGATTTTAACTCAGAATAAGACCATGATAAAAAATCATGGTACTTTCTTATAATATAATTGTAAACTTGCTTCTCACCTACACATAGGTGAGTACCCAACAAACCTTCCATGGATTCTCATGATAACCCAAATTACACTCAATTACATCTTTTAAAATAAAATAATCTTGAGTTTTGATTCTATCTTCTCCACCACAAGATGCTTCTAAACTTACCAATCCCTTTGGGAGTATGTTCATCTTCAACTGAATGATGTCTTTCCTAAACAATGATTCTTTTCTATCATGGATTACAAGTCTATAAATTGATCATGGAATTCTACCTCATAATTTAGAAACCTCTTAATATATTCATCATCATCAAACACCTACCAATAATGAACATTATCTAGGATTGAAGTCCTAAAAATCACCTCCACTTGATACTCACAATGAGGATTCGTATGCACCACGTCAAACTAAGAACCTAACCCTACAAGTTTGTCAACCTCTTAGTTGAAACTTCTATCATGATAAAAGAAAATTTGAATGCATCAAAGAATTCAAGCAAATCCCAAACAACATTATGATATCATTTCAACCTTTTAATTTTTGGTGGTGTAAGCACTATGGACTGGCTTAACCACTAGCTCAGAATCACCCTTGACAATCAAAATTTTTATTCCATGTTTGTGGGCAATCCATAAAGTAAGAAAAAGTGCCTCATACTCAATATATTGTTTGTGTACTCAAAGGATAGATGAAAAGAAAACATGAAACACATACCATTTGGGGCATAAAAGAGAACCCCAACTCCATTTCCAAGATTGGAGTAAGCCCCTTAAAAGCACATCTTTCAAACTGCACCTTCATGATTAGGTTTAATATCAAGAGCAACAGGCTATTTCTAAGCATCTATATTCTGAATGAAGTTTCCTAGCTGAACATCTATATACAACACTTGATGTAGAGTATGATTTGGATCTTTAATTACATTTAGAATCTTTGGTTATCTATAAAGTTTAACCATTTTAACCTTTAAAGGAATGGTGGCATAAAAAAGGTTCATCTGTACTTAGGTGGGTAGTCCATAATTACCATGCTCATATTGAAATACTTTCCTCAATACACTATCAACCCCTTGAATTTTCTAACAACTCGAACTTCTCATGAGTCCATGGTGTAGTACTTATTAAATGTTGATGTAATCTTCACTTAGAGATTTCTTAGGACACCTAAGGGCATCACATTAAAATAATCACTAGAATCAAACATACAGTTATGAACAATCAAACCATTGATCAAGAGAGTTATGTAAAATGGATCCACATTCAACTAAATTTCTATAAGTGTAGCTCCCAAATAGACTTCTAGAGTAGGTTCAACAATCTCTTTTGATTATTCATCTTCTTCTAGGAGTATTGGGGGTAAATAAATTTCATTTGCAACTATTTTCTCACAAAATTCTAAATATTAAAAATCCCTCTTCCTATGTTCAAGTATTCTTAATAATTCAACAAATGACATGGTGATTTTTAGTTGGCTCAACACATGGGCCATATCACATATGCTATATTGAGGAAAATGTGTATTAGGTGAAGGATGATAACATGTTAGACTATAATACATCACTTAAGGTCTAAAGTGGAGTAGGTTGGGATGGATTTTCATGTTTAATAATAGTCTTTAAGAGTGGATTTGATTTAACATCATTCATACCATTAAGGATGCTAGACAAGACAGGTACTCTATTTTTATCAAGAACACCTCTAGGCTTCAAAACATGGGAAATGGGTTTTAGTTTGGAAGAATTAGGGACTGTTGTAGTTTTCTTTACTTTCTTACTTGCATCTTGAACCTTCTAAATTGAAGGGGTAGTGTCTTGAGGAGTAGCACCTTGATACCTTCTTCTCAAGTAATATTCCTTCTCTTGGTCAATTACTACATTAATTAGTAGTTGCATATCCTCAACTAATGGAGTTCTCCAATCATATTTCTTAATCATCATTGATCTTAAAAATTTGAAATCATGAATGGGCAACTCATATGATTATGCCATATTAATATCATAAGAAAATTCACAAGTTAGGATACATACCTTTTGTACTTCATTCCAAAACTATTCAATAGTATTAATACTCATAAATTCCATGGAGGTAGACATTTTTCTTTGGGTACTTTTATAATTAAACATCAAAATCTCATCACTGGATGATGCAGACTTAGGTTCATTCACATCTTCATCAAATAGTTCAAAATTATCATATGGAGGATGGGGAAGGAAGCAATTGTCATACCAATCAATATAAATATCATAACCTAATGCATTCACTTTATAATTTAACAAATCAAACACTTATTTTCTAGCCCCTCTACTCTATTTTTTATCTTTTCTTTCTTCACGTGTAGGTCACTTCCTTTTGTCATTATATTGATTATGGAAAGCATCCCCCTTTTGTGATTAATTTGGATTTGGATCCCTTTATTTATTGGTAGACACATGAGGGATTCCTTTATTATATCTATCCATATTTTATGGCATTTATTTGATAGTGGAGGCCAAATTCTTAACCATTTCATCAATGTTGGTTGTCTTAGTGGACTATGTTTTCTCTCGATTAATGAACTTTACATCAGCCCGCTTGTTCATGGGCTTTCCCATAGCCTTTATGTTGTTATGAATTTGGATAACCATACTTAATGCCTACTATAGGTTCATGGGATCCTTGTCCCTTAAGTAATACACATTTTTCTTGTCAAAGGCATCACAATTTTTTATCAAGCATGTTGTATCACCAGGATTGATGTTTTTGGGCAATTACATCATATTTTTATTGAAACGTGTATTGAAGTCATAAAAATACTCATTATGATTATTTTTGATGTTCTAAAATTCATCTAAAAGAAACCTTGGATCAATTATATCACCATACCAAATTCTAAAAACTTTCATCATTTCTTCCCATGAATCAATGTATCCATAGAAAAGGAATTGAACCACTCTCATGCATCTTCTTCTAACATATGCAAAAAAATATTAATATACACATACTCATTCTCAACCTCATAATATTTATTTACATTATAAAAATTCCTCAAGTTTTGATCACCATTCACTGTATTGCTCCCTTCAAATTTTTCAAGGTCTTTCCTTACTTCATTCGGGACCTCATTAGGATAACCTTCCATGTCATCAAAATTAATAGGTATTAACATATGAATGTGGAATGCAGGGCATTAATTCTCATGTTGGTCCCTATGCATAATTATTAGTTCAATAGGAGGTTCAAGAACAAATGGCAAAGGGCTGTGAGTGGGTAAATGGGGTGGACTTGTAGGATTAACCCTAGGAGGGATGCAGCTAGTTGATAAGGATTTGGATAATAGATGGGACTTTAAGTGTCTAAGTGACAAAGAAAGATATGAAAGTCTTTAATAATTGGGAGTTTAACAAAAATATCAAGATTATCAAAGTTTTAGTTGTCTAGAGAATCCTTAGAAGATGAACTTTGCCCTTCAATTGGCCTCCAAATTTCTATCCCTCTTCTTTGATGAATACTTAGGGGAAAGACAAGTTGTTTTGATGAGTCACATTTGAAGGATGATCTCAATCCTTCCTTCTTTGAAAACAAGAAAATAATCAAAACTAAAATGAAGATATTCAAAACAGGCACTGATCTTCCTTGAAACTAGATGATAAATGTGGAATGACCACTAGAATCAAAATTCTATAATATAATATTTAACGTACTAATTGTGATACATGATTAAAACATACTTTATTGAGTTTAATGATGAGATGAAAGGAAAAGACACTAAAATTTCAAAATTATTTTCAAAAGGGAAATACAACTTCAAACATGCAATTTTAATAGCTCTTTACAATAAATATAGTAGAATTCAAATTATCAAATATTTTAATTCCTAGCATGTCCCTAATAGAGTGTTATGGTATTGGTAGCCAAGATAATCCAAATGTATTGAATGAAGGAAGAGAGCTTCAAAACATAAAATACTTATAGCTCTATAAAAGATTCCCCAATAACACAACTAGCCTAGAATTTAATTGAATCCCGAGTAACGGTGTGAAACAAGTGTTAGTTCCTAGTTATACACCTCTTATGCTCAGCCTTGTACACTTGAATAAAATGACAAACAAAGATGAAAAACCCACTGATATATCATTATAGTAGGGGGAGGGGTTGATATCAATAATGAACCAAATAGAGAAAATGATTGAGAGGAACCGATAGAGGGTATGGTTAGCTCCCTGCTACTTTTAACTCCGCTTGAACCAAGGTGAGAGGACCTATGGGTTAGATTGCTCACATGGGGAGATTTTGAAATTTATACTCCATGGATATTTTTGGCACAAGGAAACACAAACATGGCCAGGGCACAACCAAACTTGTTCACTCCACCTAAGAAGGGTTATCACATGGGATGAATAAATGCATTAACTTACATACAAGCTACTGAAGATAGATATAAAATTACTTGAAAATTTGATTTCAAAAGAAATTTTCAACAAGGTGCTGAAGGGAAGATTGAAATGTTGGCATTTAAAATAGAAAATTTTAAAAACATGTTATTTGGGTAATATTTTATGTAATTTTAGGGCAAAAAACACTTGAAATATTTAAACGGTGTATTATTTACATGGTGGGATATGATAGGATAAATAGATATTTTATAAGAACATGTAGGGTGTGTTGGTGATTTTCAAATAGGAAGGTATCTTTCAACATTCATGACAATATTACTTGGTAAAGATATAACAAAAACTCATAAGAAAGCTAATGAAAATTACCTAATGATCCTTAAAAGACTAGAACATACACGGAAACTATATTTTCAAACACTTTTCCCCATCAAATCCATAATCCTACAGTGCCCTAAAAAGTTATTCAACAACATATTCTAAAAATAATGCATAAATGATTTATAATGTAAATCTATGCTCAAAATGATAACCAATAATGAAACAAACCCAACTGTGCAATTAAAATAATTTGAAAACATGTTACTGCACTTCATCAATAAGAAATAATAAAGAACCACAAACATTTTCATTAACTTGAAAATAGATATTACATACATTAGGTTTTGAAAATACTACCATGGGGACAAGCATGTTGAGATTTATCCATGTTTGACAAGGGAAACATATTACAAATGCTCTCAAAGCTTGCTAATCATTGTACAAGTGTAACCACCTTAACAAGAGATATAATGTCTACAAACAACAATGGATCCCAAAACTTCATGAAAGTGCCTAGACTTAGAGAGAAAAGCGAAGAGAAACAACAACCTTATAAATAGAGGAGAAACCCCCTATTTATACATTTTTTCCCCTTTCAAATTTATAAATGGGGGTTGCATTTTCCAAAATTGTGAAACAACCCATCTAGAATATGCCCTTTGTTATTCCTAGAATCTTGACCCATTTACATGAAAAATCATTTTTGTAACTGTCTCTACAAGGAATGATGAAGATTTGCCACAAACCCTTGATTTCTTAGTTGGAGATGGTTTTTACATGAGCTAGAAGGTGAAAATTCATGGTTGAGGCCAAGAAATATTTGTCCTCATGTGTAACTACCTCTATATGCCATTGACCACTTGATTACACAATTGGAACCTTCTTGACAACATAGGGAACAATTTGGTCTTGTAATGATGGCATTTGATCACTCCATACCATTGGTTGCTTGAGAAATATTCTTTGGAGTGGCCCACCTTGATCTTGAAGACTTGTAATTTATCTCACATGGAGGAGATTGAACAATCAAAACATGAGTAAATGCAATACATAGGTTTATTTGACCTTTTTATTTTTTTCCTCCAACTTATTTTTCAACACCTTGTATTTTTCACTTTTAATTTTTACACTTTTGCCTATTCACACTTTGTAATTTTCACATTTTTTTTTCAAATTGAGCTTTTTAGTGTTTCTTCCATGCTTTTAATGCATAAACATATTATTTTCCACTTTATGTACTTTTGGGCAAACCTTGGCCCCTTGTGCATGTTTACAATTTGTAAATTATAAAATTGCATCTGAAACTCTAAATGCAATTTGTAATTTTGCAAAATTACAAATTTTAGTTGGGTTTCCAAATTCCCTAAAAATATTCTTTTAGTTAAATTTGAAATCCAATTGCAATTTATAATTTTAAAAATTTTCAAAATTGCAAATGACCTTGAAACTTCCCATTTACATTAGGACCCCATGTTGACTGATCTTCACTAGCATAAATGGGATATCCAAGTGCAATTTTTAATTTACAGAAGTGTAAAATTGCAAAACTACATTTCTCCTCCAATTCTCCCTAAATATCTTTGAGTTGACTTTTCTCTCACCTACTTTTACTGGTGGGAATTGGAGAGTTGACCGTAATTTGCAAGCTAGATTTTGAGACCTTGCCTTTTGTAAGTTGCATTTCCCACTCAAATTTCCTAGAGACTTTGGAGGTCTCTTTCACAATTTTTAGAACTTGTAATTTTCTTAGGTGTTTGAATTTAACTCCATTTTTACTCCAGTAAAGCACCCTATATAAACTTGTTATAAACCCACTCTTTTCTCAACTTGCCATTACTTGCTTTAATAACCAGTCATTAATGGAAGTATGTATTTCCCTAATTTTTTTAAATCGATGGATCGGTAGCCAAATATGAAAAATTCTTACCATTACCATTTTGAGCAAAATTATCTGATTTACTAGAACTTATACATTTTTTGCTAACATTGAATATGGATTTGACTCATCATTCATACTACCATTTCCTTATAAAGGAAGTTTAATGTCAGACATGTCAGAATCTCCTTATATTGAAGACTCATGGGTTTCCTCCTCATCTCTTACAATTTCAAGATCCCCATTATTACTTCTTACTCGGTCTTCATTTAGATGTGATCATAGTGAGCTCTAATCTAACCTAAATATGATGCCAAAACCCATGACAAGAGGATGAGGTGGGAAAAAAATGTCTTTCCACTAACCATAGAACTTCTTACTACAAGATACTCTCTTGTTGGTACAATATTACTCAACTAATAAGGATGAATCTAGAAATAACTTGGGATAATCTTTGAATCCTATCCTTTGTTGTGGTGCATAGTAAAACATCCATCCTAATTTTAAAGTCTGTAACCCAAATAGAACATAGAGAAACCCAAATGGAGCGTATTTCATTCCTTCATTGATTTTCCTCAACTCTTCACACTTACAGGGGCTCATTTATTGTATCAAGCCATTATTTTCCATCCATGTATTACACAAGTCTATTATCATCACTAGAGATCTTGATATGATGTCTATAAAAGAAGGCTATGAAAACATTCTGTGTTATAGAAAGTGGAAAGGCAATCTTTACCAATAAATTTAAATTATTAAACTCAATTCATATTTGGGTTGCTCTCACCTTTGTTGTATAGAAATTGAGCTTCCTATAGATTCTACACAAGAAGAGTGCATTCTAGCCAATCTAGGGTACTTTGGTGTAGCCTTCAATGTCAAGTCATTAGTGAATCAATTATTACATCACTTCCTAGGAATCAGGCTATTTTAATGAATGTGTATGATATGACCAATAGTTTGATGCCACATACTCTCAAAAAAATTAAATTCTATTATAAAATCCATAGGTCTTCTTGGAGGTAGATCAAACTATAGTGAATGGGTTTTTTTATACCATTTTATTTCATTTTGTCTTATGTGAGATGTGGAAGGTTACAAAAAAATTAAAATCTACCAAACTTATGAATTACTTCACCGTCTCCCTTTTACACCATGTTTCACCTTTCTCCATGTAGTCTCCTTTACTTTTCAGGATCCAAACATCTAAAAAAAAATTACAATTTTTCAAAA
Source organism: Torreya grandis (assembly GCA_037957365.1). NCBI lineage: Eukaryota > Viridiplantae > Streptophyta > Pinopsida > Cupressales > Taxaceae > Torreya > Torreya grandis. The sequence goes on along the minus strand of JARHVA010001241.1, from coordinate 3,250,839 downwards.
TTTTCATTGCATTTTGGTTTCTGATCTCTGCCATTCTTGTTGCCCCATAGACTCCTTGGGATTTATTTACAAATTACTTTTTTATGTCCACACCTCCGATGAAACTCACTAATGATGTTGCAATTTACACCTAGTTTCTGATCTTTTAGAATGGTTACACATTTAAGACATCTGATGTATATTTAAGAACCTTAATATCCACTGTGGACCCCTTACATTTTGTCTTTAGAAAAGTCCATAGTTATATGGTAAAACTTGTTTCTTTATATCTGAGTTGAAGACAAAATGTATAGATAGCTATAGTGGCTATAATGGGAACAGCAACCAGAGTATTCTAATTCCCTAACTTGAAATAGGGTAGGAAAAAAATCATTAGAAAGTAAAAATCATGGTAAACATATGACATGTAAATTCTAGGAATTTGGTGGAACCTCCAAAAATTTCACTTCAAAGTTACTAATAATATCCTCTTCTCAAAAAATCCTAAAAATTCCATTCCAAATCAGAGAAAACCTTCCTTCTTCAAAATATTGCTAATGAAAAAGTGTCTTGTAAATAATTCATGTTGTAATAGGCATGCCTTTAGTTGAAACCAATAATGAAGTCAAATTTGTAGTCAACCTTAAGATCTCCACCAAGCTTTTCGTTAGGGTCAACAAGCCTCATTTACAAAATAGAAACATAACTTTGTTCTAATTCCTTAACACATCCAAGTGAGAAAGGCTTTGAGAGTGTGGTTAAATACATTACCATTTGGTTTTCATAGGTGCCACATAGGCCAAAAGACCTCCAAGTAGGCATTCAGGGTATTTTCTTCTACTAAATAATTATACCTCTGTAGATTTACTAAAACATAAAAATGTTAAATTCTAATTAAATAGGGAACTTGCAAGGTTTAAAAATCATGGTAGGAGTGGGAACAATGTATTTTTAATATCTTGAAGTGAAAATAGGATATCTTGACCTCAGGTGGCACTTTTAAAAAAGAAATGATCTAAAAAAGTAGGCAGTTATAATCAATAATGGCACAATTTCTTAGTGTAATTTTGGGCACTAACAAAATCATTACTAGAGTACTTGGGGGCATATGACGATCTCAATTCATTATTTCATAAGAATAGGTTTTCTCATGCCACCTATACTCATGCTTAATTTAGTGAGGGTGATGATACCAATGTTCCACATGATGCATCAAACACCATTACTACCACACCATTTATTAGAGAAATATACTTTGTTAAATGAATAAATAATCAAATATTAATTTAGAATAAATAAGTACCCTCGACCAATTTTACTTGTGCTAATAATGCATGAAGATGAAGGAAAATCCTATCGATAGGTCCTCTATGATTTTGATGAATTCTTTACTTGGGATTATTTGGATATGATTGTGATTTATCCATCAATTACAATGCATAACATATTCTTATACCCAGATGCAAAATTGGTGAAACAAAAACTTTAAAAATGCATCTGAAAGTTGAGTTACTAGTAAAATAAAAACTTTAAAATCTCTTAGATGCCACATTTATAAGATCCATTTCACATTATGACTATGTGTTTAACATTCTCCCAGTTAATAAACCCAATGGAAAAATTGGATGTTGTATTGATTACTACAATTTAAATATGACTTGTCCTAAAGATGATTTTATATTACCTAGTATCGACATGATTGTAGATTCTACATAATAATATGAGGCATTTTCATTTATGGATGGATTCATGATATATAACCAAATCAAAATTAACCTTGTAGGTCAAGAAAATACCACATTTAACACTCCTTGGTGTACATTTTATTATATAATCATGCCTTTTTAATTAAAAACTATAGGAACCACATATCAAAGGGACATAAATAATATATTTTAGGATTTTATACACAAAGCTAGTAAGGATTATGTTGATCAATTACTCATAAAATATAAACACTGCTAAGACCATTCTCCTAATTTGTAAAAATTATTTGAGAACTTGTGAAAGTTTAGTGTTTGATTAAATCCAAAAAAAATATTCAGGGTACCTTTGGGAAAGATCCTAGGATACTTTATTTCTCAATGATCCATTGAGTTTGATTAAAAAAACAAATCCATTAACCAAATGCCACTACTAGCCAATCTAAAATATTTGAAATGTTTATATGCTCAAATTAAGACTATTTGGAGTGTCATTGCTCAGTTGGTAGATAAAATAATTTCTTTCACATACTTGCTAGAAAGGATACAAAATTCATATGGGATGATGTGTGCCAATTTTTTTTAATATAATAAAATCATATTTATCGAACACACCAATACTCATGCCTCCAATTCTAGAGAGACAATTATTTATTTACATATCATCCACCCATCAAGCCATTGGAGCCCTCTTAGCACAATGTGATGACAATCACTAAGAGCATGTAATTTATTATATCAGTCTCCATCTACTCAATTATCAATGAAAATACAATAATGAAAAATTATATTGAGCCTTAGTTTTTACTACTCAAAAGTGATGTCATTATTTGCTTAATAATGAGGTTTATGTTATAATTAAATAATATCCATTAATGTTCTTTATGAATGAAATGCACCCAACTAGATGCATAATAAAATGGATAATATAGCTTAATGAGGTTGATATCTAAATTTTTGCCCAAAATTCAATAGAAGGTCAAGTCATAAAATGCCAATTAGCTACCAGCTCCCTTACCATATTTTTTTCATTCACCAAATATTATATGAGATGAAAGAGGGAATGGGAAACACAAACTAGAATAAAAGTAAAAGACTAAATAAATAACATATATTTGAATAGAAATGGGTTAAATCACTCACCAACATGTGAATGAAAATATATAATAGTGAGTATAATTTGAGATAAAATGGTTATCTTGGTGTAAAATATCCCCTATGAGATAAATAATAAATGGTATTGACATAATCCACTCACATAAGTTAGAACATGATTTTTTAAACACTAAAGGTTCACATATAATTCTGAAATTACAAGATTTCAAGGGTATTTTAGTTTAAATATTGCAATGCATAATTTTATAAAATAAAGAACATAAACCTTGATTACGAAACTCATCTCAACACTTATTATTGAATTTATTTAAAATATTTGTATAAGATAACAATGTTTAAACAAAGTTAGAATATCCCTTTTCTTTTGGGTAAGAGAAAAATGTATATTAAACCCATCTCCTATAAAATTAAACATCTGTACCTTTTGACTCTTGTAAGGTAATTGAATATATAAATGAAACTATCTTTAACAATAGAGTTCTAATTCTAGACCCAAGTAGCATTAACTCATGTTTTTCTATTTATATGTTTATTCTAAAATATCTAACAAAAATATTAGATTGTTTTTTGCACTTTGACATGTTCATGTAGTTTTGATTATGAAATAATAATAAATAATTAATGATGAAATAACTAAATGTATAATTACAAATATAATTAATATTTGATTTTATTTGTGAAATATTTTTCTCTAAAAACAACACTACAAATGTTATGGAATGGCTCCTTTCACTGCAATAGTTCTTGAGGCTGGGATTTCCATTCATAGTATGTGGAGTTGGGGAAAACTATAATGGTTGAAGGCAATGTTATTTTCCATGGGAACCATTTTATAGAACTAATATCCCTACGATGAGTGAGTCATCAAGAGGCCAAAGGAAAGGATATGATAGGTGGATCAACCAAGTCAATGACAATGTTGATGCATACAAGCATCTCACTAGATGGATTAGAAATAGATATTGAAAGGATAAGGATTCAATAGGTAGGGGCATCCAGTAGCAAGCTTGGGATTATTGAGTTTTTAAATGATGGCCCTTCATTTTTGTCTCACCTTAATGGGGATTTTTTGGGTAGGGCAAGCATGTATAAGGCTAAGATTTTGAGAAATGAGTGAAATCCTTTGTTGATGTGGTTTTTAGGTTGGAGAAGTTGAAATTAACATCAATAGACCAAAAAGATGATCTAAAACCAATATATCAGTGTTATTTAGAGACACAATAGTCAATGGGGTGACAAAAATGATGATTGATTCATGGCTAGGGTTTAGTCTTCATATTTGACCACCTATGGTCAAGCTTATCTGCTCTACTAAGGGGGTATATTTCTAAAAGCTTATTTACCTACAATCACCTATTAGGAGCATAATTTGAAGTGTTATCATGAGCTGCAAAAATTTGTCATAACACAAATGTAGACATGAATGTAGAGAACGTGAGAAAGAAGAAAAATAAGATATGTTCCTTTCAATATTCTTACTTTTAATTACAGTTAAATTGTTAATTTTAATGTTTTCTAGTTTTTATACTTCTATGTTTATTATATTTAGAGGACCTATCGCTTCACACTATTTGGTATGCATATCATGATCTAATGCAGGGAACAATTGAAGTGAGTGATTGAAAGTTAACTTTCTTTAAGGTACCCGAGGGAGTACGATATGGAAGAAGAAAAACATCGGTCCAAATTATGAATTTTTGATGGTTGTGTTTGCATGCTAAGTTTATCTTTCTTGTGCTATTTAAGTTGATTACTAGCATTGAATCGACAGCCCGATTAACCCCTCATTCTTTTGTCTATCCCCATTCACCATACAGTAGTCAATTCCATATCATTCAAAGTTTAGTTTGGAACATAGCATAGAAAAATGAACGCTGTAATAAAGGTGAAATGCATGGTATCCGAAAAAAATATGTTTGAGTGTATTTTTTAGTTATCAATAAAATGTTAAAATTTTAAAACTTCGGCCTTAATCAATGCATATCGTAGAAAAACGAATGCATTAATGAAGGCAAAATGCGTGGTATCCTTTTTAAATATTAAGCGTATTTTCTTTTAGAGCAAAAACCAAACGACTCCCATCTGTTGCAGACAAGACAGTAGAGAAAATAAATAAAATTTATTTAATACTATTTATTTTTAAAGGCGAAATGAGGAAGTTAAATTAGAAAAAAAGATATTTTTCTTTTTTTTATAAATACTTTTTTATGATTAATTGGAGGTAGAAAAATATTTACGGTACCTAATTGTGAAAGTCCCTACCATAGCAAGGACAATTGGAATTATTTATCCTTATAACAATTAGTTATTTTTAATATAGTAAAATTTTAAAAATTACATTTAATATATATATATATATATATATATATATATATATATATATATATATATATATATATATATATAAGTTTCCAAAACTTATTATAATTTATCTATATTTTTAGAAAAATATGTTTTCAAACTTTAATTACTTAATTAATATTGTTTAGGGACCGAATTTGATAGTGGACCTTTTTTATCATATAATTCTTGATGACAAATTATTTGTTCAACTTTATCATTCAAACATTAATATATTTAAAATACATAGAAATATTAAAAACAATATTATACATTTTTATTATATTTTTTTAATATTTTAATCGAAATTCATTTTAAAATTTTCGTAATATTTTAATAGATATATGATCATTGTTTACTTTCAGAATATTATGATACTGCCACAATAAAATAAAAATAAAAATAAAATTAATAATATGATAGCTCAACCATCACCGGTCATAGTGATAATTCAATAATACACTCAAACTCTTATCATTTAAAATTCATGAGTTCTTCCACTATCGAGTTGCAATCCCCGTAAATTCATAGAATTTGACCATTTCTTACTCAATAGGACATAGAATCATTTCAGCAAGGCCACCTTATCGTGTAGTTTATATAATTTGAAAATATAAACTAGTTTCATTGTTTGCAAGATGGCACCGCCAATACCATGCCCTTAATCATGCTTTGTAATAATATATTTTTAAATGGTAGGTAGACATTGATTTTTACTTAATTAGTCTCATTATTGTTTATACAATTTTCATTTCAACGGAATCTAATATTTGACCAAAATTCCTTTGTTTACATTAACTAACGTCCATTACTAAAAAATTGAATAGTTTAATGTCTAAAAATAATCAAGAATAACTATGGTAGTATTCAGGAATTATAGTTTGTTGAAATTTATGGTCGCTAATTTTTAAGAAGATAATTATAAATATATAATGATTATTTAATATAGATTTTATTATTTTTAAATTATATTAAAAAAAAAATCTTAAAATTATAACAACAGCAAATAATTATATCGAAATATTATTTAATTAAATTTGAAATTAATATATTCAAACGGTGGGCTATTTTTAACACAGTTAAAATATTTCCTAAACGCATTTAACCATTTTTTAATCCAACACATTAGGTCACATACTTTATTTAAGTTTTATACAATGTGAATAGATGTCACCTAAATCAATAATCTGGGAATACATTAATATGGATTAAGAGATACATCAAATATTAATTGACATTTAGCCTGGCAAATATTTAATACATGGATGCGTGATACAAGTCTTCATAATCTAGTGCATGATGAACTTTGGGAGGGATTTGGTAAGATGTTTGTTCTAAATTGGTCATAGCCATTAACAGTTGCATGTATAGTAGAGTTGCATGTATAGTAGTGGTGAGGCAAGAGTAAAATAATAAATAGTAATAAAATAAAATATTATTTAAAAACATAAAAAACCATATATTATCTAATTATCATTGATAATAGTTTTAGTATCAATGCATCTAATATTGATTCTATTTGATTGTAGTATTTAAGCAGTGTTTTTCCAATCAATTTATTTATCATTTTATAAGTTATAGTATCAATAGATTTATCATATCAAGCAATAATATTTTGATATCAAATTTTAAATTTGTTTATTTTTTAGACGATAATAATCAAGATATGATGGATTTGGTTCATGCCACACCTAGGAAGAGTGTCCTGAGATATTCTTTAAATTGAAATAAAAAAGAGTAAGTATGAAGGTATTCTACAAATTGAAATAAATAAAAAAGGTATGAAAAAGACATCAATTAAAACTGTTAAAAATATTTTTTATTTTGTAAAATTTATTAATTTATTTTCATTTTTTATATTAATTTGTTTTTTTTAGTTATTAAAATAGTAATCCTTTGTTTTATTATTTTGTTTTAATATTTTATAGCATAACAATGATAATATTTAGTTATATAATAGTTTTTAGTTTAATTTTTTTAGTCATTTATAAATTACTTTACACAATTTTAATACAAAAATATATATGTTAAAATTCTTTGTTAGATAAATAATGTTTGTGAGGACGCATGAATTTACATCACTCATACAAAGATCCAAATCATTGAATGATGAAATATACAAGATCTGAAATATCTCCACATGCACATGGACATAGTTCCAATAATAGGTGTATATGTACAGTTTGTGAGTTATTTAAAGTGGTATGAAAGATAATTGTGATGCTGATTTTATGCTCTTAAATGCACATGAAGTTATTATCATCTTTGAGCAAGAAATAATATCAGATATTTCATGCAAGGGGAAGAACGATAAAAAATACTAACCACCATAGGTTCCTCACAGCAAATTCACAAACCATGATATTGGGAAGTTGTAGCTATTTGATGTTCTTCCGTTTTAAGTTCATACCTATATCACATTACATACATAAACTTTTTTTGAGATACTTATTATAAATTAAACTTTGTAATGTGTTTAAATTATATTAAAGTATGATGAAGATGATTACAAAATTTGTTTAGTAATTTTATACCAAGGATGATTTTTTAGTATTGTAACCCGATTTGTGTGTTCTGTGAAGGTTGAAAAATATTTTGGTAAAAAAAAATTCTATTTATATTATATTTAAATGCACATGTTTCCTCCCATTTCAATTCATATTATATTTAAATGCAAATGTTTCCTCCTATTATATATCATCAAGAAAAAAGACTTCCAATAATAATAAGAAAATAGAGGTCCACCAATTAACATTAAAAGGCTTATTTTAAAGTGTAGACACTAAAACATAATTATATAGCACATCAATGTTTTATACTTGAAAAATATTTCTCATGGTTGTACCCTTCAATTCTAAGACATTCTTGCTTCTGAAAATCTTGTATCCAATATCTCATGTGCCTATTGCTTATCTCTTTATCTAACCATGTATTAGCATGATCACTAGGTCTTCTATAATGAGCAAAACTTTAAAAACCTTGTTATTATAGCCATAATCATTTTTTTAACATTTACCTATTTTCTATATTCATGTACACTAGCATCCTAGCTGGACACTAACGTCGACACTAGTGTTTTATGCCAAACAAAGTATCTAGTACCCTCAAGTCATATATTTTTTAAATAAAATATATACTTATGGTTTCTATGAGTGAGTTAATTAAATATATTTCTAAATTAGACTAAGATATATACAATATCTATCTTCATTGATTCATCACCTAAAACATACCTAACAACTCACAAGGTAACTTACCAAATAACTTAATTAGGCATTCAAGTGAGCAACACTTCCCTATTATTTTTTATTTTAATATATGTCATAGAGATAACCCATCTAAACATATAAAGTACTCAAGGTTAACTCCATGATATATATTTTCTAAGATACAAACTAGGTCACTCTATGTACTTGTTTATCACATATTACATTTTGATACACACACAATACAATATGCAAGAAATAACTCCATTAGTTTGATGCATTTTTTAGAGTATTAATTATGTAGGAAACACCCATTGATATATGGGTCCTTGGGGTAGCTCAACACCACGTGCCAGCTAACCCATTTTCCAATATGCACTCTAAGGATGAAAAATATAGGGTTTGATCATTTGACAAAAAGTGATAGCTTGTATATGATATATCAACACGCTAAAGTAAATCTTTTAGAAAACCCAAAATATTTCAGGTGGTTTTACCTACATACTATTAATATTCTGTATTGGCCACCTATATTCAAGTCAGACAATAACATGGACCAAACTTTATAGATCCAATAGAACCATGTAAGGCCACATAATGCCAATTTATATAATATGAATATTGTCTTAAGATCCTGATACAATCCATTTCGAGACTATTTCAAAATAGATCTACATGCACACAATAAACCAATTAAGTCATATTATTTCTTATTTATTGTAATATCAATGTATAGTTGTACTTTATATTTTTAGCATATATCAATACTTAAATTCATAACATTGTTTATCTGAGTTTTGTAAATTAACTGGCCTATTATAGATCTATTTCTCACTCTTGTGATTATTCTTTTCTATATTATTTACATTATACTATATTGACCCATCTCAATATAAGGTTAAACATTTGGTGAATCCAAACTATGGTCCCCAAAACCATAGATATTGATCTAGGTTTTATTGATTCTCTATTACATGATACTAGATTATAAAATTCTAGTGTGAACACACCACTGACTTAGTCATGAGACAAGGAATAAGAATGGGAATGGTTGAAAATGTTTCCAATCTTGGATGATGGTTCTTTTGAGCTTCTTGGTAGACTTAAAAGTTAGGAGAGTATAAGTAAATTTATTATGTAATGAAGAAGACATATTAAAATGTAGTTATAGTGTTTCACTTATATTCAGATTGCAATGTGGGATTTTGAGTCATTATTCTTATCATCTTAGTATTTCATATATGTTTTTGGCTGGTCCAACTATGTTGGGATACTAAAAAGTTTATGGTAAAAAAAATCATATTCTCTTACAATATGTATATGGATTAAGCATGAAAAATTTATCCATGAATGTAATTTTTATCACAACCTTGTACATTTATTACATTGCACAATTTAAAGGGAGTTTAATTATGATGTAGAGATTAAACTTTTGGAGGCCATAACTTTTGATTCCTAATTTTATTTGAGTTTTCGTTTATGATTAAAAAAAATATTGAAAAGATAAATTCATCCATAACAAGCCCTACCTAGTTGTGTATTGTTTCCCAAGTTTTTGGAGGCAATATGTGACCATCTTAGGGTCAAAAAATATATTTTAATAATTTTATGGGATTTTTTCCATTTTTAGAAATAACGTATTTTTGTAACTCAACATAAAATAGAGATGAAATTCATTGATTATGTTTATTTTAAGGTTTATAAGATATGTGGATATTTTTATTCCCATCTAATCTTGCATACAAAATTTAATAGAAGATGAAAGTTATTAAAAATTATAATTTTCTAAAAATTGTGTGGGTTAGTTAGCTTTAGGTAGCTTTTGATTTATCTAGATTTTTTAATTATGCATGTCAACTCCAATTTTTAGTTGACATTTATTTAAAAAATCTTATGTAATATTTTATGCATTCAATGAAAATCAATAGATAAGTTTACTTTTATGTAAATTTGGAGTTTTACGCTTATTGATATTTTTCGTAGTCAGTTTTTCATTATGGTGTCTTGAATGAATGAATTAATGGCTTGATGAAATTTCATGATAGGCATAAATAAATTATAGCATGCATAAGTAGAGAAGCATAGTTTACATAACAAATTGGAAGATTATTTTTAGAGGTTTCACTTGCACTATGCAAAGACACAAACCCATAAGCTATAGGGAACCTATGAAAAGGGAGTATAATAGCACATAATGTTATTAAAAAAATTGGAATAAGGAGTCATTCACGAAACCTAGAGTGCATGTCCACATGAAATCTCTTAGACACAAGTGCATGAAATGATACTTTACTAGTTATGAAGTCAATATCCTTACCTAGATTCCATGACACCCTAACCAAGAATATTTAAATTAGGTTTATGTAAGCATCTATTCAAGAATAAAATTAAATTAATCAAACATGTTAGACGGTATTACTATATCCTGATTGGATTTTAATCACTAACCTACAACTTAGCATGAGTACATTAGATTGTAGTTAATCTGATAACTGAATAAGCATGTAACAAAGATCCTTCACAACTTTATAAAGGTGATATAATTAAAAAACATGTAGAATATATGAGGGATATAAATTACAAGTAAGGAAAATATTTTGAAAATTTTTAGATAGTACCATGGGAAGGAAGATACAAGGCCAAAGAGTTAGCATGTGTATGAGACTTTAAACCTTTATTTTATTAGGTACAATGTCATTTTAATCAATATATAACTATTAAATGTTTGTGTGTGTGTGTAAGTCTCTACATGCACGTGTGTACGTGTTTGTGTGCATTTGTGATTCTATTTGTGTGCATGTATGCATGTTTGTGTCCCTATATATGTGTGTACATGTGTGTGTCTGTGCGCATCTGGGTGTGCCTGTGTGCACACACATGCATTTGTGTGTGTGTGTGTGTGTGTGTGTGTGTGTGTGTGTGTGTGTGTGTGTGTGTGTGTGTGTGTGCACATGTACACATTTGCATATTTGTACTCTATTTTTTAACAATAAAAATTAACATTATTTAGCTATTTAAAGTATGGTTTTGTGTGAGTGTGAGAGAGTGTAGGAACCACAAGCTACATAGATTGGCTTCTTATCATTTGGAACCTAATAATTCCTATGAAGAAATGTAAGAAGAGGAATAATAACAATAGTGCATGAAATAAAAATAAATTATTCCACTAAGGAGAGCCACTATAATTTCATCCAAAGGTATAGTAATAGAATGTAGCTTGGATAAAGTGATAGATATATTATCTATTATAAAAACACATGTATATGTTGTTTAGGAGGACCTAATATGAATATTTAATCAAGGGAATGATTATATTGATAATGGAAAAGAAGGGGAAAATGTTATATGGGTCAAAGGTACACTAGTTAAAGGTTAATACGATTTTGAGGATAAAAATGAAGTGGATCAATAAAGGCTCTTGATAGCTATATCACACATTGGAAATGGTATTGAGATAGACTTACCCTATATAACCAATGACATTGAGATAGAAGTCTAACTCTTGTATAAATGGTTGAGATGACGAATGACAAGGAAAAAGACTTTATTTATGAGGATATATTTTATCCTCATCATGTTAACATGGCACAATGAATTTTTAATATAATATAACCCTATAGTGGAAGGAATTGCATATAAAATGAGGTAAAAACATGAAAAACTAAGACATCAAAAATTTTAAAATGAAGGGAAGTTTTTTGACTTAACACTATCAGATGCAATTATTCATGATAGTTTAAAACCTCAAATAAATGGAGATATTAGTTAAGAGTTTATGGAAGAGTTAAATAATATCACTATCATATCTATCCATAACAAAATGGACAAAGAGAGGGTCACATGATACATAAATGAATTGCAATTTGGATTCTAGGAAAATTTATGTCTTTTTCAAATATAGACGGTTCAGTAATATTATCAATTATCAGTTAAGAAATAAGATAGTATATAATGAATAAAAAATAATATATCTTCATTTAGAGGAAGATCTCTACAAAAGGGAGGAGGAAACACTAGAAAAAACTAGTCCAGATAGGGTTTAAAAGTTCCCTATAAGAGTGATGCCTATAGTTAGAAATAAAGTGGAACATGTCAGTTTGAACAAGGGAAAACACATGGAAAAGGTAGATATTATTAGTCTTGAGGGAACAAAATACTTGGTAAGTAAATGGCAAGAGTATATGCAATAATATTTTTTTGGTATGGATAACTAGGGTATCGATATTAAAAATGCTAGTTATCTTAGAGTGAAGATAACAAGATGAAAAATGTAGGTGTGCATGTAGTGAATGTGGATGAAGATTCTATAGGGTTATTTCATCACTTATATGATCTTCAACATGGAGACATGTTGATGTTTAAGTGTGACATGTTGAATGCACTCAAGGAATGTAAGGAACTAAGACAAAGGAAGAGTCTTTTTATAACCATATGAAACTCTGGTGGAAACTAATGCAAGATAATATTAGAAAATGGTGGTATGGATAACTTTATTTCCAATAAGAGGGCTTATAATTTTGGCTTGATGATGATGTCCCAACTAAAACCCTACAAAGTTTCATGCCTATAAAATATTCAATAAGTATTTTTCAATAATCAATTCTTGGTGATGTTATAAAAAGGCACTTATCAAGATGAATTATGGTGTGATCCGATTCTAATTTATGTGTGTCATGTATTATTTAGAATATTTTTTCTGTTTGACCAAAAATAAGTTTGTGATTGACAAAAAATCACCTATCACATAGAAAATAATGGCATGAAATACACCTTGATCCCCTTAAATGATGTAGAAGAGAGAAGGCATAGTATTATGTACACAAGAGTACTTATGGTTTTAATAAAATAATTATTAACATAAGCATGAGAGGAAACATTGTAAGATGTTATAAACAGGATGGTGGAATAAAATTATATAGAGGACATCCAAAGAAAGAAACAATTTTACATAGAGTGAATAAGCTTCTAGAATAATTCACTAATAATATCTGAAGTGATTGTATACATAATCTACCACCGATGAGAATAATTAACCATCGTATTGATTATATTCTAGGATCTAAGTTTCCAAACAAATTTCTAGATAGGATGACTCCTATGTATAATGAGAAAGTGTAAAGACTAGTGTTCTATTTGTTAAAAAAAGGACTAAAATATGAAAAATTTATCCTATGTGTAGTTGTTGTAATACTAGTACTAAATAAGGATGGAGAATGGAGCATGTGTAAATAATCATGCACCATAAAAAAAATAATGTCAAAATATAGATTCCCATTCCCATGTATGGATGATTTAATCAATTGTTTGAGTGGTGCAAGATGCTTTAGTAATATTGACTTGAAGAGAAGGTATCACTAGATTAGGATCTATTATGGATATTAATGGAATGTAATGTTAAAAAAATATAAGATTTTTATGAGTGGTTTGTTATTCCATTTGTGTTAACTAATGCAATAAGTACATTCATGATGTTGAAAAATGATGTGTTGAATTCATACTTACAAAAGTATGTCATTGTGTAGTTAGATGATAGTTTCATGTTGATCAAGACAAAATAGGAACATGTGATGTAAATTTTGTGTGAGGATAAAATATATACTAATAGAAAAAATAACATCTTTTAAAAGTAAGAGTTGATATATTTGGGTTTTGTCATGTCAATGAATGTATTGAATATGGACCATGAGAATGTACATGTGATAGTAGATTTGGAGTTACCAAATCTTGGTTTCGAGAAAAAAAAAATCATGATTTAGAAATATTTTACAATAACATTAGTGGAATACCTGTTGTGATAAAAAAGTCACAACAAGGAAATTGCATGGCATTTATTTGGATGGAAGAAGAAAATTTCCAAAGTGCTAAAGAAGAAGGTGATAGAGTAGTTATATATGATGCTTTCATATTTTAGAAATGTATTCTAAATGGATTGTGATGCAAGTGGTGTAACAATATGAACAAAAATAAGCAAAGAGAAAGGCCCATATAGGTTTTTAGTTACAATCTAAATTATTAGAAGCATAGATATCTAGTTTATGATTAAGAGTGTTATGCCATCATGAAAGTGTTAAGGAAATGAAGGCAATATATGTTACTAAAAATTCATGTTATTATATAGAAATAAATATGCACTATGTTTTATTAACATGAAAGGAATATAAACCAAATGAATATGAAGTGGAATACCTACAAATTTATAGGTTTGTCTTGAAACATAGGATTGGAAGGTTGAATAAGGTAGTAAATGTGTTAAATAGGAGAATATTGATGTTAAATGATATGAGAATAGAAGTATTGGGTTAATTTTTATTAATGATTTTTACTTGAATGAAGAGGATATTTGAGATGCATGAAGATATTTCAAAAATATAACAAGCATGTATTGAACTCTATGTTTGGAATGCATTATTTAGGACAAAATGATTTTAAAAGAGAGAAATAGTTTTCTATACCCAAAGAGTCAATGTGTGATAATTTGATAATGGATAATTACAATGGGGGATTTAATTGACATTTTGGAAGTGACAAAACCCTCACACTACTTTTAGAAGGCTATTACTAGCCAAATATGGGTGTGGATGTAGACATGTATGTGTGCAAATATTAGATTTGTCAATGGATGAAGGAAAGAAGTATGAATATATGTTTTTATCAACCTTAAATGTTTCAATCAAACCATGAGAGGATATAAAAATTTAATTTATGCTTGTATTTCCTAATACATAGGATCATTAATTCTATTTTTGTTATAGTAGACTGATTTTCTAAGATAGCACAATTCATTGATTTCAAAAAGAAATAGCGATGAAAAAATCATCACAAATTTATTATTTCAAGAGATGGTAAGGTTAAATAGAATGTAAATTATCATAGTATTAAATAAAGACACCAATTTTGTATGTTGTTTTAGGTGCATGATTTGGAATGAGTTGGGGATGAGACCAAACTAGCGTTATGCATACCATCCAAAGACTAATGTGAAAATTGACCTTTTCAATAGGAACCTTCAGAATTTTTTGAGGTTATTAATGGGAGACCAAATATTTAAATGGGATATGGTGTTGGTGTAGGATGAGGTTTCATGTACAATAATTATGTTTACCAAAGCAATGGGAAAACACCTTTTCAATTTAATTGTGAAATTTGACATTGAGGAATCATTGAGTTGAAAAACATAGATGAGGCAAATGAAAAAAGAAAAAAAGTATAATATTTTTTGAATACTTATGGAAATTACACAAGGAAGTTAAATGGAAACTCAAATAAATTGACCTAAATTATATGCAACACATAGATGAAAGATGCCGAAAGATGGAATTCAAAGTATAAGATATAGTGTCAGAATTATTTTTCAATGAGAGTTTTCCCAAGTTTAGCTACACCAAATTTAAGATGAAGAAGATAGTACCATATATAGTTTTTTTAATATTTTTTACAAATACTTATGACATTGAGTTGCTAGAAGGGATGGATATATCTCCCATATTTAATGTGGCAAACTTTTATCGATTTCATGATGGGAAATAATAAGGTGAATAAGAAGGAGATGAGGATCATGTTCCTATATAGAGGGTGAAATTTATTGAGAAGGAAATAGAGGAGATAGAGTCAATTCTAGACTCTAATGCTATGAAATGTATGTCTATGAAGGATTATAAAGAACTATGTAGTCAAATGGAAGAATTGCATGATAAAATATGCATCAAAATTATATCTTATAGGTATTGGCTATTATGGATTTGATCTGACTAATTTCAAATTTTGATTTATATATCTCAATTGAGTTTCCCAAGGTGTTTGATGTATAGGCATCTTAGGAGAAAAATAATCTTGTGTCATTTTGAAGTACTAGTGTGCATAAGAAGATAAAATTAGTTAGCATAAAATAATGATGTGCACATTTTGATAGGGTTCACATGTAGTATGTGAAACATGGATGCATTCACATTATAATGAAGCTAATAAAAAATATTATAAAAACATATAACTCAATAACACAAACCCAAATTGCATGCACATTGGAAAAATAATTGAGTAAAGTGTGTCGAAGGTTAGAGAAGAAGCTTGGAAGTCAAAATTTTGACTTAGATACCATGAAACCCTAATTAAAAATATTTAAATTATTTTTAAATTAGCATAAAATATGGTAATATCAATAAATGTAACAAATCAAATAGATGGGATACTTACAAAATAATTAGATTCAAATCATTAACCACTGACTTAACATGAGTATATTGGATTGAAAATAATACAATAGTAGAATAAACTGAGAGCAAAGATCTTTGAGACCTTTCTAAAAGATATATAAATAGGAAATAGGTGGATGATATGAGGGATATACATAATAAGAAAAGAGACTCTACAAAAAAATTATATCCAAGACCATAGGAAGGAGAATCCAAGGTGAGAGAAATAGAAAATGTGTGCTAGACTTGGAAGATTAGGTTTTTGAGTCAAATGTCATTATAATCAAGTTGTAAATATTCAATGTGTGTGTGTGTGTGTGTGTGTGTGTGTGTGTGTGTGTGTGTGTGTGTGTGTGTGTGTGTGTGTGTGTGTGTGTGTGTGTGTGTGTGTGTGTGTGTGTGTGTGTGTGTGTGTGTGTGTGTGTGTGTGTGTGTGTGTGTGTGTGTGTGTGTGTGTGTGTGTGTGTGTGTGTGTGTGTGTGTGTGTGTGTGTGCGTGCGCGCGCGCGCGTGTGTGTGTGTGTTTACTTGTGCATGTTGGTGCATGAAGATTTGTGTTTGTGTATGCATGTACACAAATGTTCACTTAAATATAGTCATGAATAATTTATCATAATAACTTGTGCACTTAATTAGTACTTATTTTGACACCTCACCCTATCTTAATCACAAGAGAGGACATAGTTGTTCTCTTAAGACTATCATTTTTCACATATATAAATGCTCTAATTATTAAAAACACCATTATGCATTTGTATGCAATAACCAATACCCAAAACTTGGCACTCCTCTCTTGGGGACAATAATTCTAAATAGAGTAAATTATGGTAAACATATTTAACCCTAACTAATAATTATGTCCTTCTCCCGCTAATGGTCATAGCTTCAAATTAATACCTCCATTGTGTCCCATGTTTTGAGGCTTCCTAGCATGTCATTGTCCCTTTTGAGTTGATATAAAGGCACACTCTAATAAATTATTACTTGACATGGTAATTTCAATGCATAGGCTTATTTACACAAGTGCACACTGAGCAAAGCTCCATATTCTTCTAGATTGATATCCTAAGCATGTCAAATAATCCTTAGCCAAGTCACAAAACTATTTTATTTAATCCTAAATAGAGCATGATAATGTATTAAATCCTAATATAGATACATTCATATATTCAAATAAGCGCAATTGTACAAAAGACTCTAGGTGGGAGAAATACATTAGTCCTCATTTCCCTTCTTGGAATAATGGATATGTAGGAAACATTTATTTATTATGGTGGTCATTAGGGTTAGCTCAACCCAAATAAAATCCTCATTTTCTTCTTCATATTTTTTTAAACCATTGCATTCCATATTAGGGTTTAAAATTTGATGAACGTATTTTCATGTCTTATGCATGCTTAGGAAGTGAAAATCAATGCACACTGACCTATTTCTAGTTATTGTATGTGATAGTCCAAAAACAAAATTCATAAAAGGACAAAATTGCTCAATATGGTCAATATTTCAAAAAAATTGTGTTCTTACTCAACATTAATTTCCTTACATAGCCTCAGTTTTAGTTTCTTGGTATTTCTTGGTTTGTTTATTTTATTCTATTTCAGTTTTTTGTTAGTCAACACAGTCAATCAAATAGACAAATCAAGCTATTTTTTTATTTTTTTTTCATTTTTAGCCTTAATTTTAATAATTTTATTTCATCTATTTTAGTCATTTACTTTCAAATTGATGTTTGAAAGTGTACTTATAACACTTAGATTTATTATATTTCCTTTAGCATAATTAGGGTTAATCTCCACAATTAATTCGATTCAAGATTAAAAAAATCTATTATTTTTATTTTTTAACACATGAAACCCATTTTTTTTATTTTAACATTTTCATACATGATTTTATCTTTAATTACACTTTTATTTTTATAGTAATGGTTTAATTTTTAGAGGATTCAAAACAATCACATTTCTCACTGTTTATTTTTCTAGTCAACATGCCCATTTTTGTAGATTGAGACTTGAGATCAAATGTTTTTTGTGTTTGAATCCAAGGTAGATAAATTTTCATGTGAATGTCATTAAATACTATTATGTTTTTAGAGGAGTAAAATTTACTATTTGAAACTCACATGCATGTGATTATGTAGAAGCCAAGAAAAGGATTATAACAACACAAAACTCTATGTTTGGCCCCCAATTTTGGAGATATTTTGGCTCATGTAATTTTTTTATGATAAGTAGCACAAAAGAGACATTAAACATAATATAATGGAATAGCATACAAAATTCACTTAGAATAAATAATAATTTTACATAAATAACCCAAGAAAGTAGGACACAAATATTAGCAACAAACTTGGGGAATGTGTGGAGAATGGAGACATTTATGGAGTGGTTCATAGTAACATTGGAAAATAATAAGTTTAAAATGAATCCATCACTAACCTATAGGAAGATAGGTTATCAGTGATGACAATACAACATATAGAAATAATATAGTGTTAGTTAGGCTTGAGACATAAAGAATTCATTGTAAGTGGCTTACCATGACTCATTTATATTAATGATCATTGACAAGTCATCTTTTCAATATTTAATTCTATAAATAAATGTTTAGGGTAGACCATGTATAAATAACCCCTTATTTTATGTACTGTTGTTATTGATCAATTTTTTATCATTATAATTCTAGAATCACTGTAATCTTGACATAATTTATGAATTTAATGGAAGGTATCCTGTGTTGATTAAAAGTACTTGTATGCATCTTCATATCGGTATAATGGAGTTAATAGAGTTTTTAGTTAAGTGTTAAAAAAATAGCTTAGATTGAGATATGAAAATAAGGATTAGTTTAAGACTAAGTTCTTCTTCATGTTCCCTAGAATAGGAAAGTAGATGAACACACCTCCATGTAATAAAACCAATAGGAATTTCTCTTAAGTTGAATGCTTTGGGTGAGCACGTGATAACCTTTTCTTGTGTGATATTATAGTGTGATAGAATATTTGAATTATTTTTATTTTAGGCACAAAACTAGGCAAAAGATATGCTAGACTAAAGGAAAAGATGATAAATTTTTGATTTCATTGTCAATATCTATAGTACTTTTTTGTATGATGGTGGGAAGATGCTCAAACAACTATCTTTGGAGAATGTTGAATGATTGCTTATTACACTAGAAGATAATTTTATATTTATTTATCTTGAACTATGAGTTTTCACACATGTATGGGTAGAACATAAACATCATGACTCATTTTATGAATATTTATTTGTAGAATTTCTTGTTCACCTTCATACTTGGATTTGAATATACACACAAGACTGATCAACTAAGGACATAGGATCACATAGTCTACAGATCAATAATTGACCTTAAAAAGATGTTTAGTTGTGAAGAAAATTTAATAGTTATACTTTTGAATATGTGGTATTAATATTAATGTGTCTACATAAAGCCTAGTTTCAATTCATACAAGAGCCACACAAAATTTATCTTAGGATATTTTCACTTGAGATTAGGAGGCTTATCATGTATTATGGATTTGAAAAATTATTCATGTATGGCTAAAATCTCTCTTAGATCAAAAACATAGTTGATGGATAAGTGAAAGGGCATAATTTATTAGAATATGTTTGGTTCAACATGGCATCTAGTCAGTAAGACTTGTAGAAGCACAAGTATGATTAGGCTAGGTGAAAGGTTATGATTAGAAGCAATCCAAGGAGGGGCAAAGAGGACTTGGTAAGTGGCATGAGGGTCTATTGAGATGTAAAAAGACATAGCAATGACTCCCCAATGACAGGACCACACTAAATGCCAACATAGGTATGCATAAGAGAAATATTTCAAACATTGGTTATTGACAAACCCAATCTAGATAGGACCAATTCCACATCCACACTACATGTTCATGATCTTATCAAAAATGATGTTCTTGTATGTAATTTGAATAAGGATAGTGTAGAATTAGAGACTAAAACTATTGGATATGATTTTTAAGATCAAGAACATGATAGTAGTTTTTTATTAATGTCTTTTATGTTACATGATAATCCTATGGCTTAGTTTGAAATACCCAATGGACCAAGCATACCTAATGGGAAGAGTATCATCCCATACATAGTTAACTACTGTACTTTTGCACCCAACATATTAAGTTTTTTTTAATTTTTGAAAGAGGTGAGGGATATGGTATCAGTGGTAGTTAGGTTAGAGGATATGGAGGTGACATAGGAGGTATTGATGGAGCTCATCCACATGGTTAAGGAGGTACTACAAGTTCCTTACAATAATCTCCATTGAGCACATATCATCCACACACTACTTATTATGATATGATGCTCCATTTACCTAAGTATCATGGTGTGGAAACTATATAAAAACATTTTCACAAGTGTGAAATTATCTAGCTAGCATGTGTAAATACATCTACTAAATGAAAGGCAACTCAATTTTCCACTACTCTTTTAATCTAAGTGCATAAGTGGTATCATATGTTTGATCTAGATCAAGTTATGGTGAATTACAAACAATTAAAGGCAAATTTTCTCCAATAATTTGATATCCTATAGTTTGAATAACAAAGTATTGTTTAACTAAATTACATTAAACACGAACTAACTAAGAGTGTGTGTGAGTATGACGCACATATTAAGATCATTATTTCTAAGATTTATTTTTAGATAAATGTAACTCAACATGAGTGGTTTTTAAGAGGCTTGTTTCTTCCCTTATGATGCACCCTATTCAAGAAGACCTTCACTAACTTGTGTGAGATCTTTAAAGTTGCACTTCATGTCTAATCCAATGGAAGCATAGACACAAAGACAAGTCCATTTATGGAGGCTTAGATTGATACTATAGCATTTTAGTTTTAAAATCTCACTAGAAATAGTACTCATGATACTCTCAATTATTTGAGGTATGTTAATTATGAATCTAAAGGTCACAATAGGAATAATTTCCCCCATAAAGAGTATTTGAATTGTGGTGAAACAATATGGTTAGATTTTCCAAGAATACTATGATGTGAGGGATTGCATGTGCCTTATCATGCCACATAATTAAATGAATCCTCATACTAAAAAATATGTGATGCATATACTGATCATACCATTGATTTTCACCTTATTAAGGTTATTGATGAGGTGCATACAGATGGTAATCATCAGACTTATGTTATCAATAACTAGGATAATGGTGGAGGCTGGTCCTATAGAGGTTGTGATTGTTGATGTGGAGGTGGTTATCTTTGACCTAGAACCTATTACAAGGGTAGTTCCCCAGAAAATTACTTGTGTGATTGTCTAGTTTATCACACATATTTTTTTAAGAACAAACATCCTCTAGAGGAGTCACTAGATTTGTATAATTCCATCACAAAGGATTGAAATGAAAAAGGTGTTGGAATGATACAAATTGGAAAGAATCAATGGAGACTATGGCCTATTACTCTGACTGGTCCCAGGGTCAACATTACTATAACTAGTGGTGATTCATTCTAGTTCATGTTAAACTAATTCAAGGAAAAGGTTGAATGGGAAAATCCTCATATGACTCATTATCTAGATGCTCAACAATAGAAGTCAATGTTACATACACAATGACTTTGGTCTAAGAGCTGGAAGTAGAGATTTAGTTCTTCAAGGATAGATATGCTTCTACATGTGATGAAATGTTTAAATATTAGGATCTTAAAGAATCAACACTTGATGATTTACATGGGTTACTAAAATTACTCCTTGATTAAGAAATTACGCCCCTTTCAAAAAATTGGCTAAGTTGTCAAGCACCTAGGCCTATAGAGGATCATCGGTTGAACCATGTATGATGACAACAAGTTTATATCCATCCTAATATAGAGGGTGATAAATAAATCTTGTTTAATGCCATTATTTATTGATGGATCATTTAGGATGTCCTAGTCAATATTGTCACTGAGATAAATGTACTCACTAAGGATTCTTGGAGAAAGATGATAATACCTATTTTGAATCCCTCTCTTCATGTGTTGTTCATGGATAATAGGATTGGTGCACTACTTCTTGGATTCCTTAAGGATGCCACTATAAATATTTTAGGTGTCATATTTAAGGTTGAATTTGAAGTACTTCATTTGGATGAAGTTAATGATTTTCCATCTCTCTTGGGTTTCCATTTGTGTTATGCGAATAAGGCTAACTTGATCTTTAAAAAGTGCTACATAGTATTTGATAATAATGACCAATACATCATAATAAATTTACATCATGCACAAGTACCTCCTTTTGTTGATCTAATTAACACTGACAAGGTCATTAATCATATTTACAATGTCACAACATGTGGAACTGAATGCCTTCATCCTAGTCTAGATGACATATTACGTTAGGTATATGTGTAGTCTATCTATGACACTAATAATAATGCTTGTGACTATTGGGATCATGGTGAGTATTATCTTACTAGATGAATTTGTGGCAATATTGATAGTCGAGAGGATGCTCTATGAAAGTAACCTAAGTGACATATGTTTTTTTACCTTCTTCATGGGTGTATTATGGTTGTGCCACCCATGTGGTTTGAAGAAGATCATAGATTTCATGGTTTGATGGAATTATAGGAGTATGTGTATTAGTTGAATGTTTTTTATGTGTTTGATGATTAATTGATGGAATAGTTGTTTTGTTGTGGGTAACTCATCATCATAAATTTTTAACTTATGACCAAGTTCACACTAATATGCATCATCATTTTCATCATGATAGATATGTTCATGGAACCTGAAGTTATGAAGGCATTAGTGATCGAAAAGATCATTTTGGAGCCTTATAAAACATGTGGAAAGTGGATGATATGTTTTGTCCTATGTATCTATGGGTTTATGTATTCTATGGTACTCTATGCACTTGGGATAGAGCATGGGATGTACATGCAGAATGACATATGGAGACAAATTATTGGATTGTCCTTAAGGTATTCTTATTATAGTGTTATCTTACTTTTATCCTCAAATGGATTTGTGTCTCACCTTGAAATTGATGCATCAGTGTATTATAGGCATATTATTGGCAATCCAACACCAATTAAAGATAAAATCAGAGATATAGATGGAATGTGAGAGGAGAGTTTGAACATTTTTTAATAAATTTGTATAGAAGCATCATCTCATCCACTAGTTGAATCTCATCTAGACAATGCAATAAGAGAATAGATTCAAAAAGGTAAACATAATGTTGTGTACTAGGTTGACAAAGGTACTAGTTTTAAGCCACCAGATCTATCCATTGACCACTTGGATTTGAATACTGAGTATGGAATGCATAATTTCTAAAAAACCATACATAATGAATATAATCCATATTTAAATCCACTTTAGATGACCCAACATAATATTGGCATAGAGGATGCACCCAAGATGGCCACTGTGGGGAATTATTGGTTTGATACTAAGATCTACATGGTTTTAAATTTTTTAAGAGAGTATCAAGTCATTTTCCCATGGAAATACACTAAGATGAAAGCATTTAATTACTCATTGGGTAAAATTCCTATCAAGTTGGTATATGATTTATGACATGTTATAAATATACTTTATCACATGAATCCTAACATGCACACTTGGGTGAAGGAGGAGATTGATAGTATGTTTTTCACTAGAGATATCACTCTTATTGATAAGTCTAAATGGGTGTGATCCATGGTCATAATTATAAAGAAGGATGAACACATTCATGTTTGTGTGGACATTCAGGTACTTAATGTTGTTTTCTCAACCAACCCTTTTTTGACAGCCTTCACTAAGGATATTTTATAATGAGTTGATGTATACAAGATTTAAACCATTAGTTATTATTTTTTTAGATATCATCAAGTCTAGATCACTGAAGAATATAAACCAATTAGAACACTTTCAACCAAATGGATTTCATTATCTTATAATGTGATTCACTTGGGTTGAAGAATGATCCTACTATGTTCTCATAGACTACGATCGAGAATGTTAAATATTTTATTTATAAATTCCTTCAAGTATACTTTGATGATTGGAATGTCTATAGTTCAGTGTGGGACTATTATGCTAATCTTCACCTTATGCTTGAGTATTGACAAAACATTAGATTTATTTAAATATGAATAAGTGTGTTTTTACTACCACATTTTCAATTTTGTTAGGGCATGTTATTTTTCATGATGGACTCTTAGTGGATCTTTAAAATATTATAG
This sequence comes from Torreya grandis, assembly GCA_037957365.1. Lineage (NCBI taxonomy): Eukaryota > Viridiplantae > Streptophyta > Pinopsida > Cupressales > Taxaceae > Torreya > Torreya grandis. The sequence goes on along the minus strand of JARHVA010001241.1, from coordinate 3,226,105 downwards.
GCATTTCTCCCATTCCACCATCGACCACATAGTCATAGCTTCATGCCTTTGTGGGACACATGAGATACTATCTAAAGTTCATTTGGGGTTATGCTAATATCATTATGCCACTAAATGAACTGCTTAAATAGACTAGTATGTTCATTTCAACAAATGCTCACTAGTAGGCATTCATCACACTCAAGGACAGGATAATCACTTCCCCCATCGTCTAGTTTCTACAATGGATAAATTTATTTCATGTGCATGTTGATGGTTTAGGCATGGTAGTAGGCACTATCCTTTCTCAACATGTTGAGGCCAATCTTGATCATCCTATCTACTTTTCTAGCTAGAAGCTCACTTCAGCTAAATAGAATTAGTTAACTATTGAATGTGAAGCCTTATCCATGGTATACGCACTTCAAAATTTCCATAAATATTTTTAGCCACCTCACTAATTTTATTTATGGACCATAATGCACTAAAATACATAGTAAATCCAATGGTATTGCATGGATGTATTTTCCAATGGATTGTGATTTTTCAAGAATTTTAGTTCTCGATGATGGTGAAATTGGGTAAGGCTAATTGTGGACTTGATCACTTGTCATGTGTTGAATCTAGAGAATTGGCATGTGTCATTCAAGATGACTTACCTAATATGTATCTTTTTAAATCCATGTCCATGCATAAGGAATTGGATAATATCACCACTTTTATTAATATAGGTTCAACACTAGATCACCTTAGCACTCAAGATAAAAAGTATTTATATATTCATGTTTCTACCATATAGCTCATTAGGGGTGACATTTATAATCTTAGATGGGATGAAGTATTACACTGTTACGTCATACAACATGAGTGCACTAAAGTTCTTCATGGGGTTCATGAAGGTGTCACTGGAGGACATTATGTCAGTGATGCCATAGGATGAAAGGTTATATTAGATAGGTTTTGGTGGCCTAATCTATTTAAGGATGAAAATTATTATGTGCACCAATGTGATATCTATTATCATATAGGTAAACTGAATCAAAGGGATGTTATGCCCCTTCATTCGATCCTAGATCATGAACCCTTTGAGAAGTGGGGTAGTGATTTTGTTGGCCCCATTACAATTATGAAAAGGTATACCATATTCCACTATGTTATTATCATCATTTATTACCTCATTTTTTGGGTTGAGGTAACATCATCCTAGGATTGTATTATTGCCACTACTACTATATTTATTTAGATGAATATTATTACAAGGTATTGATGTCTATTAATTTTGACTAATTGTCGAGAAAATCATTTTCTTAATGAAACAATACACATCATTTTGAATGATTTCATGATTATGTACCAAAATACTACACCTTACCACCCTCAAAAAAATGGTACAATTGAAATGTTCAATAAGATATTGGATCATACATTGATAAATATTTATAAGATTGGTTTCACTCACTAAGATGATAGTGTTTATATGATATTATGGGCATATCAGATAACATATAAATGATTTAAAAAGTATAACCCCTTTAATCTTATATTTGATTTCAAATCTATTCTTTTGGTTGAGTTCCTTATACCCTCTCTATGTATTGATCGCATTGGTCAGTTAGATGATGAGGAATATTTTAAAGCATGCATGGATGCTTTTCTTCATTTTGATGAAACCCATTTTCTATCATGATTTACATCTTAATAATAAGAATTTCTCTTTAGGTATGTAGGTATTGATCTATAATTCCAAGCTTACAAACTGTTCTGGAAAACTTCACATCCATTAGGATGGTTTATTTATTATTCATATTTTTATTCCTTTGGCACATTTAAGTTGATGTGTTTGGATGGATAGCTCATTCCAATCCATTTAAATGGTATTCATCTATTTACCTAATATTTTGAGTGATGTTTTCGTATTTTGTAATAAGGTGTATGCCACTAGTTTAATTTAGGATGTGGGTTTGGTTTTCAATAAGGCATGGCATTGTTTGCATGCCCTTGTTGTGTTTTAGATTAGCACTTGGTTATTCTATTTTATTTTCTTTATCATGTCATGGAGGAAAATGAACATATTTTATTGTGGGGTAATAAGGATGAAGTAATTACAACTACAAAGTGCCAAAGAAATGGTGAAAGGAACTTCATGTTAAAAAAGGGGGCATGTAAGTGGAAGTATACAAGGATATGTGGATACAAAAGATTCGGTGTGTAATTGTTACAAAGAGTCAAGATAAAGAAATGAGGTTCCTTCCATGGAAATAAACATTTATAAATTCCTTAAAAGCTATCATGCACTTTGGTAAAAAACATGGGATGGGACAAATGTGTTAAATACAAGAAAATTAATTATAATGGAAAGTGTGCCAAAATAAAATCATGAAAATACATTTAGAGGCATTAAATGCATGAAATGATGGATAAGGTAATGGGAAAATTGTTAAAATATTGTCATTTATTTCAAAGGAATATTAATTAATGGAAACACAATTTTCAACATAAATTTCAAAGGAATTATAATTTATGTCAGCAAAATTGTTACTACTAGAATTATAAATGGAATTATAAAGAAAATATCATTGAAATTATCAATATAATTATCAATGGAAATGCCAATGAACACCTAATTTTTTGAATAGGTGAATCTTGGATGGGATGCTTCCTAGGTGAAGAGAATTTAATGATATTTAAGGAGAATACCAAGTGTGGTTGAGGATGTGTGTTCAGAATAGAAGATATATTATACAAACACTAGTAGGTTTGAGGAGAAGAAAATATTAAAAGATCAATAAACATATATTCTGAAGGATATTTATTCTGAATAAGATAAGACTTTGTTGATTTAGAATTTGGTGCCTCCTATTTAAGAGGTCGATGCTTCATATCAAAAATATTTGGTCTATCTTTATGAGTTAGTGATTAGTGACAGGGATTTGTGTCTCTAGTGGGTTGGTTCCTAAAAATATTTTTAGAAGACGTATTTCATTTTGGTGATTGAGTTTGGATAGTATATCCAAGTAGTCATATTCTTCATTGTTTTTTCCTAGAAGGGTTTCCATATAAATCTTGTGCTGCTTAATTGTTATATATTATGTAATTGCCATTGTTGTGGTTTTTAATTTTAAAAAATTAAAATATTAGCTAATACTAATTCACCCCTATCTTATTATAAGAGTGTGATCTTCAATTTGTATTAGAGCACATTCCTTTGGAAATAGTGTAATTGCTAGAAGGTAGATCTCAAGAGCACACATGGTCGATCAAGAAGCTTTCCCCTCAAATAAAGATCCATTATTTGATGGAATAAATTATGCATTTTAGAGCATAAATATGATAACCTATTTAATGGATTTGGCTTCAATATTTGGCAATCAAAATGAAATGGTTACACTATTCCATCATCTCCATCAACAAAACATGCTGGAAAGAAGTCCAATGAAAATAATTCTAAAGGCATGACCATTATTTTCTGTGCCTTATCAAAATCAGAGTTTATGAATATTAGGAAATGTGATTCAATAAAATAAATGTGGTCCAAACTTCAAAACATCTTTGAGGGTGAAAAGAAAGTGAATAAGGTAAAACTCGAAACTCATAGGAGATAATTTAAGAGCATATGAATGAAAGATGAAGAAAATGTTGCAACACATCTTATTCATGTGGATGAGATGGTTAACACCATCATAGGAGTTGACAAAATGGTTTAACAATCCATGTTTACTCAATAATTTCTAAGGTCACTTTCCTTGAGATTTGTTGAAAAAGTTTTGGATATTGAAAAAAAAAAGACTTAGACTAATTAACCATGGATGAGTTTCATGGGATTCTCACAACATATGAAATGAGAACTAAAAAGGAAAAGCCATCTAAGAAGGAATCAAATTTTAAATCTTCAAATAAAGTGAAGAATAAAGAACCTAAAAAAAGCATGACACCAATGATAAACAATATGAAAAAGAGGCCATTTTTGTAAGAAATCTTAAGAAATGATCAAGCAAATATAAAGGTAAGGTACCTTCTAAATTTTCTAATTATGTTAAAATAAGACATTTTGATGCTAAGTGTCCACACAAGGATGATAGAGATGAGGAAAATCATAATAAGGAAATAAATAAGAAGGAAAAGAAACTCCAATACAAGAAAATTTTCAAACAAAATAAATATAGAAAAAATTTGGTAAGCAAAAGAGAAACCTCTATTATAAAAAGGATAGTACCTCAGCTAAGGAAATAAATTAAAACATATCAAAAAGTGAGATAGAATAAACATTGTTCATGGTTATAGAAATATGAAATGATACCTCCAAAAGTTAAGACACCTTGAAAGAGGAAGAAGGTATAAGAAAGTGTGAGAGGTTAGAATATGAGATTGTCCCCTTGAATAAAAAACTACAGAAAATAACCCCCAAGCTAAATTGAAGCATCAAATTTGAAAAGAGTACCGATATATTAGATGATATCTTAAATGGGTAGAGGTCACCATTTAGAAATACATGTCTTGGATATAAATAAAATTAGATGGCCAACAAAGAATATCACAAAGAGATATCAAAGAAGCTAAATGAGAAAAAGACAAAAAATTATGTTGATGTACTCAAAATTTATAACATCAACAAGAAAGAGAATCAAGTCCCACAGAAAAAAAAACACTCCTCCAAAAGATAACAAGGACAAATTTAGGAAGTTTTTTCCTCTAATTAAGGCACACAGGACTAGGTTCCAACATTCTTTTTTTGGTTATTGAGTTCTTTTAGTCATTTTGGGCATAGAAGAATGGAATTTAGGACACATGCAAGGAGAAGGTATACATGGGACAATGGTAGAAGTACTTATCAATTTTCAAGTAGAAACTATAACTCTTTTGTTTGGTTATCAAATTACATAGAGAATAACATTATATGTTATAATTTTAATAACTATGGACATATAGAATGGTTTATTATAAGTGTTGTTGTAAAATCCTCCAAATAAAATAATAAAGTGAATGTTCTTGTGTTAAAGAAAAGAGAACATATAAAATTATGGAAATAGAATAAAGAGGAAGTTAATCAGGACAAGGAGAAATTTATGATTTTGAAAACATGTTTACATGAAAAAAATAAAGGGAAAAAATGGTATATTGATAGTGGATACTCAATACAGATGACTAGGGACAAGATCAAATTTCTCTCCTTAAAAGAAATGAGTGAACGCACAGTAAATTTTGAGAAAATGACACAACCAGAATAGATGGAAAAGGTACCCTCTAGCATGATAATTGAAAAATTAAAACATAAAATGTATTATATGTTGATGGCTGAAGCATAACCTTTTAAGAGTTAGTCAAATTTGTAATCAAGCACACACTCTCACATTTTATGCTAAAGCTTTTGTGATCATGAAAATAAACACAAGAAATTTTTTTGTAGATGTAAATAGAATAATAAACATGTACATACACATTAAATTTAAGGTAGAGAAATTTTCCATGAGTCAAATTGATGAACTTGATGGATATGGCATAGAAGGAGGGGATATATGAACTTCGATAATATAGTGAAAATTAGCACTAGGCAAGTCATAAGAGATATGACAAAGATTAAAAAACCATTAAAAATTATTCAAAAGTAGTGTAAACATGGAAAACAGACAAGAGTGAGTTTTATATTAAAATATAACTCAACCACCAATCCATTAGAATTGATTAATACATACCTTTCTAGGCCTACCAAAATGAAAAGCATACAAGGTGAATTAAACTTTATGTTGTTCATTTATAATTATTTTAGAATGAAATGGGTTACCTTTATAAATAAAAAATAATTTGTTTTATAATTTTAAATATTTTAAATCTTAGTTTGAAAATGAAACAAATTTAAAGATCAAGTGTTTGAGATTAGATCAAAGCGTTGATTCATCTCAAATGAATTCAATTATTTTTATGAGAAGCATTAAACAAAAAGTTATTTTTAAGTTGAAAGGACTCTAAATCAAAATGGATTTGTATAAATAAATAATCAAAATATTTAATAAATATATATAATGATGTCAAATGAATCTAAGCTATCAGACAAGTTTTGTACAAAAGTGGTTAACACTGTAGTATACATTTTGAATAGATGACAAATCTGAGTAAACAATAACAAAACTCCTTATGAGTTATGAAATATTAAATAAGCATAAGTCAAATATTTTAAAGTGTTTGTTGGAAAATGATTCATTAAGAGAGATGAAGAAGACTTGGGAAGGTTCAAATCAAGAGCTGATGAAGGTAATTTTTTTATATTCATCAAAAATTAAAGCTTATAGATCTTATAATAAAAGGCTACAAATAATTATAGAAAGTTTCAGTGTAAATATGAGTGAACCAAGGCCTCAAAAATTAAATTCACAAAAAAATGTTCATACATATGAACTTGACTTCGAAGAATAAGTTGAAGAAGAAGATGTAGGAAAAAATAAGAAATTGAGCATGAAGATACAAAGGCACCATTTAGATTTATTTAAGATCTTCATTTTGATGCAAAATTATTGGTGATATTTATGTTGTGGGTATAAAATAAAATAATATTTTTGAGTACACCTAATAAATTAAACTTATCCTTGTTATGCAAAATAGAGCCAAAAAAAATTGTAGAAACTAGTAATGACAAGCATTCGATCGATGCTATGGAAGAAGAATTGAATCAAATAAAAAGAATAAGACATGGGAACTCATTTATAGACCAAAATAAAAAACATTAATTGGTACCATGTGATTTTTCAATTATATTATAAATAAATATGGCCAAGTAATAATAAATAAAGTAAGGTTGGTTTGCCAGGGGTATGCTCAAGTGGAAGGTATTGATTTTGAAGATACCTTTGCCACTATTGTGAGATAAGAAGTCATTATAATGTTTTAAGCATATGATGGTTTTAATAACTCCAATTTTCGTCAAATGGATGTGAAATATACCTAAATTTCAATTTAGAGGAAGAATTATATACTTGAAAAAAATAATGTTTCCTTCTATCACAAAACAAGTACCATGTGTGCAGATTGAAGAAGGCATTATATGGGCTATAGAAAGCCCATACTAGGATTGATGAATATATGAAATAAAAAGGTTTTAAAATGGGATTTTATGATATATATATATATATATATATATATATATATATATATATATATATATATATATGAGTATTAATTGATTACTATGGTATATTTCGATGATATCATTTTTGGAGGAGATAGTGAGTGAATCTATGCAGCATTTATAAAATATATGCAAAAGTAGTTTGAAATTTCCATGTTGGGTGAGTTGTAATTTTTTATTGGTTTGTAAATTTCACAATAAAAAAAATGAATATTTATCTCCGAAACCAAGTATATAAAGGAGATGTTGAAGAAGTTTGGAATGGAAGATTACACCCCTATTATCACAACCATGGTTAGAGGATGTAAGTTATGTAAAAACCATTAATCTCCTCAAGTGAATTAGATCATTTATATATCCATGATTAGTATCTTGTTATATATAATGGCATCAAGCCAAAATTCATGCAACTTATTGGCTTGGTAGCACATTTTCAAGCATCCCCAAAAGAAACACATGTGCAAGCGGTTAAAAGAATATTGAAATTTATGAAAAACACAATGCATTATGGATTATGGTATCCAAGAGGTTATTATTTAACACTAAAATCATAAATATATGTAGATTCAGTAGGAGGTGTTGATGATACAAAGAGTATATGTAGAAGAGCATTATTTCTTCCCAAAAATCTAGTGTCATGGCTAGGCAAAATGTAGCCTTCCATTTCTTTATCTATGGTTGAAGTAGAATACATAGAAAAAGGGTCTTATTGTACATAAGTCATTTGGATAAAATAGACGTTGAAATATTTTAAGATATAATACGAACATTCAATCTCAATACTCTATGATAACACTAGTGAAATAAACATTTTTAATAATTTAGTTATGTATTCTAGAACAAAACACATTCTAATCAAGTGTCACATCTTGAAAGAGTAGGTTGCATATTATTAAGTAAAGATGGATTATGTTTCCATAGAGGAACATATATCAGATATGTTTATGAATACCCTCCTGAAAGAAAATTTTAGGTTTCTAAGGCAGATATTGGGAGTGATACATTCTTCATCTAGTCAATAAATCCATCAAGAGAAACATCGATTAAGGCAGAGCAAATCATTCCATTATTCATCTCCATGGATATTTTGATTATATCCATTTTTATTGTGTTGTATTTATTTACCATTGAGGACAAGGGGGAGAATTACATAAATGGGCAGCAAAGGAGGAGAACTCCATCAAGGGGAAGTTCATGTACTATTTTTCTACATGATTGCCATTAATGACAAGGGGGGATTGTTGGAATATTCTCATTGATGTCAAAGGAATTATAATTTATGTTAATGGAATTTACAATGGAAATTTTGAATTAATTTAAATTGATGTCAACAAAATTTCCAATGGAGTTGTCAACAAAAATATCAATGGAATTTTCAACAAAATTATCGATGGAAATGTCGATGTAAATTTCAATAGATACATATTTTGTCAAAGAGATGCCTCTTTGATGGGATGCATCCTTTATGAAGAAAATTTAAAGGATATATAAAAAGAATAATAAGTGTGGTTGAGGATGTGTGTTAAGAATAGAAGATACATCATATAAATACCAACAAATTTGAGGAGAAGAAAATACTAGAAGATCACTCAAGGAAAATTTTGAAGGACATTTATTCTCAAAAAGTTAAGAGTTTATTGAGTTACATGTTGGTGCCTCATATGGAAGTGATTATTGCCTCATATTAAATATATTGGTCTCTTACTGATTTGGTGCTTAGTGACGGGGATTGGTGTCTCTAATAGGTTAGTGCCTAAAAATATTTTTGTAATAACTATTTTATTTTTGTGATTGGAATTGGATAGTATATCCAAGTAGTCCTATTCTTTGTGGTTTTCTCCTAAGAGTGTTTCCACATAAATCTTGTGTTTCTTAATTGTTAGATATTCTATGATTTCTATTATTATGGTTGTTAAGTTTAAAAAAAGTAAAATAGTATCTTATACTTATTCATGCCCCCTCTTAGTATAAGTGTGTGCTCTTTAGAAGTAAATGTGTGTTACCCATCAAATATGTACAATGTTAACCACTCATAATTTTTACATGTTACTATTGTTAATTCATAAATTTACAGAGCTAGAAGCATTTTCAAGCTATCAAAAGAACATATTTCAACTTTGAATGACTAATTAGACTATTGTGGAGTGAGAAAAAATTGTTGAACATGAAAAGTGGTGAAATAGTGTTTGGGGAAGTGGAAGTTGAAGGAATTACTAGCTGCAAGTGTCGACATCTACCAATACAAGATGTTCAAGTAGGAGAGCTAAAGAAGGAAAAAAAATAATCATGTATTCATTCAATAGGGTAAATGGTCATTCCTTAACCTTTAATCTCCTTAGGGGGTGATGCAATAAAAAATAAAAAGGCCCATCTTAATGAGCCCTTGATTTTAATTAATGAGGAAGAAAAATTTTAGAGCATAGGAGTCCAACCATTTTTAATAATACAAGAAGTACCTGGTGATTTCAATATGAACAAGGAAAGCTTACTAAAAGAGTTGGAGGGAATAGACAAGATGCAATATGTGATGGTAGGACATGCAAATGTGAAACCTATAGTAATGCCTCCACTCCTTGTACTCATTAAAGAGATGCAATATCCTAAATAAGTGTTACATGCAGAGAAGTGGGAGTCAAGTGTGACTACCTATCTTTTTTTTACTATAGTTATCGCCCACTTGAGAATGAGGTGGGGTTAAAACATAAATATCAAGTTGATCAGAAGAATACCTAGAATTTGTTTTATGACCTAACTATTTTCAATAAACTCAATGATGCCAAACTTTTTACATTTCTTAATCTACCATAATTGAAAAAAGTTGCAAATGCCATAACGTTTATTATCTTCCATGTACATGAGGACTAATTATATTATTTAGATTATATGATAAGGATCTTGTCCCAAAGGGTTACCAAAGTTAATTTTTTTTAATGCTTCATAACTAACCTTAGTAGAGACTTAGAAGATTAGGGGAAAATTGAGAAGAATATGTCATTACTTGAATATAGGGAGCAAGGCCACACAATGCATATAACTAGTCTTGAGGATCCCATCGTTAGACTGGTTATGTGATTGGTTATGACCAAGGTTAGAAATGTGGATAGTGGAAGGAAGTGGGAAGTGGACATGGCACACTTATATGTTTCCCACCAGGTTACCCTTGGGGTTAAGTAAATTTGGTCACAATATTTTTCTAAAATAATTATTGTAGATGCAGAAAAGGCCCACCACCTTCTTAATGAAAATTTTTCTTGGGGATATATTATTTTATTATCATTTCTTCATGAAATTGGTTTACTAGAGTACATAAGTGGTGAGATAAAATGGATATACCCCTCAGATAATAAGTCTCATGTATAAAGTTATAAAGAATTTATTTTCTTTGGTGATATAATCCCTTACCATAAAGCTAAGATGAAGGCATAATGTGATGGAATTAAGGAAGCCTTTGTAAATAAGAGGTGCATTCCCAAAGACATGCCTAGTCAATTAGGAGATCAAGCCCATGTTTTGGTAAAATAGCATTTCTCCATAGTGCACATCTAGATGAGCCTTTCATGTGGCTTATCTTGATGCTTTTAGTTGCTATATGGTTTCAAAATAATATATTTTATCAATTATAAAAGTAGGCTATATGCCACACACCTTTTAAGTATTGGTGTTCAAAAGGTTGATGTTGAGAGTCCTAATCTCTATCAAATGTATGTTTATAAAGTGATAAAAGTATATAGAGATAAACTATAGTTGGATAATACTGAAATCAAGGTTTAGTAAATTCTAGTCAATAATATTATTCATTCATTATTGTATATGTTAAACCCATGGGAACAATTCCAACATTAGTGCTTAATGTGAACAAGATAAATGGGAAAGGACTACCCATAAACCTCCAGTGGATGACATACTTTTAGGTGGACTAGAATGCCTTGATCCCATGACATAGATATTTATTTCACTAAAAAAAGATACTTTAGTTCCTAAGGATGGTGACCTTGAATAGAAGTCAAAAACTCTCTAAGTGACACAAAAAAGGTAACCTCCCCCAATGGATAGGGGGAATAAGAAGTCACCTTGACACCAGATAAGGTACCCTCACCAGGATGACATAATGACTATGCTTTTGATGAAACATAAGTGGATATTTAGATTACCACTGGTAAAGAGGGGGTTGGTTTAAACACATCTTTGGGAATGAGTGTTCTTTATATTAGTCTTTGTCACCAAAAGGAGGACCCATATATCAAAACACTTGAGTGAAATACCTATACAGTGAAAGATTCAGTTAATTAATCCATACAACAAATGTTGGTAAATACTAATGCAACCATAACCCTTTTTGATTAGTACCAATAGGGTATGATATATAAACACTTGTTCATGTGGGATTACTTTTCTAAGGAATACTTGACTAATAAGACTCAATGAGAATTTTCATTTTATAATGATATAAATAATGAATATTGCCATTTTGAATTGCTTTTAGAAAGACTTATTTGGAAACTGGGAGAGGTAAAACTTCCTAACATCCTTTGGGTGGATCCCAGATGTACACCACATCACAGGCGAGCATGACACTATTGAAATATGTTCATGAGGTGGAAAATAAAAATGACTTGTGTTAATTCAATGTAAATTAGATCCAAAACAAACATCAATAACTAGTTACTCTCTATCTAAATGAGTGCAAAATAAGGATAAAACATAATGAGGAACTAGGAGAGATTAAGCACCAGATAGAAATAGCAAGGACATCTAGAGTAAAGACCCTAATACTATGAAAGTCTATTTTGGACCAAGATCTGACCCTTGAAGATGGAGTAGTTATTACAAGAAAGGTGATTGGTAAGTTGGGAACTATGGTAGAACTTTTGTTAAATAAATGTAAAGACCAACCGAATCCACCACATGAGTAAACTTATTTAATGAAATAATTTACTAAGTTAATTCAAGTTTGTAATATATTTTTTCATAGGTTTGGAGAACGTTTCCTATATTTGATGAGTTTTTTTCTAAACTATCACAACATGGAAAAAATTTAGAATTATGACTTCTAGCAGAGGAGTTTCAATGCCAATAGTTGGTCAAGAATGCATTTATAATAAAAGATTGAACTTAGCATGCCAAATAAATTGAATATTTGAAGGACATAGAGAAGAAAATAAGTGATCAAAACCAAAAGTTGAATGACTATTTAACAACTCTTCAAGGACATGTTTGAACATAGGTCACCTTGCCAGAAGACATTCATAAGGTTTCTTATGCATCACTTTAGTAGTTAATCATTCAAGTAGGTGAATTTCTAGAGTAAACTGATGAGATGAATAAGATTAAGGAGGTGGTTGAGGAAATCACTTCTAATCTCCAAAATGAATTGAAACATTAGAAGGGAGTGAAGAGGCAGAGTGAACATTTAGGTCTTGATTTTCTACCAAAGGGACTTGAAATAAGATGCATAGTCTAAGATGGACTATTGAATTAGTGTGGGGTGATGTTGGGCCCTCAATTTTGGATACATTATATCTAAGTAATTTTTTATAAAAATTTGTGTGGAAGACCATGGATCATAAGATCTTAGCATTGAATACCATGGTGGAGAAGAGGCAACTCACATGGAATAAATAAGCATGATACATGGAAAACCTAAGAATATAGGAATCAGATACTAGAGAAAGACTTGGGGAAAGCATGGAAATTAGAGACTGTTATTTAGTGATTCATAAGAATGTTGGAAATGAATAATTTAATCTTGAGTCCAACACAGAGCCATGAAAAGATGGGAACTCAGTGACGAGAATCTAGCATAGAGAAAATATAGGGGCAATTAGGCTTGAGTCCTTCAAATTTCATTATAAATGGATTTCCTCAAATCAACTATGTTAATGATCATTGGTGATTCATCTTATCTATATTTACTTATGGAACTAAATGGTCAAAGTAGATTATGTATAAATACCCTTTATTCTAGTTATTATTGTTGTTGATGAGTTTTTTGTCATTGTAATTGTAGAATCACTTTAATCCTTACATAACTCTAGAATGCAATGAAATGAGGTCTATGTTGATGAAATATTTATATGCATCTATATATTTTTATAATATAGTTGATATTATTATTATTATTATCTTGCACCAAATGATTTTTCTTTTGTTAGTTAAGTGATGAACTAATAGCTCAGAGTTTGATACGAAACTAAAGATGAGTTTAGGACTAAGTGATTTTTCAAGCACCCTAAATTAAAAAAGTATATGAACACACCTTTGCAAGATAAAACCAATGGCAACCAATCTTAGGCCACATGTTTTGGGTGAGTGCACAGAAACATTTTCTTGAGGGATATGCTAGTGTGATAGCACATTAGAACTCTTATTTTCTTAGTTATTCGACTAGGGAAAAGCTATTCCATATCAAATTAAATGATCCCAAGAATCTAACACACATGTTTGGATTGAGGAGTCACACATAGAACCCAAAGTGCATATCCATAGGAAAATATTTTTTAAAACCATGCAAAAGGTTAGTAAAGAAGCTTGGAAGTCAAAATTTTGACCTATATACCATGTCGCCATAACTCTCAAAATTTTAATTAGGATTTCATCATCAAAAAAATTGGGAACAATAATAAATGAAAAAAAATTATTATATGGGATTTTGATGACCTAAGTAGATTAAATTGATCAATAGTTGACTTAGGGTGAATATGTTAGATTGAAAATAATATTGTACTTGAATCAAATGGTAAGAAATATCTTTGATCCCTTTTTAAAAGGTATATAAATAGGAAATAGGTCGACCATATGAAGGATATAAGTAATGATAAAGGATAGCTCACTGGAATTTTATATCCAAGAATTTACAAAGGAGGATCCAAGGCCAGAGAGGAATATAGTGTGTGTGTTAGCCTTGAAATCTTATAATTTTAGATTAAACATTATTATAAATCAAGTTGTAATGCTTGAGTGTGTGTGTGTGTGTGTGTGTGTGTGTGTGTGTGTGTGTGTGTGTGTGTGTGTGTGTGTGTGTGTGTGTGTGTGTGTGTGTGTGTGTGTGTGTGTGTGTGTGTGTGTGTGTATATATATAGACACACTCAAGCATTACAACTTGATTTATAATAATGTTTAATCTAAAATTATAAGATTTCAAGGCTAACACACACACTATATTCCTCTTTGGCCTTGGATCCTCCTTTGTAAATTCTTGGATATAAAATTCGAAGCATTACAACTTGATTTATAATAATGTTTAATCCAAAATTATAAGATTTCAAGGCTAACACACACACTATATTCCTCTTTGTCCTTGGATCCTCCTTCGTACAGTCTTGGCTATAAAATTCCAGTGAACTATCCTTTATCATCATCATATATATATATATACACACACACATATATACATATATATATATATATATATATATATATATATATATATATATATATATATATATATATATATATATATATATATATATGTATATAATACACACACACACACACACACACACACACACACATATATATATATACATATACATATATATATACATATACATATATATATATATGTATATATACATATATATACATATATATATATATATATGTATATATATATGTATATGTATATATGTATATATATATATATGCATATATACATATATATATATATATATATGTATATGTATATATACATATATATATATATGTATATATATATATATATCTATATATATATATATATATGTATATATACATATACATGTATATATATACACAGATACACACACACACACACACACACACACACACACACACACACACACACACACACACACACACACACACAGACATATATATCAGTGTGTGTGGAAGAGTTTGCACATAAAACATGTATGTATGTACATGCATTTATGTGTGTTTTATTGTGCATGTTTACACATGTGCTTGTGCACATACACATGCATGTCTATGTGTGTGTCCATATGGGTGTGGTTGTGTTTATATCCTTATGTGGGTTCATTTATGCATGTGTGCATAAGTATATGCAAGTGTGTGCATGTGTCTATCTATGTTTGTGGATGCATTTATATGTGTGCTCATGTGTGCGTGTGCATACATGCACATTATGTTTGTGTTCACATAAATGTGTGTGTTTTGTGTGTTTCTACTTCAGTTTGGAATATGTAATAAAATTTTCTTGGTTTGATAAATTTGTTTTTGTATGTGAGTGTGAGAGTGTGTGATTCTCTTAAGCCACATGGATTGAATTTTATTCATTCATAACTTGATCCACAATTGCACCATAGCTTTAATAAAAAATGTGGCTTACATACTAAGTTATAACTTTCCTTAAATATATTAGTTTCATTTTTGAATAAAGTGAGGAAAAATCAATAACTGAAATCTAGTCAAGAATACTTGATCATGTTAAGTGTCCCTATTTTGACCGTTAATTGACTTTTGCACTTAATTAGTACTTATTTTGACACTTCACCCTATCCTATGCACAAGAGAGGACATACTTGTTATGTTTATACCATCATTTGTTTAATATAAAAATGTTTTGATAAATAAAACCACCATTACAAATTTGTATGTCGTAACCTAGATCCAAATCTAGCACTTTTCCCTTGGTGACAACAATGCCAAATAGGGTTAATTATTGTAAACATGCTTGTCCTTAATCAATAATTATGTTGTTTTCCCACCAATGGTCATACATTCAAATTAGTCCCTCCCTTAAGTTGTCTCCCATGTTTATATTCTTCTTACCATGTAGTTATCCCTTTTGAATTACTATTAAGGCAAATTCAAGTCACTTATTACTTCACTTGGTCATTTTAATAAAGATACTTATTTACATATATACATAAATACTGAAAGTTCCATATTATACCCAACTTAAATTCTAAGAATCTCAAGTAGTTATTAGCCAAGTCGCAAGCATATTTAATTTAATCATAAAAAAATCATTATAAAATATTCAAATTAATTCTAGATGCATTCATATAGCCAAAGTAGCACAATTTCACCAAACACTCTAGGTGGGACATCTAAATTATGCTTATTTTCCCTTTTCGGAGGATTGGATATGTAGGCAAATTTCAATTATCATGAGGGTGAGTAGTGTCAACTCAGTCTAGATACAATCCTCACTTTATTCTTTTTATTTTTTTCAACTATTGCATGCCCTATTAGGTTTTATAACTTTAGGAATATATTTTCTAGACTTCTCCATGCTTTAGAAATTAAAATCAATGCACACAACTATTTCTAGTTGTATCTGATAGTCTCCAAATTTATTATTTTCCATAAAAGGACAAAATTTAACAACAAGGTCAATATTTAAAATCTTTTATATCATTCCTCAGTGTTCATGTCCTTTCACATCCATAGATCTATATTGTTCACATTTCTTGGTTTGTTCATTTTTTCTATTTTTGCATTCTATCAGTCAACATGGTCAATCAAATAGATACATTAAGATACTTTATTCATTTTTTCTCATAGTTAACCTTATTTTTAATAATTTTATTTCATATATTTCAGTCACTTACTTCCAATTTGATGTTCAATATTATGTTTATATCACCTTGATTTATTTCATTTCCTTTTATTAGAATTAGGGTTAATTTCCAAAGTTAATTCAATTCAAGATAATAAAAAAGTTATTGATTTCCATTTTTTAATACATTGCTGACTTATTTTTTTAGAATTTTGATACATTATTTTATCTTTAATTACACTTTTAGTTTTATGAGATTGGTTTAATTATTCACATGGCGCCAAACAATCACATTTGTGACTATTTATTTTTCTAGTCAGCATGCCCATTTTTGTACATTGAGACTTGAGATCTCTAGTGTGTGTTTTTTGCATCCAAATAAGATAAATTTCCATCTAGATATCATTAATTAATGACTTTTTAATTGTATATGGGTGTTTTTTGAATGATCTCACTTTTAAGTTGAATCTTAATACCCTGTCATTGAACTATGCAACCCTCTTACCAATTCTTCTCATCATCACTATATTAATAAAATCAATTGGTTTAAAATTTAAAGCCTTCTTTCTTACACGTAAACTAAATTCATCATGCCGCCTCTATTGTATGATAATATATAATTAAAATGCTTAGTCATGACAATGAAACTTAACATTTTCTTTATTGAATATATTCCCAATTCAAAGAAGCTTTACATTCAATATCTTGAGATAGTAGTGTTTTATAAGATTTTTAAATGGTTTTGGTTACAAGAATTATCATTACACATGGTTCTTGTAACTCTATATTTTTAGTTGATCATATTTAGGCACAACTTTATTAAATCACATACATTAAAAGTGAGCATATATCAACATATTTGAAAAATAGTCTGGATTTGTGAGATATATTAGAGTAAATAGTTTGAGAAAAAAAAGTTGAACAAAAAATTGAACAAAATTTTTCCTTTTGTTTTTCAAAAATAAAATATGCTTTTTTGATCAAGAACTAGATTGTTTTACAAAAACTCCCATCTAAGTCAAAAATGTTGTAATGGTAATACTCATAACAATCAAAGTTTTTTTTTTTCTTTTTTTTTTTTTCAAGTTCGGTTAACATTTTGTTTGCATACAAAAATTGAATTTATTCCTATTCTATTTATTTAATTTCAAATTTTCAATTTTTTTACTTGGATGAACTTGATACAATATTAATTACATGTTTTTAAATGACCATTGTCAAAAATTATAACAAATTTAATGAAATGAAAAAGTATGGATGGACATATGTAGATTTTTCACCCCACTTCCCTTCACCCCCCTCACTTCCATAGGTATGTCAAGGTATGTTCTTCAATTATATATCATTTTACTTTTACGCATGTGTATGTTCACTCACATATGTACATCAAATTAAGAGGCACTGTGTAAATTCCTAATTATTATATGAATTATTATTTTAATATTTTTTAGTGTGGATTTGTACATATAAAACATTAATGTATGTTTGGTTCTTATTTGCACTTTTTCACATGTTCCTTCTTTATCTATTATTATTTGTCTAGACATGTGTCTCTCTCTTCATTATGTTTATCTTTTTCTATTTTATTTACATTAGGAGGCCTACTTTCTCATCTTTTTTGTATCTTCTTCCATTTTTTTTACTTATGTGTAATTGTTGATCATTTTGATTGTGCACTTTCAACATTTGGTGGGACTATTGACTCCGTCTACTTTTATTTTTATTGTCCCTTTACCTTCATGTGTTCTTCCTCAATCTTTGGACCTATGATCTTTGTTTTTTCTTGTCACTTGGTTAAATTTTTCCCACTGAAAAGTTCATAAATTTAAACTATGGACATTTATTTATAAAAATAATATTATTGCATTTTAATAAGGATAATCAAGCAAAATGCTAATATAATTCAAGTCTAGTCATGCCTCATTTTTCCAATTTATGGTTACTGACTTGCATCAAAGATTAAATCGACTCTTGTGATGAAAGAGGGACATAAGTGAGTGTCATGTAATTGTGTTGAACCTAGGAAGACAAGGAAAATCTTCTTCTAAGACTCTTTCATTAACTTAGCACATGAACTACATGGGTATAATTCTAGCATGTAGGTTATTTAGTTATAACTCTTGTCAACTTTCTCAATTTGACTATTCATTACCTTATCTATTTTTTATTTTTTATAGATATCCATGTCAATGTGTTATAAGTGCATCCAATAATATAGATTATACTAATAGAATCGTAGAAGTGAAGGTATAGGAATAAATGGCACCTAATGGTGTACAGCTCCAAAAAGTAAATAGGACTTAAAAATCAACACAATATGAACTGGACACTTAGATACACATGGTTGGTCATATAGGCACATTGCCAAATCTACCACTTGTAAAAGTCGTTAGTCAGGTAGTGGGCATTATTGTTTTTGAGTCATGTTAGTAGCAAAGATTAAATACACAACCATATTTTGTCTGTACAACACAGTTTCAATTTTAGAATCTCAATGTTCTCTTTAGATATTGCCATTAATAGTCTTTCATTAT
Organism: Torreya grandis; assembly: GCA_037957365.1. NCBI lineage: Eukaryota > Viridiplantae > Streptophyta > Pinopsida > Cupressales > Taxaceae > Torreya > Torreya grandis. The sequence continues at coordinate 3,206,973 of JARHVA010001241.1, read as the reverse complement.
ATCTTTTCATCATTTTATTGTTTTATAATTTCAATTATACTTATTTATTAATATGTACAGTAGGACTATTTGAAATTATTGTTTTAAATTTTTAAATGATAAATTTCCCTTAAATATTTTATTTTGTCAATTGTATTTATATGAATTCATAAACATTAAAACAATATAATATATATGTTTATTATCATTTTCATATAAAAATATTTTATAAATTAAATTTGTGTTTTTGTTTCATAAAACTATTTTTTTTTTTTTTGAATTTCATGTATAATTGATGAAAGCTTTTTTAACCATTTCTTTTCAATAATTAATTTTTTTAACACTACTATTTTTTCTAAAAATAATATGTATAATTTATTTTGAAAACACATCCCAATAACATATTGAATAATGTTGTGTTTTTGATACAAACATAGATCATGAATTAAAAAACAATATGTATAATTTGTTTTACAAACACATGCCAACATCTTATTGAATAATTTTGTGTTATCAATAAAAACTTGGATTACGAATAAAGAATATCCTATAATTTATATATATATAAAATCAAAATATCTATGAAAACTTTTTTGCATATGTGGAAAATGATTTACAACTCATTAGCACTATGTGGAAGACCACATTTAATGTAATGTACTTTTGATAAAAAGAAGACAGAACTTTGATATTTATATTTAAATGAGATGAAAATTCTAAACAACTTCGATATTTCATAAAATATTAATTTTAAGAGTTCCAATATATGATAATTGTGATATTGGCAGGCCTACACCAGATTTGTAATATTACTAAAGATTTCAATTCTTATATTAACATTACTAAAGGTTTCTATTTTTATATTTTCATTTAGCTAATTTTTTAATTGTCTTTCATTGTTGGTAGCCTAATCACTAATAGAATTTGAACATGGATCGTTCCCAAATAAATACATCTGCTATAATGATTACACCACACTCCAAAAAAACATCACTGAATGTTGATAAGTATGTAAAGAGATCGCTACTTTTAAAGATATTATGAATACAATGTATAAGTTAAATGGTTATAGAGTAAAGATCGATGTATGGGTGTAATATTCTACAGAAACTAAAACGGACAGATAATGGCAAATAAATAAAAAGAGCCTAGATTTATGGAACATAGATTTGTTCATAGTCCACATTTACTCTCAATAAAAGAGGGATATGAATTATTTCTCTTCTTTGACGTCTTCATCTACTGATTTTGTTGGTTGCTTCCATTTTCCGTCCGAATCTTTAATGAGACCTTTGTTTTGTTCCTGCCACCATTTTGGGGGAATTCCAAGTTCTTCAATCAAAAGATCGCTGCTCTTATTGGCAAGAGCAGGATCTCTTCCACAAGAATTATATGGCCTGTTATCTCCAACAAAGCCGTCTAGTAAATGCAGGAAAACCTCTAAATTATGAACGTAAGCAAGATTGTGAGTGACCTTCAGGAATGGAGAGCTGTTGCCTAAAGAAACTTCGACGCCAACATGAAAGTATGTCCAAGGAAGCCATTGCAGGAATTTGCTCAGAAATCCGAGGTTCTCGTTCATAAAAACTCCAGGAACTTTCGGAACTACGTCACGTTTGTTGACAAACCTCAATACTTTGACTCCAGTCTCCTCCACCTGTTGAGCAAAAGCAAGATTTCCTACCCTTGGGGAAGCAAAAGCAAACACAGTCACAGCAATATCATGAGAAGGGGCAGAGATAAGCATTTGTTTGACATCATAAGCGCTTAATGTTGCGAGAGCAGCTCCTAAGCTGTGTCCCGTAAAGGTTATGCTTAACTTATCATTCTGGTAAACTTGGAGCAATCGCTCTATCTCGCCCAATACCAAATTTCTTGTGCTGATGACCACTGTCCTTCCTGTAGAATCTTCATGTTGACCGATGGTTGAAGTATAACAGCTGAGGAACCCTCTCTCAATTCGCACACCCTCATTTTTATGGAGTTTGCCAGTTCTCCCAATTCTATAGGATAATCTTGTTGGTACAAGAACGTCTCTGACATTTTGTATCCATTCTTGAGTTGTCTTGGTTCCTCTCCATGCAATCACTATATCTCGTCTTCCAAGCCTTCTTATCTCATTCGGATCTGTGCAAACTGCAACAAACCCTAACCAAACGCCGTTATCTTTTTGTTTCTCACCAAATAGTTGGCTCAACAAATCAGTATTAGCGTATATATATTTAGTGACTTGGTAGCCACAACCAGACATGCCCATCATTTCAAAAAGATCTCCTTCACTGTACTTACAGGTGCCGTAGTATCTGGAATAACTTTCACTGTCGAATGCATCGTAGCAAAGTTGTGCTAAATCTCCATATCTGAGGGCTTCAGATTTGAGAATGGGATGAATGGGATTAAGAAAATCTTTCCAATTGTTAGCACCTTGAACATCTCTCCATACATCATGCAGCTGAGGTTGCCTTTCCCTTTCTCCATCTAAAGACTTCGTTTGGGAAGGTAACTTATTATCAGCTGAATACTCAATTTCTTCTTGGGGATATGAAAATACGGCCATCTTTTCCAATGGACTCTAGTATAGAATGGGCTGATAAAATGATTAAAAGGATGTCTTCGCAGTTTAACAAGAATCAGAAATATCAGAGTTTGTTTTTTCTGGGATCTTTCACAAAAGTATTAGAATTATCAGACACAGAGAATTTTGACAATACAGAGCTGAAGACGGACGTTATAAATAGACAAGTATAATTTGAAACTTTCCGACCTAACATTCCAATCTAACTTTCAATGTTTTGTGTTTTGACGCAATCAGCACAGCAATTCATTGAATGGATAACTACAACGTGACTAGCTCGTATACAGACAAACCGATGTATTTTTTTGAGCCGCCCATGTTGTTCGTATTCGCATATAAACATAACAAAACATTTTCATTATCATTTTCCATGCTCGGATTATCTATTTTCAATAAGATTTGGAAAGCCTATAGCGCTTTTAAGTCTAGTCCATAAGATTTATCTCGTGAGTTTTACAATTGTTTTTCTTTTTTAATTCTATATGCATGTTGAGAAAATTTAAAGATATATTAACAAAGTTTGTTAAGTAACTAGTTTGTGTTTTTATTGAAAAGTAATTGTGCTTGAATTTGTATGCATATTTATAATATAATTATTTTATTTATTTTATTTTTTATTTATTTATTTTATTTTTAAGGATAATATAATTTTATTTTAATAATTTAAATTTGAAAATATTAATTTTGTTAATAATTTGAATTTTAAAAAACAAATTTATTATTGAGTAATTATTTACTGTAATTTATGTTTAATTAATAATAATTCTTTTGTGTGTTTAAGGGTTATATATATGACAATATTAATAAGAGTGTTAATACAGTTTTTAAGTACCAATTATTTATCAAATTCTTCAATAGTATTCAATGTTAGTATAAAATTAACTCTATTTAAGATGTGATATAGCAAGTAGTATGCAAGTCATGTATTATGATGTGGCACTATCTTCAATAAATATAGATTTTGAGTAAATCAATCAAGAAGGCATAGCACTCAGATGGCCATCACAAACATTACGCAATAGAATATGATGTACTAGTTTATTTATAATATGCATGTGTTGTTATGTTTATATTTATGTTTGATGACAATGTTAATTATTGAATAATACAATATTAAATAATACCATTAAATATTTTCTACGGAATAGTAAAAAAATTAATTAATTAAGTCTAGTTTGTAGATGATAATAATTACCAATATTAATTATGGCCTTTAGTTAACAAACCACTTATACATGGACACTTCGTTTAGCACATGTGTAATTTACATCTCCTGTAACATTTTATAGCTCTATCATAATTATTTTAACCAAACCATATGGTTAAACTTCCCAACAATAGAGATAGGTGGTGGAGATAAATGTAGATTCATATGAATCATAAACACCAATGACGATTCAAGTTATTTCATATGTCCAACATAATAGCATTACAAACCATCAAAATGAACTACAACTTATTTAGACATATGCTCACCTAAATAAAGATTTCTTAAATTGCAATAATTGTGCGAGTACATACTTAGTCTATTTAGTCTTTGACCATTTGGTACGTGTAAACATATAGTGATTTTTTATTACATTGCATTAATTTTTTTTAAAAATTGATCATTTTTAATGATCCATCCCTAGAGGATGTGGACATAGGTTTGTACACAAAATAATGGCTGGAATACATAATACAAATTGGGTCCATTTAACTATCCTCACATTTTTTAATCCTATCGGTAACCCTTTTTTTTTTTGAAAAATCACCTCTGAAGTTGTTTTAAAGACAAAGTATATTGTAAATTATCTTTTTGAACAATAAAAATAACTCATACACACACTCCTCCCTAAACATGTGTTTGTTTAACATGTCACATTTCACTTTGACAATGTATATTAAATATTATTATAGGTACGTAGTTTTTTTTATGACAATACATTAATATTACATTCAATTTAGAGAAATCATCCAAAACAATATCCAAGGAATATTCTTAAATTAATGTCAAATTTAGAAAAATTCTAATTATTAATTATTTTTATTTTAAAAAAATTATTCATTGAATTAAAGGAAAGTAATTGAAAAGTGACTTTATTATCCCTATCTTGAAAAAAAATAATAATAATATATTTTTCTTTTCACAATCCATAATAGTAACATATATATCTTATCAAAATAGTTTTAGTCCCACTACTAAAGATGATGGTTGTTTATATTCATGTACTAAAGTATAAATCTTTCTAGATAGCCAACACAAAGAGTGAAAACCTTAAGAAATGAGCAGATCAGAGTAGAGGGTGCATGTGCTTATGATGATAGGCAGGTCTTAGTCTTTTTTTCTCTCATTCACATACGGTAATGATATGTTTCTTTTGTTTTGAATAATATGGGATGTTGCTCATCTCTAAGACTCTGTCAAATTCACTTTCAATTTCTCCCACTTCATATATTATAAATAAATTAGATGAATTTTTTTTAGTAGAGATTATTTTTTTTGAAGTAATTAGATTAATTTATGAATTTAAAGATTATACAGTTATTTATATATTTAATAGATTTTGGTCTCAATCAGAAGATTTGATTCAATGGATTAAAGCTACCTAGATCAAAGACTATGTGATCCATTTTTTTTCCAAAGGGTTTCTCATAGTCCAATTTTTTTAACCTAAAGATTATCATAGAGTTTTTAAGGAGGAATTTTGGTTTTGGGGAAGCACTAGGGTTTTTTTTACCAATTAGTTTTTTTATTTTGATTCTTTTATAATGATGATGTCCAAAATGTGAGCTTGAGTTTGGCTCCCAAATCTCCATCTATCCTTTTGGCACCTCTTAGTGTGTGAAGTTATTGGTAACATACTTGGAATATTCATTAAGATGATTTTTGAGAAGTCTAAGTAAGGGTTGTATACTTATGCCCATATTTGTGTCGAGGTAGACCTTATCAAAGGCCTTCCAGATAAAATTCAACTAAAACATGATAATTCACACTGGCTTCAAACCTTAGATTATAAAAACACTACTTTTCAATTTTATTTATGCTACCAAACTTTCCATCTCCAGGGGGTTTGTTTGCATACAAGTAAGCCAATAGAAAAGATTAGTCATCTCATAATAAATGTTGGCAATTGTATGAGCACACTTTTCTAACTAAGGTTAGAGAAAATTCTAAAGATGGCTCAGTGAAAAAAGAAAGATCACTTTTGATAAATTCCTCTTGCAAACATTTATATATAATGCTTTAGGGGGAAGTATCAAGAGATCACATGAATCTTAAACCTATGAATCTGATAAGGATAAGCCCATATTTGAATCTCAATACAATCATACATTTTTGATGGTTATTGTTATCCCGATGGATATGTATCATCTAGAGTGTTGGACTAATATTCAAAATAAAAATTTTTAAAAAGGTTTTCTTATGACCATTTTATTTCTCTCTTGTATTTCTTCTTGTTATCCCTTTATATATATATATATATATTTTTACTTCTGCTACATTTTACATATATTAGTTTCTTTATTACATTATTAAAAGTGAGAATCCCATTATATATATATATATACATACATATATATATATATATATATATATATATATATATATATATATATATATATATATATATATATAATTTTCATTCATAATATTAATATAAAATTTTATCAAAAATATTATCATATCAATATTTTAATAATAGAAAAAATATGTGTTTCATTATTTAATTTTAATATTTATTATATTTTTTTAAATTCAAAATAAAATAAATCAATAAGATAAATATAATATCTAAATACTTAAAATAAAAAAATTATTTTTTTCGGTTCCAATTTATAATATTTTGTATTTTTCAAATTTAATTATATAGAAATAGTGAATTAGAATACTATTTTTTATTGTAATTCATACTAGTATGAGAAAATTTTATTTTTATTGTCAGTGAAAATAATTAACTTCATAAATTTTTTAGAAATGTAAGTTAAATTCATGTCAAAATTTTCTTTGCTTATATTTAAATGGAATACCATATTTTGCTTAAGAAGAAAAAATAGTATTAGAGAAAATAAATTAATATGGTATTAATAATATTAGTTTTCTTTAATTTATATTTTAATAAAAATAATTAATTTTTTTAATTTTAAAGTGTGAAATTTTTATTATCTATTTGAAAGGATCTTAATTGATTTATTTTTTTCCTTGATGTATATTTTTTTTCCTTTTCAAATTTTTATAATTATTTTAAAAATTTAAATTATCAAAAATAAATTTTAATTTAAATAGATAAATTAAATTAATTTTATTTTAATATTTAATTAATTTAATGAGTTAAAATATTACTCAACTAAATAAATAAAACCCTTAATTTTTTTTAAAGAAAGACTCTTCCTAAAAAATTTATATTAGGATCTTATAATAGATTTCCTCTATTTATTAATTCAGTGTTAGACCATATAATACTTCATAATATTGCAACTTATAAGGATAAAGTTGGATGACACATGTTAGAATCTCTATGATTAAAATTGAATAACACGTTGGCCATGAACAGTCACTTTCCTTAGAATACATGTTACAACTTTATAGCTCGCGTCTTTCCAAGTAAATTAGCTGAAGCGAAAATCTCTCATACACTAAGAAACATTAGTGTTTATCTTGTTACGGGAGGTGAAATGAAACACGTGTGATATATATTCATGTACGGCGCGAAGTTTTTGCGATATATATTGACTTGTAACATATGCTAGTTTTACCAAAAACAAATAAATAGAAAAAAATGTTAACATACCTGTAATATGGAGATTGATTAAATTTCCACTTTGTCGGTTTCATCGGATTTATTCTCCCGCTATGTATCGTTGAATCTCCATGTACTGGATCAATCGTATTTTTCTCCAATACAATTGCACGGAGTTGTAATGGAAACGCACATGTGAAAGAAGCGTTTAATTAACTGTTCGAAAGATAAAATAAACTAAATACAGAAAAAATAATTATAAAAAGTTGGGTGATATTTTAATTATATTTCATACAACACAATCAACAAACAGTATTTAATATTATATTTTCTTAATATTTAATTATTTAAAATTATTAATGTATTTTAAAGTATGTGATATAGGTAAGGAAATAATAATAAAAGAAACATGCATTAATATGGAAGGAAACATGTAAAAACCAATTTTTTCTTTTCTTGGTAGTTTTAAAGTACATCGAACAGTTTTAAATATTTTTTCTCCCTCTAATGTTCCAGTCACTTTTGGTGGGGTTTGAGTGTCCCTTAAGGAGTTGCATTCTTCGTAACAGCTAACAAGGTCATTTGTCTTGAACCCACCTCGGTAGTTAATAAGGTTGTCTTTGTGGGTAATATCCTTGTGTTTTTTTTAATAGTATCGTTTTGTATATCTCTGATTCCTCTCTTCTTTTAATGGAAGCAAACCATCACACAAGGTCTTTTTCTGATAAATGTATTAGAGTTAAAATGTCTTTCACTAAGAATAATAGATGGGCTAAATCTCATTGGACCAATATTGTTGAGCCGTCTTTCTCTTTGTTGATCAGACGTTTTTCTTCATTGTTTTCCTAGCTTCTACTAATAAGAATTCTATGGGGTCTTCTAGGCCTTATTTTCATGGCAAATACAACATCTCATTTGCAATTTGTCCCCATTCTTTCATCATTCTATGGCTAAAATCATCGCTTCTGCTTTTTGGATTAAATTTTACAATATGGTCCTTATGTTGCGGTATCTTAATCAAATTAAAATTCTAGTCAATAAGGTGGGTTCTTTTGTCAATATTGATGAAGATTAGATGGGTAGTAGGGTCGTATGTGTGTTTGGGTTACTAGATCTATCCAAGCCTTTTTACCATTTGATTTGGATCATGTCCCCTTTTAGCTCATAGATCTAATTTATGAACTACAACGGGTTCTTGTTGAGATGTTTTCGATACAATCATCTTGGTCATGAAGTGCTTGCTTTCTCTTGTCAAACCCATTCTCTTTTCAAAACTTGACAATTTTTGAAAAAAGAAGGATGGTTGATTTTGTTTGGTGGAAACATGCGAAATTATTTTTTAGTCCTTTTATATTAATGTAGGTGCTAAACCATCCTATTGTTAATAGACAAAATATCATTCCACTTCCCCTCTTGGAAAATAGGAGCCTCACCAAGCACCTCTAGATGGCAGGGCATGGAGGTTAATTTTTCTCTATGATTGAGGATGTCCCACTCTTAAATCCCTTGAAGGATATATTTCTTACTACCCTGTTATCATTCCCATTAGCGAACCATCTACCAAGTGAAAAGGTAAAAAGACAAAGGCATAATGTCTAAGCATGGATTTAGTGGTTACCATTAATGATAGTTTATAATGGAATTTGGATGACCTTCTCTCCAATAAAGGGAGAAGACTAATTTCTTCTTGTGTGTATACCCATTTATTGAAAATGATTTGATTATCTCTCCTTAAATTTATTTTTATATGAGCATTTGGTTGATTGTTTACTACAATATTATTAAAGGTACACTACATTCTTTCCATGTGGAGTATTTATTGGTCCACTTTAGAAAATTATAATGTTGCTTGGTAAACTATGTCTTGTTGTGTATAACATTTTGATATGATCTAACTACCTACTTATTATGAGGTTGATGCAACAAAACTCATCCCTTAAAGCATGACAAAGGAAGAACATCATTGTAAAGGGTGACATAGATCGAGATGTTGGAGGGCGACAGAGAAACTGGCTATAACCCTTTACATATAATAGTAGCTAGCACATGCTAAAATGTATAATAAATGGTTTGCACATGTGATTATTTATACTTACATGAAATAGTTGTTCATCATGTTTTTTGTAGTATAGGGTAAATAGTTTAATGGAACTTGTTTTGCGTGATTATCATGTTTGGTTATTAAATTCTAGTAGAAAACATGGTTTGCATATTTAGATTAAATTCAGATTATTAATTTATTGCAGTTAGCATTAAATTGCTATGGCATTAGGGTATGCTGATTAAATTAGTAAATCATAGATTTATATAATTAATGTTAATAAATAAATAAAAATTTATAAAATTACCATTTGAGGGGGAAAAATGGAAAAAGAATTAAAAAATAAAAAGAAATAAATTGGTGTAAAAAAAAGGAAAACTAAAAGGAGGAAATACATTAAATAATGGGGAAAAAAAAGGAAAGAAAAAAAACACTTTAAAAAAAAACTATGCCCTTTTTTATGGGAATGGAGATTTAGGAAAAGAGATATAAATATTTTTCCAAGGAGAAAGAAGAAGTAGCACAAAGGATTCACAATAGAGGCTTTTGGTGGGAGAAGCAGCATGGAGAAATATAGAGAGAGAAACTGTGGGCTGCCAGGTAGGCTGTATTACTGAATTTATATATTTATCTGTATATGATAGAATTTGAATAATTAAATGATCTAGTATGTGTGTGTGTTTGTCTTAGAATTAATTGGTAAATCAAATACTTCAATAAATCTAAAAAATATAACAAACAACTAGATTCCTATCGAATGATTAATTGTCATTGTTCTAATGTTCACATATATGTGGTAATATTCAACAAATAATATTCAGTGATTCATTATGGTATATGATATATATATGTTGGGTATTAATATTATTTATTACAGCAATATAAACCATAAGGCATTGTGAATATCTAATTATAGGAATATCAAATTATGGAAATAACACATAATATGTAATAAATAAATTAGCATCGATATTTATAGTTATTAGACTATATAGCTATAAACCATTATAGCAGTTACAAATGGATTTATATACTATGCCTTATAATAGACATATATACTTGTGCAACCATAAAGGTATTTCTAAGTATAGTGATATGGGTCTTGTTAATATCAAATTATCTGTTTCTATGTAATGTAATATACGCAACAACATATATCTAAATATTACAAGAAAGAAGAAAGTAGTATATTATATATTGTTGTCTATATATTTATCCTCACTAGTCATTGTATATTTATACAATTGTACAATAGAAGTTGTCAAATGTTATCCCACAATCATTTTCATCCACATATTATTCTTGTGCAATGACATATTAAGTGGGGTGATTTTATAACAGTCTGATAAATTTATTATGAAAGATGATCTATATATATATATATATATATATATATATTGATTTATATATCCACACATGGAAATGACTTAAAATATGTAGTAATTGGTTATGCAATACTTCAATTTTTCCTTTAGTGTTATAATTTCATATGCAACAATCCAACTTTTCATGTAACACGTAAACTCCATGTGTCGTAGTTCAATATATATAGGAGAATATCTATGGGTAGTGACATAATGAACCAAGTTGTGTTATCTACTAATATCATGGAATATTTTTATGGGTGATTATGGTATTACTAGTTGTGCCTAAAATAGATAAAATGGTAAAAGTACCATGTATATGTATTTAATAGCCATTAGAAAATAACTCAAATTCCTATAATTCGCTAGCTAATATTGATTATTGATTTTTGGGTTATTATGTTTATTATTTATCAATAAGAATAAATGGGTAAAATTCTATGTATATGATTACCACTGACTTGGAATATTGGTAATATAACTATCAATAAACTAAGAATATGAATATTAATATCATTATCAATATGTAAACTTTAATATTTCATACTTTAGTAAGCTAGTTATTCTTGAAATGTAAAAAGTAATGTAACATAGCATACTATGTGGTTAAACATTGAAAACCAATGATGTTACATATGGAAATATGGTTACCCTTTCTTCATATATGCTTGCATTAGCTAAATCAGATAGTATAATATAGCTAATGTTCATGAGATGACTAATACATGGTCATATCCTTATATGTACAATTACTTTAGGCATATGGTGTAGTAATCGATCACGATTATATTGAGATGTGCACATTTATATGAGTTTTTAGTTGATGTATAATTAAAATATTTCATGAAGCCTTGCCTATTAGAATTTAACATGAATCAGATTTAACATATAAAATATTAAATTCTAAAATTTTCTATGTTATATCAGGATTTCATAACTTAGTGGTTTCGATGGAAATGCAAATCTAATATGGAGTTAGTCCTAAAATAATGGAAAGGGGTGTATAGAATATTGTTCATGACATATATCCATGGTGATATGATCATAGCCAAAGCTATAAATCTACTATATATTTAAGTATGTTCAGTATGATGTTATATTAGGTGGTTTATATTATAATCCATATTTTGATATCCATATGAGTGTTTGATTCTAATTTGACATGAGAAGGGTATAACATGTATATAGGTAGTCTATTGACATTAGTAATTGATCTGGTAACCTGAGTGTGTGACTATAATATTTTCTTAGAACATAGTAAGTCATTGATCATAACTTTAATGACTTTGAACTATACAAACCAAATTTATATTTGGTAAGTACTTTTATATGAAACATCATATGATTACAATTAATAGGTATGAGGGTACTCATATATAAATAAACCTAAATGTGACATGAGTATTCATATAATTATATAGCTTATATAGGTGCATTGGGTCATATGCCTACATCATTAGATAATAGATTTTTAACAAGTTATAGGATTATGTAGGACTAGAAATTATAACCACATGGATACAATCTCCTATAAGTGTAGTAAATTATTTAATTATGTTCATTCAAGGCATAACATGGTTTAGGAGTATCTGACTCTCTACAAAGGCTTTGACTAACTATTATTTTTTATAGAATATAATAATGCATCATAATGTGTGCTTATAAGTTATAGTAGTATGCAATTTAAACATAGGGTATATCTAGTTGGTATAATCCCATACTTGATTGATTATTATTTATGATTATGGGTTATTTTATTCTTGAAATCATAAGCTTGGTTATGTGTAATTATGTAGTTGTGTTCATATACATTTAACTATAATATTATGGGATGTCATAGAGAACTACAATATAAATGTATGTCATATTTGGGTTGTAGAAAAATAAATTTGATATATATATATATATATATATATATATATATATATATATATAACTCATTCATATATTTTATGGAGTAAATTTATTTGAGTTGGTTTCATTTGAATAACATGTTTTATGGTAGTTATTATGATGTTATGTATGTGTGCCTACAACCACTAAGAGTATAACAAATGCTAGTTTGGATTGCTCTATGCTTCATGTGAACTAAGATTTATCTTGTTCTACCTAGTTGTTTGTATAAGATTTTATGTTTTCATGGATTTATGACTATTTTATTAGACTAGTTGCAGTACTTAGTAGTTATGTTTAAAAATACTAGACTATGGTAATATGAGTTATCATAGGGTGTATAATGTTTGGAAACAATCTATTTTAGTTAGAATATGCAATTAGATGTGTAATTTTACCTAGATGGTTTTAACTATAATAATTATTTCTAGTATGGGATAGATAATAATGTAAGATTCATTCATACATTTGACAAAATAAATGTTTTCTTTGATTACTCTTATGTTTAACATGTTATGTGATGTGATTTTTATTAATATGAAAATTTCAAGAATCTTGTGATTAAATCATGTTTGACCAATGTTGCATTTTTGATATTGAGTAAAGAGTGAGATGGACTTCATTGGCTTAGTAGCATCACAATGCTAGATGAAGGCAATTTGATCAAGTGGTGTGTATGAATTTTGATTGATCTATCACTATTATTTATTATTCTTAAAACATTAACCAAAATATGTTTAGTGAAACATTATCATTTCATGAGTATGGTTTACAACACTGTGTGTTATCTTGTAATAAAATGGATTTTCTATGATATATTGAATGTTTAGTTTTATAAATCATACAATACATAGGTACTTGTTTGTCTCTCTAGATTCCCACACAATCACTATCTACTTATCCATGAAGGAAGGTAAATTACCTAATGGGACTAATGTGTGTGATCATTGGTGTATGGTTAGTATGGAAAAGTGCATAGATGATGCTCTCCCTCTCCACAATAGTACTACGTTTGAGATGACACTTGATATTGCCATAGATACTACAGAGTTCAGGGATATCATGCTTCAAAGAGACATGTATCTTATTTATGTACATTTTATTTAATGGAATTTATTATTAGAAACATTTTTATGAAGATTTATAATTAGCTATTACTATGAATTAATAGTAGTGGTTGTATATTGTACAAACAATAGCTAGCTATTTTTAATTACTTATTATGTTTGTATTATGATGTGTTTCATATGTTGATAGTGTTAATTGACTGTTGGATGTCATGTTCTTGTTTACAGTTATCACTCTTAGATTATTTTGTATGATTGCTTCATAGATTCTTATGGTGTAATATATTTATAGTATATGTGTTTAATTTTAAAAAAATTATTGTATTTCTAGTTAGCACCCAACATGGATGTTACATGTAGTATCAAAGTTGTGGCTGGAAGTCTAGAACCTAATGAGTCCATTATAATTTGTGTATCCTTCTATTTTTCATAAAAAATAATAGTAAAATGTGTGTGTGGCACATTAAATGTGTACCTTAAGACCAGTTGTTCCCCTTAGAGTTAAAGGGTTGGTCTTTTAAGTGTCTCATTGGTGTTATTAGTAATATGTGTTTGGTAGGTGAGTGCTTAGCATAATTCTTGAGTCATGAACAAGACATTCATACCTTAATTTTGATCATTTAGATCAATCACCTTTATGATGATTACTATCTTACATGTTAATCAGGGCACCTTTACCATTTATGTTTTCTGTTGTGAGTATATTAAAAAAAGCATGGGATGCTTCTCACTTTGTATACATGCATTAGGTTTGTGTCTTATATATACTAATCCTATACGCGGGAAAACTTATAAGACCATTTTTGGCAACACCTAGTAAAATGGAAAATTCCTTGTAGTAAAGTGTAGATGTCTTGGGTGACAATTCCTATGTGGAGTTTATTTATAGATTACCACCCTTATGTTTATGTGGATTATGGAGAAGTGTCATCTCTCATAGTGGTAATAGAGGTGAGTTTTTACTTCCTCACTTTCCTTTGACATCATTATAAGCCCTTGGGAGGACTATTTTTTTTACATTATTTTGGAACTTGCTTTTGAAATGTTGTTTTGGACCATATTCCTTGCACTTTATGAAATAGTGTTTTCCACTTCTTGTTGAGATATAAGTTGTAGAATTGGATGGATTGATGGATTTATGTGGATTAATATTTTAATTAAAGTTGTGGAAGTAGGTTATGATACTATTCTTAAAAATTTTGTAAGTATGTAGTGATTTCGGTAACTTGAGTTGCAGTGTTTCTTTTTACCATGTGAGGGTATGTAGAAATTTTTTGTTTGAGATGTTAGTTCTCAAATTTCAACTTGTGACATTTTAAAGTCACTAATTTATCTAACATGTGAAGCTAGACCATGTGGTGTGGCAAACCTTAAATTTATACTGGTTCTATATTAAAATTAATAAATTGATTATAATGTTATTATATACTCTTGATTAGATTGATAATATTCACTTTTTGCTTAGATCATGTTATTTTAAAAAGATATTCATTTACCTTCACTAGGAGCGAGTAGGGTATAGGATGTGTAGAACATCTTGGTTATCTAAAAGGGTTGAGATAAACTTATAACTTGTTTTTTGCTAGTTATGAAAGCAAAGAGACATTGTCTCACTTGTTGTTTATAAGATTGTAAGGATGGTGTGATACTTAGCCTTTGTGTGTTATTTTAATTTTAATTTTAATAATGTTATGTTTTGGAAGTAGGTTATGATACTATTCTTTAAAATTTGGTAAGTATGTAGTGCTTTTGGCAACTTGGGTTGTGGTGTTTCTTTTTACCATGTGAGGGTATGTAGAAATTTTTTATTTGAGATGTTAGTTCTCTACTTTCAACTTATGACTTTTTAAAGCCACTACTTTATCTAACATGTGAAGCTAGACCATGTGGTATGGAAAACCTTGAATTTATATTGGTTCTATATTAAAAAATAAAAAATTGATTATAATGTTATTACATACTCTTGATTAGATTGATACTATTCTCTTTTTCCTTAGATCATGTTGTTTTTAAAAGATATTTATGTACCTTCACTAGGAGCGAGTAGGGTATAGGATGTGCAGAACATCTTGGTAGTCTAAAAGGGGTTAGATAAACTTATAACTTGTTTTGTGCTAGTCATGAAATCAAGGAGACATTGTCTCTCTTGCTGTTTATAAGGTTGCAAGGATGGTGTAATACTTGGCCTTTGTGTGTTATGTTAATTTTAATAATATTTCCTCTTAACTATGAATATAATAGAATAGGTTAAGATGTGAAGTATGATACTAGTTATGTTTAGATGGGGGAAACTTAATATAATTATGAAATGATTCTATGATTTCTCTTGTATGTACGTTTATACATCTAGAATTATTTTACATATAGTATTGCTTTCTATAATCTGCTAGTATGAAATTATGATTCATTATATCTTGTGCACATTTTGGAGATCATTAGGTCATGGAGACCTAAGGGAAGAGTGGTGAATTAGGAGTGTGAGTACTAAGACATAGTATATGATCCTACTTATCCTTGCAATAACTTGGTAGTTACTATGTTTGGATCCAACAGACAAACTTATCAAATTCAAGCTTTGACAGACAGACTTGTCTAATTCAAATATTTGTCTATACACATGTATATTTTAGAATGTTTATTTCTTAATTTTATATACATTGGAAATATAATATTTCCAGATCTTATTCATTGTCATACTTGTCAAGAGATCCATGGATTAGTGGAAGTATTGACATGTTACACTTATCAGGAGCTATGTGGAATAGTGATAGTATTAATTTATATACATCATTATTACCAAGATCCCTAAATATTTTTATCTAAAATAAGAATAAAACTATATAGGTTAGAGAGATATGAAATGGGGATGGAAGGTTTTGTAGAAGTCTCTATGGCCATTTATATTTGGATTTTGTGATGATCTCATGTGCTTTCGGGGAAGTCATTGGAATTTTCATTGAGGTATGTGGGACCCTTTATGGTATTATAAGTTGTCAGTCATATAGTATGTAGGGATGTCTTGTCAGTTATTGACTTTTGATTGTTCATGATAGAACCATTCAGAGTAAATGACAGTCACAAACCTTGTTTGCATAATAGTGAGATGCCATATTACATGGTCTTATCAGACCAATAATCTGAGGATAATATTATTTGGGTGATCTATGATGAATTATTTAGAAAAAAATTACATTTATTTTTTTGACTAGATACTATTATACTATGTTATTTCTGTACTAAATAATTTTTTTAATTCAAAACTTATGTTGGAATAAGAGTCATGCAGGATGATGACTAGTTTTAGGGGGAAGGATGTTACATTATGATTCCTTGCTAAGCAAACTATTTGATTTTTAATGGATATTTATATTTGACATATTTGATTTGGTTAATTTAAAATAAGATTATATATATATATATATATATATGATACTGGTTAGGATACATGTTTACATTACTGTAAGATAGCTGTCAAAATATGTGTTTACTTTATGAACATGTTGATTTATTATTTTAGTTATAGTGTATAATGTGTGTATAACATGTTGATATGATCTAACTACTTACTTATATATATATATATATATATATATATATATATATATATATATATATATATATATATATATATATATATATATATATGATACTGGTTAGGATACATGTTTACATTACTGTAAGATAGCTGTCAAAATATGTGTTTACTTTATGAACATGTTGATTTATTATTTTAGTTATAGTGTATAATGTGTGTATAACATGTTGATATGATCTAACTACTTACTTATTGTGAGGTTGATATAGGAGAACTCATATAGGGTGACATAGATAGATATGTCATAAGATGATAGAGAAATTGGCTATAACCCTACATAAGTGCTACAGTAGCTACCACATGTTAGAATGCATAATAAATGGTTTGCACATATAATTATTTTTGCTTGAATAAAATAGTTATTTTTCATGTTTTTTATATTATAGGATAGATGGTTTAATGGAACATGTTTTGAATGATTAGCACGTTGGGTTAATAAATGCTAGTACAAAACATGGTTTGCATATTTAGATTAAATCCAAATCATTAATTTATTGAGGTTAGCATTAAATTACTATGGCATTGGATTATGTTGATTAAATTATTAAATTATGGATGTCTATAATTATGGTTAAAAAACAAAATAGAAAATTACCATTTTAATTATAAAATGGAAAAAATAATTAAAAAATAAAAAGAAAAATATTGGTATAAAAATTAAAAAAAATAAAATGAGAAAATACATCAAACCATGGAAAAAAATTAAAAATTTAAAAATAATGAACTCCCTTTTTATGGGAATGGAGATTTAGGAAAAGAGATATAAGTATTTTTCCAAGGAAAAAAGAGTAGCACAAAGGATTCACATAAGATGTTAGGTTGTGGAGCTAAAAGCTTCAACTATGCAGACGAAAAGGAGGATGCTAAAGTTCCAGAAGTATCGGCATCGGCAGTGTGACCAACATCGGTCATGATCAGTGTAGAAGGCAACTGGCATCGATAGGGAGTCAGCTAACATCGGTCAGCACCAGTAAGATAGGGACCGACGTCGATCGCCTGTGTGTTCCAGAACTATTCGTTGCACGAATAGTTAGTTTGTTGAACTAAGTGTTTGTATGTAAAGGCTATTTTGAGTCTTGAGCTACGTTTCTATTATTAGTAAACTAAGATTCTAAGTTATTGTTTAATTCTAGGATCTATTTATAAACCCGTTGGCATGTATTGTAATTATGAGCTAGAAAGGAAGGCAAGGAAGATGCTTCCATTATAAGATCATTGAGTTGCAGGTTGTTGAAAGCTCATAGGAGATCTACATGTGTAAGTATGGTTTGTTGAATTGTAGGTTGTAGGTTCATGGGAGATCTACTTGAAGTACTTTAGAGTGCTTGGTGTACTGGCAGGGTTATTACTGACTGGTTGGAGAGGTGAACACCAATTCTGTGTGTGAGTTGTGTGTTGAGACTGTTTTTGGTAGGAGAGTGTTTTGAAGAATAATTATTGTACACTTGAGGTGTGGAAAGCCTCTGTAAGGTGGAAGAGTGTGGTGGCTCTTTATTGTATTCTTTTCTGTACAAGTATTAATACAAGATTGTATATTGTCTCTCATATTCTATGCTATGTGTGAGTTCTAGTTACTTGTACTTCTGTTTATTTTTGCATGTTTAATTGCTTGTATTTGGTAATCATATTGTGCTCTTTCTGAGGAGCAAGATCCTAACAAGTGGGATCAGAATAGGTGTGTTGTTCTTGGATTCCTTGACAACTGGTATCAGAGCTTTTAGGTTGAGATACTAACAGGTTGGATTAGATCTGGTTAGTGTGTGTTGATTACAGGTTACTCACAGGGGTTTCTATTTGAGTAGGAGTAGAGCAATGGCTGAAGACAGTAAGCTACAAATGGAGAAGTTTAATGGCAAGAACTACCAGTCATGAAGGATGTAGATTGATGATTATCTGTATCAGAGAGATTTGTACTTACCATTGGGTGGGGTTGATTGCAAGCCCCAGGATATGAAGGATGAAGAATGGGAGGTTCTTGATCGAAAGGCTCTGGGATCTATAAGGTTGAGTCTTGCATCATCTATGATTTTCAACTTATCACATGTGAAGACAATGGTAGAGTTGATGGAATCTTTGGCAAATTTACATGAAAAACCCTCAGCTTTGAATAAGGTATTTCTTATGAAGCAATTATTTAATTTGCAAATGTTGGAAGGTGGATCTGTACATAGTCATCTTAGTGATTTCCATGGTTTGGTAAACTAGTTAAGTTCAGTCAATATTGCTTTTGATGATGAAATTAAGGCTGTCTTAATATTGTGTTCATTACCTAAAAGTTGGGAGAGTTTGGTAATGGCAGTTTCTAATACTGCGTCTGCTTGAAAAATCTTAAAAGTGGATGATATTGTGAGTGTGACCTTGAATGAAGAGATACACAGGAAAAGCACAGGTGAATCATCAGGGAATGCTTTGAGTGTTGAAGGCAGAGGAAGGCAAAGAGAGAAGATAGAGCGTGGGAGATCAAGGTCCAAGATAGGTAGGAGATCCAAGTCCAGGTATGGCAGAATAACCTGCTAGAAATGTGGAAAGCAAGGGCACTTAAAGAGAGATTACAGATCAGGTGAAGATCAGCATGAAGGACATGAAGAAGAAGTAGATGTTATAGATTTTGTTGCACAGGATGCTCTGGTATGTTCTTTTGATAAAGTAGAATCTTGGGTTTTAGATTTTTGTGCCTCTTTTCATGCATCCAGGGAGACTTTGGAGAAATTTGTGTAGGGGATGGTAAGCCTTGTCAGATAGTTGGCAAAGGAAAAGTGAAGCTGAAATTGTAGATAGGTAACACATGGGTGTTGAAGGAGGTCATGCATGTCCCAGTTCTGGAGCAGAATTTGATTTCTATAAGAATTTTGGGTGATGAGGGTTGCACAGTAACTCTCACAGCAGACTCTTGGAAGGTTACCAAGGGTGCACTTGTTGTAGCAAGAGGTAAGAAAGTAGGTACGCTTTATCTATCTACTTGTATTACTGATTCTCTTTTTGGGTTATCTACTTCAGCTGTAGATTCAAAGATGTGGCTTAATAGGCTTGGTCACATGAATAAGAAGGAGATGCATGTTCTTGAGTCAAAGGGTATGCTTTCAGATTTGAAGAGCATAGATGAAGGTTTCTGTATGTAGAGGAAGAAAGTGACATTTCTTGAGAGATTCGATGTTAGTGACAAGAACAAGAAAGCCTTGGTTTTCAAGGAGAAGGTGACAGATAGAGTTCATCATAAGGGGCAAAAGAATTCTGAGCAGAGCAAGGGTGATTTGGAGAAGGGTTTGATCCAAAAGGAGCTCACGAGAAGAAGTCAGTTCTCACTATAAAAACATAGAGACTGACGTCGGCTAGAAAATTGACGTCATCATCTAGATAGGGATCGATGTCTGCTATGTGCAGCCTGATGTTGGTGACTCAAGGCAGATAAACACTGGCATCGGTAAGGGGGAACTGATGTCAGCGATGAGGCAGTCGCAGGGAACCAACATCGATCGGCTGTAGACTGAGATGTGACTGGCATCAGTCACTGAGATGAATCTTGGGTCGACAACAAGCTGTCAATGAGTCTCAAGTGCCCATATGGAGGACTTAAAGGGTATGTAAGCCTCAAATTTGTCATTTCCCTTCTTTGCACTACTTGTTGCTCACTTATGGTAAAGAACCAAGAAGTTGTTAAAGAAGTAAAGCAGGTAGATCCAGGAAATAGTGGGAGCTTGGCATGGATGAAGGATGTGATTCCTTGGAGGAGAACCAAACAGGAGTTTTGGGTGGAGTTGCCAGCTGGAAGGAAGCACTGAGAGACAAATGGATGTTCAAGATGAAGAAGAGCAGAATTGGACATGTGAGACAGAAGGCCAGGGTATATGGTCTTGTATAAGCTACAGGACAATAGAGGTTTGATCATTGTGTTTCTCTTTACCAGGTTGGATAATATTAGCTACATTATCCTATTATTGTATGATGTGCTTGTTGCAAGGTTACATATATAGGGAGTTACTGAACTAAAGGTAAAGCTAGTTCAGAGGTGTGTCATGAGGAATCTAGAAGCAGTAAGATTCTTTGGCATGAGTGTGTTCTAGAGACATTGAAGGTCACAGGTTGACTTTGTTTCAGGATGATTGTGTGAGACCGGTTAGAACACCGATGGTTGGACAGTTCACAGAATAGGGTCTTGTGTCACATAATGAGGTTAAGTGCATGGTATGTACTAAGCCTGAGATTTCCCAAGCAGTGGGAGTTGTCACAAGTTTTGGAGCCAATCTAGGAAAGAAGCATTAGAGGGTAGTTCAGTGGATTCTTAGAGGGACCAGCATTAGGTGCACATGCTATGCAGGGCCAAGTTATTTTCTACATGGGTTGTAGATGTGGATGTGGCAGGTGATTTGGATGACAGGTGTTGCACCACAATATTTGTGGTGGTTGGTCTTCAAGAGTGATCTTGAGGAGGGATAAAAAGCCAAGGGAAAAAACTAGACAAAGTACAAGTATAGGTACAGTTGCAGCTATTTATCTCCAAGTGGGATATTGTTAGGTTATGGAGCTAAAAGCTTTAACTATGTAGATGAAAAGGAGGATGCTGAAGTTCTAGAAGTACCAGCATCGGCAGTATGACTGACGTTGGTCATGATCAGTGTAGAAGGAAATTGGCATCAACAGGGAGTCGGCTAATGTCGATCAGCACCAGTAAGACAGGGACCAACGTCAGTCGCCTGTGTGTTCTAGAACTGTTCATTGCATGAATAGTTAGTTTGTTAAACTGAGTGTTGGCATATAAAGGCTATTTCGAGTCTTGAGCTGCATTTCTATTATTAGTAAACTAAGAGTCTAAGTTATTTTTTAAGTTTGGGATCTATTTATAGACCCATTGGCATGTATTGTAATTATGAGGTAGAAAGGAAGGCAAGGAAGATCCTTCCATTGTAAGATCATTGAGTTGCAGATTGTTTCAAGCTCATAGGAGATCTACATGTGTAAGTATGGTTTGTTGAATTACAGGTTACAGGTTCATGGGAGATCTACTTGAAGTACTTTAGAGTGCTTGGTGTACTGGCAGGGTTATTACTGACTAGTTGGAGAGGTGAACACCAATTCTATGTGTGAGTTGTGTGTTGGGACCATTTTTGGTAAGAGAGTGTTTTGAAGAAGAATTACTATACACTTGAGGTGTGGGAAGCCTTTGTAAGGTGGAAGAGTGTGGCGGCTCTTTATTGTATTCTTTTCTGTACAAGTATTAATACAAGATTGTATATTGTCTCTCATATTCTGTGCTATGTGTGAATTCTAGTTACTTGTACTTCTGGTTATTTCCACATGTTTAATTGCTTGTATTTGGTAATCATATTGTGCTCTTTCTGAGGAACAAGATCCTAACAAGTGGGATCAGAACAGGTGTGTTGTTCTTGGATTCCCCGACATAAGAGGCATTTGGGGGGAGAAGAAACAAGAATAAATATAGAGAGAGTAACAATGGGCTACCAAGTAGGCCATGTTATTGAATTTATCTAGTTATCTATATATGATAGAGTTTGCATAGTTAAATGATCTAATATGTGTGTGTCTTTTTCATAGAATTAATTGATAAAATAAATATGTATAATATAATAAGTAATTATATTCATATCAAATAATTAATTTTCATGGTTTGAGTGCTCATATATATATGGTAATACTCTAGGAATAATATTCAGTGATTCATTATGGTATATGATATTGTAGTCATATACAATGAAAATTTACTTACTTTAGTGTGGCTAATGACACCTAATCCATAGGTCCTCCTAATTGCTCACACAACCCTCATAGTATTTTCTTTTATCAATTCCTAATCATCCACAACCTTTCAGACTTAACCCTTTTAGACCCAAGTAGATTTTTCAGACCCAGATCCATCCCCTAAGATCTCATTCCTTCTTGACAATAGCACCCACCCTGAATAGGAGCACTAAAACTCAGGGTGTCCTATTTTTGGCGTTGTTGTCCAAGTGCAAATATGGTTCAAATGTTCATATTTTCCTAAATCTTTATATTAATTTGTGTTGGCCTAATGTGAATTAATTTAACCCATGATCATTGTGTTCCCTATAAAATTCCATTCAATGTCTATTTAGAAAGATTGACACTCATTTATAAGAGAGAAGAAAGAATTAAATCAAGTACACTCAAGCACTTTTCCCTATTCTCTACATATACCTTCCAATATCATTCCAAGCCTATGAATACCCTCACACTAGTCCCTAGCCATCTAAACCACACCTAGTTTTACATCTAGTTGCATTTTCATACATAATTGCACCAAGAACTTCAATGGGAGAACTACATTAGCTTGATCCCTCCTTGGAGTATTTATTTGTAGGAAATGTGCCCACATACAGGGTGTGAAGTGCATCTAGTGTATCCTTTACACACTAACCACTTCTCTCTATATTCTAAGTTGCCATTCAATTTCAAGAACAAATAGTTATTAGGGATTTGAAGATTAAAACAAATGTACAATGAGCTCCATAGACTTTTGGGCTTTGATATTTCACTGGTAGGGTAACATAGACCTATCAATAAAAACCTATAAAACTTATATCTCCTAGAAAAAAACCCCAATAAAGGAATACAGTGTCGATATAAATCTCAATATAGATGTTTTAGCCCATCCATGGACTGTGTTTTGTAATAAACAAATTATAGAATGATTAAAGAGAGGAAAACTTTGTATATTCATGTCATCTAGTTAAAATTGATTTATTTTGTGTTGTTATTTGTATTTATAGGCCCTTGAAGTCATAAAAATGTTTGTATATGCATTGTGTTTCAGGTTCGAACAAGAATCATAAGCTACAGTTTGGTGAATAAAGTCCTTTGTGTTTTCTCCAAAGTGATGAAGTAAAGATGGTGATGATTTTAATATTAGCCTTATTGAAATGGTATGAATAAAATAAGGGTTTAGAGGAAATATGAAATTTAAATAACTCATCATATAAATCATTTGATTATTATAAACCTTGTACCCTATTTTCATAGTTATGAAAGAAAGTAAAATGCTTATTTCTTTAGACATAGACTATTGGCATGTGGAGAGAAGGATTGGAACAGGTGAACATGGGTTTCGACATAATACTATGAATCTAAATATTAACAAAAATAAATTACATAATTTACAAAATGATTAAAATTTCTACTGAGATAGGGAGTGCCCTGTTTGGGTGTATTGTCACTGTATGTTATAAGGTCTAGACATTTTGCTTAATCTTGTTATAGTTAATATTGATACCTTTGGTATTGGGGAATAGTTCCAATAGTGGAAAGAGTTATTTAACCTCTTAAGAAAGTATAAGACACTCAAATTTGATAAACTTTCTATGTTGATATTCATACCTGTGAGTCTCCCCATGTTACCTTATGTTGGCATGCACATCTACTTTGGAAAATGAGTAAGAGTTATCTCTCAACCTTGAAAAGGGAACCATCAAATTTATGTTAGTTATTATTTTATATTATCAATAATTATTTAACATACTTAAACCCTTATGATACTGTTAGAGACTTTAATGTAGACCCCTACCCTGAGTACATATGGTTACTCCATTAACATAGTCAACTCACAAATGGAAGTGTGAATGATAAATAGATGGTATATGAAGGTTTTAGATGGAAAATAAATATTCAAATAATTTTTAATATCATAAATATGTTTCATATAAGGATAATATTATAATAAAAATAGAGAAGTCAATCAAAACCCCTACACAATCAAGAAAGCATATACAGTCAAATGAAAATTTGATGCACTGAACGTGAAATGGTTGTGGGAAGGAGTCATATCTATTTTAAAGGTTTATATAAGTTTAAAAATACCTTATAAATATTTTTTGGTTCTTTAAATAAATTTTAAATTCAATTTATCTAATTTTGAATGCCCTCAGCCCTATGAGGGTCTAGTAAACCCCAGGATTAGAGTTTTGTGCTTTAAAGGAGTTTCCACCATTATAAACTCATAAAAATTTGTAATATTTTAGAATTAAATTTTATATAACATATTAAGTATTTTTTATAATTTTAATAACCATAAAAGTACGTATTTTACAAAAGTGGTTTTTGCATATGCCTATTTAGGCCTTATAAGAAGGGTATTTTACAAAGGAAGTGCAATCTAGGGAAGGAGTTAAGTTATGAAATTTCGAAAACATATCAAAGGGGATATATTAATACAATTTAATTGATTAATTATTCAAAATATTTCATGTAAATTATGATTCGAGTGAACATCCTTAAAAAAAAGGCCACAAGCCAAATTAAGGTTATAGAGAGCTTCGAAAGAGGAAAGGGTTGTTTAAATAATTTGGAACCCATGTAAGGGGTATGAAAAGATAGTATATGATAAATTAAGTCCATATATTAATTAGGGTTATTTATTTGATACTTAGTTCTAATTTTGGTCCTTGAGACCTAAGGGGTGGTTGCCTAATCTAAGAAAAAATAAGAGTTGGGAAGGAAATGACTTATTTGAGATAGGGTATGATATTTTATTTATAGGTAATAAATAAATTCCATCAATAAATTATTTTAAGGATTCAATGAAACCAAGGTCAAAAGGAAATTTTGATCTAGACATAGACATTTGAACTAGACAAGCATAAATAATGTAAGTGACCAGTTGGGTTTAATATCAGAATATGTTGATGATTGAGTCGTCTCCTCAATAGTTATAGATAATTTATTATTAGATGAAGGAAAGTTATTCTTGGGTAAAATTGTGTTTTTATTTATTTATAATTTATTAATTTGAATATAATGCATATGCCATGAGATATCATATAGCATGTGAGAAGTAACCTTGTAGGGTGTTGAGGAAGAAGAGGAGGTTGTATGTCTTATCATTTGAGGTTAGCATAGAGAAGAATAAGATTAATAAAGAGGAGAGAGAAAACCTTGATTTCCTTTAAGAATAATAAGAATCTAGTCAAGAGAATACTAGAAAAGAGAACATAGAGGAAAAAGAAAGGATTGAAGCTCCAAGAGAGAAGAGGAAAAAAAGACTCTAAAAGAGAGTTAAAGAGGATAAGAAGAGATCATAGATAGAGGATTCAATAAGAGGAAAAGATAAAAAGAGGTCTAAGAGGAAAGGTTGATATATTTTCTAAGATAAACGTCTAAATAATCCTAGAAAACAAGAGGAATGGAGAAGATAGATATAGAGAGGCAAGTGGAAGAATTGGGGTAAGTTATAGAGAGGATAGAGATCATGTTGAATCTTATAAGAGAACATGAAATCCATTGAACTAGTTAGCATATGAGGTGAAGATTAAAGTGGCCATTAAATTCACTTGTGAGAAGTATAAGTCACAAGAAAGGTGTCTTGAAGAATGAGAAGAAGAGAGAGAAGGTAGCGTAGAAAGGAATGAGAAAGAAGATGTTGTAAAGTGAGAAACAAGAAAGAAAGATATATAATAGGGTTCTCATTGAGGATAAGAATAAGGAGAAATAATTTCCAAGAAGAGCACATCAGGATGAACAAAAGAAGATAAGATGGACAATGTCTATGCCAAGGACATTCAAAGAGACAATATGGTCTCCCATTTTGTATGCTAACATTACTTTTGAGTTTGTGTTTGTAGGTATGAAGAAGAATTTGGTGAAGGCTAAGCATAAGGCTTCAAAGATGATTAATAATGAGCCAATAATTTCACCCATCAAGTGGTAAGAAGATGACAAAGACAAAGAATCTTTTGAATATGATAAGATGATGAAGATTGAGAGAATGCCATATGTTGAATATTATGATAAATGAGAGTTATATGATGCATTACCATACATAACAGTTGAAAAAAAGGAGATGGTTCACCAAGAAGACATGAATTTGACCCAAGAACACATGAAGGTGATCCATGAAGACATGAAATAATAAACAAGCTTGTAGAATTTGTCATTAGAGGTAAATGAGTGTTTTAATGTTGAATTTGATTGCATATATGAATAAGGTGAAGATAATATGCAGACTGAGGAAAATAATGATATATTGCCTCCCTAAAAAGGACATCAAGGGTATGGATATTTATGGCCTAAACATCTTTAAAAATTATGTGATGAGAATAAATAATAGAACCTCAAACAAGAGTTCAAACAATGTAAATGCTTAAATGGAAAACAAGTACAAATATAGAAGCAAAACACACATGGTAGGGTATAACAAGTTGGTATAGTAGAGGACAAAGGATTGATACATGAGAGTGATGAAAATAGAAATATTTGGCATCTCAAGAAGGAACAAGGCAACAATTGTGTTGAAAAAATCAATGTAATATCACAATAATATTATATTGTAAGTGTGCTCCAAGAAAACATGAAGATTGACGAATATAAAAAGCATACAAAGCAAGCAAGAGAGATGATACAAGAAAATAAATCCAAATAAATGAATTCAAATCCACGTAAATAGGTAAATTAATACATAAAAGAAGATAATTATTTTATAAATATGTTTTCCAATGTTATTTATGATGATATGCTTGAATTTGACTCCAATAATGAAGATCTTTTATACATGAAAACTATTGCATTATTGGATGAGGCTATAACATGCAAAGATGAGGCTGAAGAACCTCAAATATATCTTAATAATCATGATATTTATCATGAATAGGTCTATATGACTCAAAAAACTAATAGAGTCCAAGGAGAGTACAAAGAACAAGTTGTCCAACACAATTAAGAATAAAGTGAACCAAAGTTTGTTGAGGCATATGAAGAAATTGATGAATTCAAATTATAAAAAGAGTTAGAAATGATATAATAAATGTTTTATAAATATAATGTGATGAAAGAGGATGATTTAAAATATGTAAAGGTTAATGATTAATTCCAAGGAACATCAAGAGAGGAGCAACAAAAAGGAGCACAAGAAGTTGTGCAAATAGGCAAGCAAATAAGTAAGCAAATGGAGCATAAAGAAGCACACAAGGTGATTTATTCATTTTATAAATATAATTTTGATTTTACCATTGATAATAATTTTAATGGATAGCCAAAAATGTTCCAAGTAAGATTTTACTATGATGAGAATGTAAGTAACAAGAAGTTTCTCTTGTATAGTGGGCAAGATGGTAGGAAAAGGCAACACAATGTGAAGAAGTTTGAAGAAGAGGCATAAAAATAAAGTTAAGATGATAAAATGACAAATATTTATATGCATGATATGAAATTATATCCTAATTAATAAGTTTATATCATGAAAAAGAAGAAAAACCCACTAGACAAGCAAGAATTAAGTGAAAATAATGAAGGAGAAGATCAAGAAAGAAGCATAAGCAAGAGGAATAGGAACCATTTGAGTGCAGTTGGGTATGAAGATATTAAAAATTAATTTAAAAATATGGAACATGAATAAAATAATATAGTACATTAGTCGTAATAATTCATAGAGATTGAAGATGCATAGATAAGGAAGCTAGTCAATTCCAAGAAGAAGATAAGCAAGAGTTTGGCAAAGAAAAAGAAACCTGAAAAAAAGTAACATAAGGATGATGATTATGAATGAACCAAAAATAATAAATTTGAAGATAAGGAATAATTTATGAAGATTTATTTTTTATCCCTCCTGCGGAATATGTTGTAGGAGAATCAAGCTAAAGTTGTCCAATTTCATGTTTTCATCATTAGTAGACAAAAATGGGTCAATGATTAGTTGGTAGTGTGTGTCAAGGGAAATTTTAAGATCCATACATATCTTTGAGCTCATTTGGATACCTTTAGATTCTAGGATTGAACATTGGAAGTGTTTTTAATTTTCCCTCCAAAAACAAGAATTTGAAAATTCAAATGTTTGTAAGAACTTAAGAGAGCATAAAACCAGTCTAAAAGGGTTAGATGAAAACATGATGTTGTAAGAGATTAAATAAGCCTTGTAATAAGTTTTTCAAACATATTTTTTGTGTTCATGAGAGAAAATTAATGTCTTGGTCTTGTCATCATCACCCATACATTGGTTTAACAAGGAAATTAGTTTTATAACTAATCAAAAAAAAAAACATTAAAGTTGGTGGGGGAAGAATTGTATGACATTATTATAGTGAGTTAATATGAAGAGATAATGAAACTCCAAGAAGGGGAAGGAAGATAATATGAACATGCATGTATCCACAAGCTCCTCAATATAGATGTTTTAGTCCATCCATGACTATGTTTTATAATCAACAAAGTATAAAATAAATAACGAAAGGAAATATTTTTATATTCATGTCCCCTATTTGAAATTGATTTATTGTGTGTTTTTATCTATATTTAAAATCACTTTAAGTCATAAATAGGCCTCTTTATGCATTGTGTTGCAGCTTTGAACAAGAATCATAAGCTATAGTTTGGTGAATAAATTACTTTGTGTTTTCCACAAAATGGTGAAGTAAAAATGGTGATGATTTTTATCTTCACCTTAATAAGATGGTATGACCATTATGAGGCTTTAAAGGAACAATTAAATTTAAATAACTCAACATATGAATAATTGGATTTTTGGAAACCCTGTACCCTATTTTCACAGTCATGAATGAAAGTAAAATGCTTGTTTCTTTAGACATAGACTATTAGCATGTGGACATAATGATTATAAAGTGTGAATATGGGTTTTTAAGTATTAGTGTGCATCCAAGGAGGAATTAAAATCATTTTTATAGGTTACAAAAGGAGCAAAGTATGTATTGAGCTAGGGAGTGCCCTATTTGGGTATATTGTCATTGTATGTTATAAAATATAGACCTTTTCATTAATACTTTTATAATCACTATTGATATATTTTGTCTTTGTGATTAGTAATAATAGTTTAAATATTTATTTAACCTCTTAAAAAAGTATAATACACTCAAATATGATAAACTCTCTATGTTGATATTCAGACCTATGAGTCTCCCCATGTTACCTTATTTCGGCATGCATAGCTACTTTAAAAAATGAGTAAGATTTATCTTTTAAACTTGAAAAGGGAACCATTGTATTTATGTTATGGATTATAATTTATTATCAAGGAAGCTTAAACCCATTATGAGACTTTTAGACAATTGAATGTAGACCCCTACCTTGAGTGCATATGGTTACCTTATTAACATAATCAACACATAAATGGAGGTGTGAAAGATTAATGGATGGTATATAAAGGTTGTAGATGGAAAATAAATATTTAAATAATTTGGAGGATAATAAAATGTGTTCTTTAAAGGAGAATATTATAATCAAAATAGAGAAGTCAATAAGAACCCCATGTATAGTCAAGAAAGCATATATAGTCAAATGAAAATTTGATGCATTAACCATGTAATGGTTGTGCGAAGGACTCTTATCTATTTTAAAGGTTTATATAATTGTAAAAAAACATGAAAATCTTTTTCTATATCCTTGAATCAATTTTGAACTCAAGTTATCTAATTTTGAAGACCCATGACCCTATGTAGGTCTAATAAACCCTTGGATTATGATTTTGTTCTTTAAACGAGTTTCCATCATTATAAACTCATAAAAAATTATAATATTGTAAAATTAAATGTGATATAAAATATTAAATATTTTTTATGGTTTTATGAATCATACAAGTAAATTTTTTTTACCAAAGTGGTTTGGCATATGCATAATTAGGCCTTACAGTAAGGGTATTTTACAAAGGAAGTGCAAGCTAGGGAAGGAGTTAAGTTATGAAATTTTGAAAAAATATAAAAGGAGATATATTAATACAATATTATTTATTTATTATTCTAAATATTTATTGGACATTATGATTTAAGTGAAAATTCTCAAAAAAATGGATACAAGCCAAATTAAGGTTGAAGAGAGCTTAGAAAGAGGTAAAGGTTGTTGAAATGATTTGGAACCCATGGAAGGGGTATGAATAGATAATATATGATCCTTTAAGACCATATATTAATTAAGGTTGCTTATTTGATACTTATTTTTAATTTTGGTCCTTGAGACCTAAGGGGTGGTTGCCTATTACAAGAGAAAAGAGTTGGGAAGGAAATGACTTATGAGAGATAGGGTATGACAGGTGAGTTATAGGGAATAAATAAATTCCATCAATAAATTTTATTAATTCTACAAGGAAACAAAGGTCAAAAGGAAATATTGAGCTAGACATAGAAGTTTGAACTAGACAAGTTTAACCAATGCAAGTGAATAGCTGGGTTTAATATTAGAATATGTTGATGATTGAGTCTTCTCCTCAATATATTTTTATCACTAATTCCTACTAAAAAGGATGATAATTGGGACTAAATATATTGGTAAATAGGTAAAGTTTATGTTTTACAATTTAGGGTATAGTGCTTAGGGTTTATGGTTTATGACTTCCAGGTTTTAATATGTATACATGGTTTAGGGTGTAGAAGGTCAATCACAAAGATAATTGAGGACAAATTGAATAAATTGGACCAATTTATGAATATAAAATATGTTTTTGGTTTTTCATGGATATCATCATGTAAATTGAGTGAATTAGGCAAATGGGATAATTAATCATGTGATTTAAGCCAAACTGAGCCCTGTGAACTTAATATTTATTCTAGAAATGATGTTAATTTTGGCTTAAGTGATTGGTACAAGGTTTAAAGAGTTTATATTTATGGTTTAAATATTAGGTATTAATAAATTTAAGGATTAATCTTAGGGTATACATTTTTGAGTATATTTATTTGTATATTTGTATATATATGAATGTAATTCCTTGCACACAACTCCTTTAGACCAAATTGCATATTAAATTGAAAACATACTTATTTTTTTAATATGGTGAGTAATTGGATCCCCAATTGATATCATATGGATGACATTCCTTACATAGAGGCTTAGTAGGCCCTTGGGATCCATTTATCCCTAATTAACATCCTTTATATATAGTAAAAATTAGGTTCATATGGATGAACTTAGTTAAAATTGTATCATTCATTACCAAAATTAACTTCATAGGCTCAATCTGTGATGTTGTGGGGGATAATTGATCCCAAATTCACGTTTTTTACTCAAAAATCTAGGTTCAAAGAGCTCAAATTTTCCATAATCACCATCATGATTGTACCTTATATACTCTAAAACCTATACCATAATCCCTGATCCTTAAAATTACTAATCCCTAAACTCCAAACCATAAATGTAAACTTTTTAAACCTTGAACCAATAATTTAAGCCCAAATTAACCTCATTTAGACTAAAAATTAAGTTCACACCTAGCTCATTTTAGCCTAAATCACATGACTAATTTTCCCATTTGAATAATTCACTCAATATGCATAATGACATCTATGGTATAATGATAACCCAAAAACACATTCTATAGTCACAAATGGGTCTAAGTGATTCAAATTTTCCTCAATTATATTTGTAATTCATGATGTGTACCCTAAACCATTTATATATAATAAAACCTAGAAGTCATAAACTATAAACCCTAAACACTATACCCTAAATTCTAAACCATAAACTTTCCATATTTACCATCTTCAATTTAGTCCCAATTAAAATCCTTTATAGTAAAAATCAAGTTTAAACACATGGCATAGAGCAATTAGACATTAATATATAAGTACTCAAATTTAAACCCTAGCCCTAATCAATAATCCCTAAACCATAAATTTTAAGCCCTATACCCTAATGGTATATGCAAAAAAATAAATGACTTATGTTATAATTGATTTTATCACAAGATGTCATAAAATGCACTTTTTAAACATATGGTTAAAGCCTTTGGAGTACCAATCTAGCTATGCATCTAAATTAAACTAGGGATATTTCAAGTTTCTTCAACATAATTAACCAAATATGAGGAGCTAGTTAATTATTATAATCAAGGAGGAATTTGAGGCCAATTTAAACTCCTTCAATAGCAAGATATGATTTGGGGTAAAATCAAAATAATGATCTTATATCATAAATTGATCTAATTAGTTAATTTGTGAAATTCCCTACGTGATGTAGGCAAAATTAAGACCCTAAACCAAATTTATTACTCGATCAATTGTATAACATGTATGCAATATGTACATGACTTAGTTGAACCTAATTTTTTTAAATGTAAACTTCAAGGTAATCAAGTCATAAATAAGTGTCACAAGTAGCTCAAATATTCTTCAACTACATTAGTGATTGGATCCTATATTTGATTTCTTAAAACTTAAGTTACCCTATACCATTTAAATTTAACCCTAAACCCAATACCATTTACATTAAACACTAAACATAAGCCCTAAAATCTAAACCCTTTCGATTATAGACCCTAAACCCTAAACCTATAAATTTATCCCCAAATAACATCCTTTATATATATATATATATATATATATATATATATATATAATAGAATTACATTCATAGGGATAAAATTGGTTAAAGTTGCATCACTCATTACTACAACTGACTCTGTAGGTTAAATCTAAGATGATGTGGGGGAGTATATTTAGGATCCTTGAACCTATATCTGTGAATAAATAATGTGAACTTGCGATCAATTATCCCCCACATCATCATAGATTTAACCTACGGAGTCAGTTGTAGTAATGAGTGATGCAACTTTAACCAAGTTTATCCCTATGAACCTAATTCTCAATATATATGTGTGTGTGTGTGTGTGTGTGTGTGTTTGTGTGTGTGTGTGTGTGTGTGTGTGTGTGTGTGTGTGTTATTTGGGGATAAATTTAAAGGTTTAGGGTTTAGGGTCTATAATCTAAAGGGTTTGGATTTTAGGGCTTATGTTTTAGGGTTTAATGTAAATGGTATTGGGTTTAGGGTTAAAGTTAAATTGTATAGGGTAACTTAAGTTTTAAGAAATCAAATATAGGGTCCAATCACTAAGGTAGTTGAAGAATATTTGAGCTACTTGTGACACTTATTTATGACTTGATTACCTTGAAGTTTACATTTAAAAAAATTAGGTTCAACTAAGTCATGTACATATTGCATACATGTTATACAATTGATCGAGTAATAAATTTGGTTTAGGGTCTTAATTTTGCCTACATCACGTAGGGAATTTCACAAATTAACTAATTAGATCAATTTATGATATAAGATCATTATTTTGATTTTACCCCAAATCATATCTTGCTATTGAAGGAGTTTAAATTGGCCTCAAAATCCTCCTTGATTATAATAATTAACTAGCTCCTCATCTTTGGTTAATTAGGTTGAAGGAACTCCAAATAGCCCTAATTTACTTTAGATGCATAACTAGATTGGTACTCCAAAGGCTTTAGCCATATGTTTAAAAAGTGCATTTTATAACATCTTGTGATAAAATCAATTATAACATAAGTCATTTATGGTTTTGCATATAGAATTAGGGTATAGGGCTTACAATTTATGGTTTAGGGATTATGGATTAGGGCTAGGGTTTAAATTTAAGGACCTATATATTAATGTCTAATCGCTCTATGCCTTGTGTTCAAACTTGATTCTTACTATAAAGGATTTTAATTGGGACCAAATTGAAGTTGGTAAATATGGAAAGTTTATGGTTTAAAATTTAGGGTATAGTGTTTAGGGTTTATAGTTTTTGACTTCTAGGTTTTATTATATATACATGGTTTAGGGTACACAGCATGAATTACAAAGATAATTGAGGAAAATTTGAATCACTTAGACCCATTTGTGACAATAGAATGTGTTTTTGGTTTATCATTATACCATAGATGTCATTACACATATTGAGTGAATTATTCAAATGGGAAAATTAGTCATGTAATTTAGGCTAAAATGAGCTAGGTGTGAACTTAATTTTTAGCCTAAATGAGGTTAATTTGGGATTAAATTATTGGTTCAAGGTTTAAAAAGTTTACATTTATGGTTTAGAGTTTAGGGGTTAGTAATTTTAAGGATTAGGGATTAGGGTATAGGTTTTATGGTATATAAGTTAAAATCATGATGGTGATTGCAGAAAATTTGAGCTCTTTGAACCTAGATTTGTGAGTAAAGAATGCAAATTTGGGATCAATTATCCCCCACAACATCACAAATTGAGCCTATGGAGTTAATTTTGGTAATGAATGATGCAATTTTAACTAAGTTCATCCATATGAACCTAATTTTTACTATATATAAAGGATGTTAATTAGGGATAAATGGATCCCAAGGGCCTACTAAGCCTCAATGTAAGGAATTTCATCCATATGATATCAATTGGGGATCCAATTACTCACCATATTAAAATAAATAAGTATTTTTTCAATTTAATATGCAATTTGGTCTAAAGGAGTTGTGTGCAATGAATTAGATTCATACATAATGGAAATTAGGGCTTACTTGGCCCTGATTGCATACCATATAAAACCAATTGAGTATTTGGTTTGAGATGATACATAATGGTGTCTAATTGAGGCTTTTTCAAGGAATTACGTAAACATAATTTTAATTATGTCCCTAATTGCACACTTTATTTGAGTAATTAAGTATTCGATTCAATCTAATATGAAATCAAGACTATTTGAACCCTCTATAAGGAATTACATCCATCTAATAACAATTAGGATTCTTCTTGTGCTCTAAATTCAACTTAAAGAATATTTGGTTGAATATGATATGAAATTTAGTAAAAACAAGACTTTTTATAGAAATTTCTTATATTTTTAATAGGGGGCCTTATTTGTCCCAAATACATAATGTATTGAATCAACCAAATATTTAATTCAATGAAATATGTAATTATGGCTAACCAAGGCTTATTCAAGTAACTGAATACATCTAATGTCAATTAAAAATTCGTTGGCCCTGATTGTAAACTATATCCAACTAATCATGTATTTGGTTATATATTATATATAATTGGGGCCAACTAAGCCCCATGAAATTAATTTTTTCCATATAATGTTCTAGTTGGGTTCCATTATCCTTGATTATACACCATATTGAAGCAATTGAGTATTTAGGATCAATATGATATGTAATTAGGTCCACTCAATCCCCCAAACAAGGAATTACATCCATCTAATGTCATTTGGGGCTCTAACTACACCATGTTAAATCAATTAATATTTTTTCAATACTATACACAATTGAGGACAACCAAGTCCTATGCAATTAATTATTTCCACCTAGAATATCAATCGAGGCATATTTTGCCCCATGCAAAGATTTGTTTCCATGTAATGTCCATTATGAATATTTTCCCCCAATTGCACATCATATTTAACCAATCAAGTATTTTCTTCATTATAATCTATAATTAAGATTAATTGGTCCTTGTATAAGGAATTCCTTAAAAATAATTGAATATTTAGCTCAATTTAATAAACAATCAGGGTTAAATGAGAATTGAGAAAGGAATTATGTTTATCTGATGTTAGTTGGGTCTCTAATTGCACACCATATTATAGAAAACTAGGTATTTACTTTAGTTTGATACATAATAATGGCCAACCAAGCTCCGTGTGTGGAAATATGTCCATCTAATGTCAATTTAGGATCTATTAGCCTGATTGTACACCATATTGGGATCAAAGGAACAATAAATTGATTTATTGGTTAATACATATCCAATT
This sequence comes from Torreya grandis, assembly GCA_037957365.1. Classification (NCBI taxonomy): domain Eukaryota; kingdom Viridiplantae; phylum Streptophyta; class Pinopsida; order Cupressales; family Taxaceae; genus Torreya; species Torreya grandis. The sequence goes on along the minus strand of JARHVA010001241.1, from coordinate 3,170,266 downwards.
ATCATTCAATGCTGTCAATTTTTGACAAGAACATTGGTCCCAAATAAAAATCTTAATCAACCAATATTTAATATTAATATTACTAGGCTTAATGTCTCCTATTCGATTTATAGGGTGTTGATAATATGTAACGTGATTGAGTTATTAACACAATCATGTTATTAAATACTACAATTGTATTAATAATGCAATCACATTCTTGACATGATCATGGTATTTGAATTTCAATTCAACTATCAATGCACAACAAAATTTTGAAAAGTGTGAAAAATCAACAAATTTTAACTTTGATTTCCAAATACACTAAGAATTTCAACATGAAAATTCAGAAACATGATACCTTCATGAAGATCACTCTCTCGTCTTTCCAAAAATATTATTTTTTATAAATTTTAGACTAATTTAAGGTTTTAACTATGTTGATTTATAGTTATGCCTTTTTTAGGCCACTAAATGCCACATACATGCCTATACATGTTCATGTAAATTTGTTTTTGTTGATCCAAGTGAAAAATAATTATATGGTGACCAAGTAGGGCTAATTTTACACACATTCAAAAAAAATATATTATCATTTATTTTAACATAGTTAGGCATGTCGCATGGATGGCTATCCATTTCTTTGTCAAATTTTTAGATTGATTTACGTGCAAAATTCATAAAAAAAATTTATTCATTGAAAAAATATAAAAAAATATATGTGACCTACTAGAATATCTTATATAAATTTTCCCCAAAGAGTTTCAAAAAATGGTGTGCATCACGACCATCTATTTACTATGATTTAAAAAAAAAGAAAAAGGATTTCCTCTTCAAATTTTAGATGTTTAACCTAGTTATACTTAACCACTTAAAAAAAATTAGTGTTTCAGAAACTAGACTCAAAATTATACATTTCATATTCATACACCATCTTCAAATTTAGAGTAGATATCTAAAATTATCTACATAATTTCAAATTTCATAAATTTCAAAAAATTCAAATCCACTGGTAGGCCAGTTTTTGTCCCCCAACTTTGTGCACTTACCTACTATAAAATATCTCCTTACATGCTCCCATGATATTTCATTGACAAATGGGCATTAATGGAATTTATGAGATAATGTTTTGAAACACATAAGTTCTTGAAAAGTAGATACAAAATATAGATCAAGATTCGAATCTCTATTGGCACGTATACTTTCTCTTCATTAGTAAAGGTCAAACTAGTTGATAAATACATGTCTCACTATAAACTTCAAACATTTGAATTCAGGCCTTTATTTGATAATAGGGGCTTAATTTAACACAATATTGGATCTTTGTTTCAACATGTTTCACATTGTAAGGACTATTGGATGGATTGTGATGATGAGAAAGTAGTGAGAATCAAAGACTATTCTTAATTCACCATGAGACAAATAGTCAAGTTTGACATAATGAATGTGCTAAAACAACTAGTTAATGATGAGGTCACATTGGATCTAATCTTTGAAAGAGAGGGAATCATAACAAAGTCATTACCCACGGTACATTGCGACAAAATGGAATCTACTTCTCTAAAATGTAAGACAAGGCCTGTACTTGAAAAAACTCTTAGATGGTTGAAAGGTAAGGGATTTGATGTTATAAATGTTGATTTCCCTACAGCTCCAGGGGAAGATGAATTTGGAAGCTTCTATAAGCTACATAATGAGCCAAAAAATATGGATTAGGTACACCCTAGTGGAGAACCTCCCATGATAGAAGAAGCACATACACTTGAAGATACTCAAAAAGATGTTCAACCATGAAAGACTATCAAGATTACAGTAAAAAGGTTTGGTAAGAATGTTTCTTCTTCTCATAAAATGTAAGTTCTTCATGAAGTTCAAGTTGATAGCTTTGCTTTCACAAAATAACTGGTAGAGAACACAACTTAACAATTCTCATCTTCATATGATACAGTGTTCCCTATGTCAACTGATTTCCATTTGCAAGAGATTAGTCCCATCTCTTCATATTCTCCATCAAATCCTGAGTTACTCATTGCTCCTTCCCAAAGAATTAATGTTGAATCAATCAGTATACAAGAACAAATTGAAACATATTTTCAAGGTATCCCAATGGAGAAAAATCGTTCAACTATATCCAATATTTATCCACAGGTTTTAACATTTATCCCATTGCCTTCTTCAAGCACGATAACTTTAGATTGGTTATCTACAGTAGCCAAAAGAATGAGAAAAATTGTTGAACCTAAAGAGATAGATTTTGAAACCTTCACAAATTCACTAATGTTAAAAAATGAAAAGGGAGAAAATTATGTAGAGGTGGTGATTCTCGTAGTTGAGATGTATAAGTTATAAATTATGGTTTAATATTACCATGTGTCTAGGGTTCATTTGGGAAAATCAACCAGAGAAGGGATGAAAGGAGATGTTAAATTGGAAAATAGCACCATGTTTGAATAAATAGACAAATATAAAGTGATGAAAGATAAAATAAAAGAAAATTTTGAATAATTGAGCTCAATAATACATAGATTTATCAAGATAGTTCAACTAGCTATCATCTCATCGAGTCATCATGCCAAAACACTAGAAAGTGTGAGAGAATTAGGCCAAATGGGTAGTGCAGTGAAAGAATGGATTGAAGAATTTAAATATCAATGGGTCTCAATAATTATCATCACAATGATGATATTCTCTAAAATTCAATCATAATATGAATAACTAGTAACAAAGGTAAATGGATATGCTTAGGAGAAATAAAATTGGAAGGAACTCATGCTTGGGTTGGTCAAATTCTTGAAATTTTCTTTGGTTGATGTTTTTAAAAATGGGTAATCATTTAAAATGAGATTATCTATCATATTTAATTTTGTTGGGATACCAAATTTAGAATATATTCCCTTCAAGAATGTGTTCAAAAATTTAATAATACAAGGACAATTGGAAGTGACATAATGATGTAGATCGACACTAAAGTCAAGAAGTTAGATTTATCATTTTTTCAATTCCAAGGATCAAAAGGGAAATCTGATTTCAATTAAGACAATAATTAGAGAATTCAGAAAATTAATCCAAAACATTGTCACTACATTTGTGTTTGGTTATGAATAAGTACGTTAGTTATCCTAGTACCAAGTGAATGTAGATAATTTGGATGGACTAGATGAAGACTTGATCAGGGTAATTATCTATAGATTTGATCACTTATTGAAATGAAAATAATTATTAATATGACATTAATAAGAATGAATAATTGACTTTAGTGTTCCTTCATTCTCTTCTCTTATTCTTTGTACTTGACTCGTGTTATTGCACTCTTTTCCCCTTGTAAATGTGCATTATATTTAAGCAAATTGTCTTTTGAATTCTACCAACTTATTTTTTTTAGGTTGTCCAAGTTGATGATGTGATTTTTCAAGGGGTGAAAAAATCCCAATTATTTTTTGAGGTGGTGTTAATTTCTTAAAGAGTTTTTTAGCTTTTCAAAATTGTAATTTCTCATTGGTGTTTTAGCACTTCTATAAAAAGGCAAAATAGGAGGCTTTTCACCATAACCAACCTTTTTAGCCTATAAATACAAGTTAGGGATTCATAATATGAGTTTTAAATAGATATAATGTTTGGTAAAGCATTTCAAGAGGATATTAGTATTTCTACTCTTTAGAATCAATAGAAGAAACATGTTTCTAAACTTTGCATTAGTTATATTTTTTTATTTATGTCTTTCACTTAAATTATTGTATATGATTCTAATTTCATTGATATAAATTTAAAAATTTTGACAATAATATATTAGATTACAAATTTTCTATATTGAGTTGTAATTTACATATCCAACACATGTGAAAATCTCAGTGGGAAGAGAGGCAATTTCTTAGTTATTTCCATTAGAAAATACAAAAGGTTATTAGTTTATGTTATCAAAATAAAATAGTTATTTGGTTTATGTTTCATATCCTTAAGGGTATTATTATGTATTTTTTACCCAATGAATGAGATAGATTTTCCTCTTTCAAAAGTAAATAATTTATATCAACACTTTTGTCTAGTCTCAGGTTTCTAACTTGACGAGTTTTTTGATCCAACAACTTCTCCCCTCTCTCTCCCCTTATATAAATATTCCTTTCTCAAAGATAATTTTCATAATTTTAGATTAAAAATATTACCCATGATTTCAATTCCTTTGTTTGTAAGTATTTCCTTCTTTATTATTTTGTGTTTTAATAAAGGTAGCTCTGCCCGCTAATAGGTGAGGGACTTGGTTCCCCACACTGTTAATGTGAAGTCTTCAATTTGTCCTCTTGATAAATTTTCATGACAAAATAAATAAAATGAGTAGATATAGAAGTTTTATATAAAAATATTAGGTTAAAATCATTAAAAACCCCATATAAGTATCCATCTAACACCTATACCTTGTTAATGGAATAACTAGTCTAAAACATGAATAAGATGCAGAGGCATTTAAAATATGACTAGATCCCAATAGGGAATTTAACAAATTTCAAGGTAATTGAGAAATTTATTTTTATTAAGGAGAGGTATTGAACACAAAGTATAAAGTCAAGATACCCTACTAGTCACCTATGGCCTATATTGAGGATAAGTTGGTTATAAGCCTAAAGGGAAGAACAAAGGTGTATGATAGGCTTTGAGTTATACCTCAGATAAACCAATATATATTAACTCCATTTTGAGTCCAAAAAACAACATGAATAATATTGATCAAACTAATTTTCAATAACTCTACACATAGTCGAAAGGTAACCTACAAGTTTGCCTGCTCTTATGAGAGATTTTACTTGATTTAAGAAGAATATGTCTTGTGAGAAGTCTAAAAGGATAAAGACTCTTTTATGAATGTTTTCATATTTAAAAAAAAATCTCATATAACCCTAAAAATAAAATACATAAGTATATAATGTTGATCACACCTTGTTCAAGATTAATAATACTAATGCCATGTGTAGACCATAAAGGCATAGTCATGTACAAGTGGCTACATGAGGATAAGGTCATGGTATGAATGTGATAAGGAGTTAAAATTTATGGTGAATAATCTCTAAGACCATTATAGATACATCAAATAAAATAAAGGTTAGTTTCACCTATTAAAACCTTCTTAAAACTCCCACCATGCAAGACTACGTTTTAAAGTAAGTTTTTTCTCTCTTGATGTGATATTAACCTCATAAATCAAGTTAATATTTTTTTATGATTAGGTATCAGTGTATCTATATAAAATTATTTAAATAACATATATTTTTTCAAGTCTTTTATGTGCATGAACAAAGGCTAAGACCATCAACATCTCTCAAATGGCTTATTTCCAACCCGAGGTTTACCTTCTCACACTCAAAACATTCTTATGGTTCTATATGGGACCCAATGGTGATTGGATTTGATTTATTGGTCCCATAAAAACAATATTTTTGAATTAGGAGAGATAATAAGGATTTTTCTTTAATAAAAATCCTTAACAATGAAACATGCTTAAAACACTCCTAAAACCTTGATAGTGACTAGTCAAGATAAATGGACCTATAAAGAATGTTTAATGCCATATTTTACTAATTAAAACTCTTAGATGTTTTTAATTACTCCATTGAGGTTCTCCACATGTAATTTTTCTAAAATTGTAGTTGTATTTACTGTAATAAATGCCTTATTTTGCATGGTTTTTGATATTTTTTAGGGGTTATGAGAAAATAAGAACATTTCAGTAATTGGAGGAGGTAATTTTAGATGTGTTACATCAATTTAAGCCCAAAAATATGCAATAAATATTTTTATATCTTCAAACAAGGCTCATTTTCCAAGGTAGTCTGAAATAGGCCTAAAATGAGACTAAATGGGAAGGTCATTTCATGGTTATCATACTTCCATAGGGTATCAAAACCTAAAAATTTCATGGTTGGTGATATTATATGTAAATTGAATCCCATGATTTTATATTATTTTACACATTTGGGAGAAGTATAGAGAAGAAAATAAGGGTTTTAGGCAAGCATACCTAATTAAGGCCTAATTGAAGAGAGAAGAAGGCATAAAAAATTAACATGAACTCAGATTTAGGATATGAGATTTGACATGGATATGAAACTACATACTGTGTACTATAATATTCCTTCATTTTGTCTATACTCTTTGTATATTCACATACACAAGGATGTTTAAAAGTTTTTAACGATACAAGGAAAAAAGTCCTAGTGATAAATTGAGGAGCAAAATGGAGTTCTGGGATTTATTTCATGAACCAAAATGGTTTTTTTTAAGTATAAAAATATATTTAGGGACCATCCATTTAAAAAGAGTGACTTTAATACTATTAACTTGAGTTTTGGGCCACTTAGACCAAGTTAGGCATGGGAAATGAAGAATTTTGAAGACACCTATGCATATGAATGATGGATTTTCATATTAGAGGATATTTTTAAGTCATGACAGGTATCCAATTATTTGGTATGAATTAAATAATATTTAATTCATGACTAATAAGTCCATTTATCACTCTTTTTATGCAAATAAGGGTAATTTTTAAGAAGCTAGTCAAGGTGTCAAGCCAAGCTCTAACTCCTACGCCACGTGGAGGGTTACAACATGTTCAAGAGAAAGACACATGGATTTATAAGTCTATTAATGAATTTTAAATAAATATATTTATTATTGTAACTCATGAGGACACTTGTCGATCCTCTCCTATTATGCCCCTATTTCTCTCTCTTCATAATTTTCTATATAATCAACCACTTTTGGCTTTGTAGTAAATCCATATATGGTATGGTAAATCCATGCTAGTTTGAGTACTAATTTTTCATTTGAATAAAATATTTCAATCTAGTTTTGAGTTTTTATCTTTTGTGTAACTATGTGAAGTAGTGCATAGTTGAATGATAAATGATAATCATCTATCCTTGTGTTCACGTTACTCTTTCATATTTTGTGAAAGTAGTCTACTCTATAATAGGTGACATGAAATGTATTTCATGTTATTTTATGTATTTAAGTGAAATAAAGAGTATCATTGTCTATGCTCAAAGCTCTTATTCATCCACCTTGAAAAGTACATTGCATCTTACCTTCATGATGAAATACTTATGTTAGAGAAACCTTGGATATTAAGATCAATTTTTTGAATAACCCTTCATATTGAAAGATAATGGCAATATTTTGGAGTTAAAGTTGGTGAATCACATCATTATGTTATATTTATTTCATCTTAATCTATCCATTTTCATCCCAACACATTAGTAGCATATGTGATGATCTTAAATAGATGTATGAATGGAGTTATCCCTTCAATATATAGGTTTACCCCCACTATAGATAGCCCAAATGTCTAGGGGTAATCCCATTGTTTCAATTAATTAGAGTAGGATTGAACTACCTATCGAAGGGTGCAAAATTGAGTGACAACAAGTACCAAATATGATATATGTTCTTTTGATTTAAATGTTAAGGAGAAATGACACTTGGCTAAAATTACAATGTGTAGGTGGATTTGAGTTTCACAAAGCCAAAAGTGTGCAAGAAAAAAATTATTAGATAATCATGAAATTATATAAATGATGTTTCTAGAGCCTCAAACACTATCATAGACACTATTGTTTGTTTTATGACAGTACTATCAAGTACATAATATGTGTTAGATTAAAATGTAACCAACTTTATTATTATAAGTGTTTTGTCTTCTTTCTAATGATGTATTCAAATCAAGAACACCAATTTTATGTATCTAATTATGCATAAAACCCTATTTATTTAACATTATTCACCCTTCAGATGTGGTCTACCAAAAATGGGTTAGTGGGATCACAATGTTAAGCTGACCTTAAATAATCCTTTGTCAATGAGAAAGACCTATATAATGAATACTCCAAGGATGACCTTAGAGTTATGTAGTTCTCCTTTTTATTTTGGAGTGTGTGTTAATAATATTTTAATATTATGCATGATTCATATAGATATTATATGATATTTTTTAGCCTTTAAACTTAAGATGTCCTAGTGTAGGTAATGTTTTCTCAATGATAAAACTAAAACCTTGGATTAAAATAATAACCCGTTATAAATCTTAAAATAATTCAGGATTAAGCCCTCTTTATAGATAAAATCTAGTAATGGGTCATTTTTCATAGCTTAATTAAGGTGAGGATTGACCCAACCTCTAATAAAATGGGATAGAATCTCCCCAAGGTCAGTATCGCAAGTTCTTTGTATTGTTGGGTAACTAATGAACTTGAAAACTATCAAGACAATAAATTATCAATAGGCAAAGCTTGTGACGGCAATAACTTGTTTTGATTCATATTTAATGAATTGAAATAATTATAACCCAAACCATTCTTAAATAATCCTCAATTCATAATTTAGAGTTGACATGCAAAAATTTGAATTTTTTTTTAAATGACTATTTTTAGTAGTTGTTATTTATAGTAAGTTTCACATGCAACACATGCATCTATAAAAATATTCCAAAATTCTAAAATTAACCTATTGAATGAAATTCAATTGAATTTGACATTTTAAACTAAAAGTATACAATTTTTAAAATTAGGAAACTCCTAAAAAAATCATTAAACAGTAATTTTAGACCCTCAGTTAATTATGTATGGCCTCCAAAAACTATTTAAATGAACATTAAGTCGATAGGTAATATCAGGAAAGAAATGAAATTTTCTATACAATCATTTTGTCATGTGGAAGACTAAAATATAACTACGGGTCAAAAGTTATGGACTCTAAGAGGTTGGCCTATTTTTCTGCATCATTCTCCTTTGGTTGAAAACAACTCAGCTCCTATGAGATGCCCTGATTGTAGTACTACCATTTGTATTTTTCAATCTTATTCACCTCCCATTATTTAATCCAAGTGTTGTCTTCTTTTTATAATCCTTCCCACTACACCAAATACCTATTATAATTCCCTTTCCTAGTGCTCACCATATTCATATCTAAAACTTACATTATAAATTCTTTCTTCTTCTTTGGAGCTTAATACTGTCAATTTAGTTATTTAAATTCATCACCTTCATCATCTTCTCCATGTAATTCATATAAATTTAAAACACTAAATACTAAAAATTTATCAAAATTATGTGGAAAACTCACCTCATAAGCATTGTCATTGATTTTCTTCACAATTTTGCATGATCTGATTTTCTTATACTTCAACTTGATGTATGTGCCTTTTGAAAATATTTATTTCCTCAAATAAACCATTACCACTCTCCTTATTCAAATACCTTTGATCTTGTTCTAACATCTATTATTGCTTTATACTTCTCATTGCACTCCTACAACTATTGTATATGCTTTCAAAATGCTTCCACATCATCACTAATTCAATCTACAATCAGTAATTATACCAAATATAAAATACACATAGGATTTCTCCCATTAAAAAACTAAAATATTGACTTTATTTAACTTTTATATGTAAACTCAACTTGTGGTAAAGCCAAGTCCCATTGCTTGTGCTTCTCTCCCAATATGCATCACAACAAATTTCCCAAGATCTTATTCAAAAATTATGTTTCTTCATCTATTTTTGGGTGATATGCACTACAGGATTATATCTTAGTACCCATCCTCTTCCATGAAGTCCTCTAAAAGTGACATAGAAATTTTGTGTTCCTATCTGAACTAATATTTTTTGGAACACCATGCAATCTCACAATGTCCTTAAAAAATAATTATGAAACTCTAATGGCATCACTGGTTTTCTTACATGCAATGAAATGAACCATTTTAGAAAATCTATCTACAACAATAAAAATTGAATAATTACCTCTCTTTGTGTTTGGCAATCCCAAAACAAAATCCATACTCAAATCTATCCATGTTCCTCTTGGGACCTATAATGGCATGTATAGTCTAGTATTTTGTACATGTCATTTAGCCACCTGACATATTTTTCACCTTGAAACATACCTTGTGACATATCTCTTCATATTTGTCCAAAAATACTTTTCTTACACCAAAGATATTGTCTTCATCTTACCAAAATGTCTATCCAAACTGCCATAATGTAATTCTCTTATAATATTGTCTTGTAGAGACCCAAATAGAATGCATAATTATTTCCCTTTAAAGAGACAACCTTCTTGGATAAGATACTCATCATGAATAGCATTTATCCCCCCTATTAATGGATTATTTCATTGCACAACTGCCTTGCCAAAATATAGATTAGTATCATATAATTCTTTGATAGCTTCAAATTGAACTACTTTAATCGCCATAGTAGTTAATAATTCTTAACTCCTAATCAATGCATCTACTACCTAATTA
>JARHVA010001241.1:3015000-3152500 GCA_037957365.1 Torreya grandis | reverse complement strand
CTTTTACATATGCTTATGAAAATTAACGTGTTTATTTTAACTCAAGTTACCAAAATGCAAGGTAATTCCAAATGATATATGAGTGACATGTATTCTTAATTTGTTCTAGTGTTTAATGCATTGATGCCACTCTATTAGGTCAATTTTAATATCACTTTGATGGATAATATGAAAATATATTATCAACTTATCTAATCAACTCTGCATTATTATTACATTTATCACCATACCAATCATTTTCACATATAAATATACACCATAGTATTTCTATTGCATGACAAAGATAAAATCAAAGTATCAATAATAAATTGCATTAATAAATAAAACCATATTGTATTATGTAATAATAATTCTAATTATACCTTAAATTCCACATCAACATTTTATCTACATAATAAATCTAAGATCACATAAAAAAATTAATCTAAATTTATATCGAGATGTTATAGTCATGTATACTATATATTTAGACTACACCCAATTATATGTAATTTAGGATTGTAAGGAACTATTGTACAACATTTCATATTCAAAATATTAGACGAATGTTTTTTGGAATGGAAGAGACAATGTGAGGGTGATCTAGAATTCATAATGATCAATTCAAATAATCTGAGCTCTTCGAATGGATGGTTTTATCATTTATATAGGAACCAATGATATTTAGAGTGTGGAAGTTGTAAAACCACCTGATACATTATGTAATCTTTAGTTTTTACAAGTGGCAATTATGTAATTTTACTAGTAATTTGGAAACCAAAGGATTTAGCACAAAACAAGGCATGAGAATGAAAATGGTTACAAACCTTTTCGATACTCAATTATAACATATGACATCACGAAAAAACATTGATAATTACTTAAGTTAGATTTGAATTAAAAGTTACAAGTTTGATTATTATTTCATATGGTATCACTACTTCTTAGATATACATCGTTGATTCAACTATTTCAAGTTTATAAATAGTTTTTGATAAGTTTAAATATTATTTTTGTTCATGTTTTTCATATACTATTAGTGATTATGTACAAAATTAAGGGCAAGTTTTGAAGCAACTTATATATTTATACCTAGTATATAGGAAGTGGACAATAATTGCCTTACTCTCTAGTGTTTTTCTCATAAAGGGTTTCCACAGGATAAATATTTTGTTCATTTTTATACTTTATTGTTATTTTTAATTATTTTTATGTGTAACATTTTGTAAATTTTTACCTAGTATAGTGGAAGTGGTTAATAATTACCTCACTCTCTAGAGTTTTTTCCACAAAGGGTTTCCCTAGGATAAATCTTTTAATCATTTTTGTATTGTATTATTCTTATGCATGCTTTTCATGTGAACTAATTTATACATTTCATCCTATCTGATCTAGAGTAACCTTGGTTAATGTTTCAACTCTGACTTCTTGATCAATCTCCCTAGGATCATGGGCCTTCCTTCTAGCCTTCTTTCTTATTTTTTGTCTTGTGTGGACAAATTAAAATGAATAAATAAAAACCAATGGTATTTATCAACACCCTTTATTTAAATTCACGTTTTTGTCAATTTTTAGGTTCAAAATCCCTTCCTAGACCTAGTTTCTCTCACTCGGCCTTCTCAATTAGGCCTATTAAAGCCCACACACAACATAGTCCAACAAAATACATACTAGGGAGTCTGTACCAATTTGGAACCCTATTATTTATTTAAAATAACTTAATAAACTTTAGTCTAAAAAATTTGGTCACTTTTGGGTAGTTAGAAGATGAGTTATGATCAAAACCCTAGATTAAGGCTTGTTCACCCCTGTCATAGCCCGAAAGCACAAATAAATATTTTTTGAGCATTTAAAAATGTTTATAAGAACTATGAAAAATTATATGGATCTAACTCAACCTCACTTAACTCATCCAATCACTATTTTCCCTTTTTTAATCCACTTTTATAGATTTGTAACTTAAAATGTCTTGACTATGCAGGAAATAGTGTATCCTACAGGTCTATGATCTTGTAAAAGTAAGATAACACAATGTTATGAAATTGAAGTTTCAAATAACATCATATTTAATTCAAGGAACTCACCAAAATGTGTTTAATCTTTTATAAGATGATTTTATATTCCATTCATTCACAATAAACCAAACACATGGTCTACTAACAGTGCAGATACATAAGAACATGGATCTGTATCAACAATCTCCAAATAGGGGTCTCTTTTATTATTTATTGGAACATATATTCTCAAAAAAATTCCATATTAATTTAGGCACATTTGATACAATTTTCTAATATCATTCATTCATCAAACATGATGTATACAGTTTATAATAAAAGTAAAGAATACAAGAATAGGGGTCTGTGTTCTCAAATATTCTACAGGGTCTTATTTTATTTATTCATATGAATATTTTCTCTTAAAAAAACATGCAAAAACTGTCTCTTCTTCTAAAATCTCAACTTTTATATAGAATAAATCCTTCTGTAACTACCTTGGCCACCTTACCAATGGTCACAAGCTGAGTTTTAAGGATGAAATTTAGTACAACATAATATTTCCATACACTTGAATATTTTGACCCTTGACATGGGTTAAAGAGGCATCTATAGATGTACACAACTATTAATGTCCTAAACCAAGTCCTTAATTGACTCATGTAACACTAACATATCCAAAAAGCATTTTTGAATATTTTATTTTGGCAGGAAAATAGAAAAGTTAAATTTAAAACTACCTAGATGCAATCCTAAGATACTAATTTCAAAAATAAGGATGCTTGGGGAATTTAAAATCCTTCCAAGGCATCAAAAAACCAAAATTAATGTAATATAACCAATCTTCATGACAAAATTCACCCTAGGAGTGATGCCCCTACATCATACTCCTACGGAAAGAGAAAATAACGCATGGCTTGTTTATTATGAGTGTTTCTAGAGTACTTTAATTATTTTATGTATCATGTTTAGTCATCCACATTACATATTATATTAGTTGATTATTCCACTTGACTAGGTACTTGAAGTACTGCTTGTCTCTAGTCCTCTTGATCACTTGCTTGTCTAGTATGCACTCCATCTCTTCTATCATGGCCTTAGGTAACTATGTTGCCCAATATGGGTATGTTTTATGTGTGTTATATACTATGTTTATTCCTTCTATTCCTTATTTATAAGGGTACAATTTTAAAACATTGAATATAGGTGAGATACCTACCCCACTAGGCAACTCTAATTTATATGCACTATTTGTAAACTTTTAAAGAATCCTATAAGGACTAATATTTTTCATCTTCAACTTATTTTACTCACCCCTTGGGTACCTTTCCTTCCTAATATGAGCCAATACTATGTCTCCAATCTATAAATTCACTTCCCTTCTACTAAAATCTACCTATTTCTTGTATTTGTCAACACTAAACTCTAGGTGCTTCTTTACTAATTCATGTACCTCCTTCATTGTAATTATAAACTCTTCACCTTCATCACTCCTCTTATACATATGACTAATGTCTTTGACCACAAATAATTCTATTGGATACATACCATATATTACTTGAAATGGGATCATACCAATGCTTCTGTTAGTGGAGTCATTAGAATCAAACTTTGCTTGAGGCAACATAAGATCCTAATACATGGGATGATATTTGAATAAGAACTTCAGTAGGTCCCTAAGCTTATATTAACAACCTCATTTTTTCCATATTTTTGAGGGTGTTATGTTAAACTAAAACTCAAGTTTCTACCTAGATTCCTCCATAATGTTCTCTAGAAATGACCAAGTAACTTGGTATCCCTGTCACAAATAATATTCATGGGTAGTCCATGAAGTCTCACTACCTTGAAAAATAAACTTTCCACATGAGTGGCATAATTAGCAGTTTTACATGGTATGAAGTGTGCCATTTTAGATAATCTATCAAAAAATACATAAATTGAGTTAAAACCCCTTTTTATCATAGGTAATCCCATCACAAAGTCCATAATTATGGATTCCCAAGGCCTATTCAAGACGATTAAGGGTTCATACAAACCTACATTAGTGATCTTACCTTTTGTCAATTGACAAATCTTACACCTTTCCACATACCTCCTGACTTCTACTTTCATTCTATGCTAATAGTAGTGCCTAGTGAGCAATTCCAATGTCTTGTCAAGCCCAATGTGGCCCACCATGCTTCCACTATGCTTCTCTTGGATCATATTTCCTCTTATATAACTTTTTTTTCACACATGATTGTAATCCTTTGATCAATAGTCCATCTTGAAGAACAAATTTCAACCATGGTTCCTTATTAAGTGTGTTTGGGTGCTTATTTGCATGGTATGCCTCCTTGAAGTCTTCATCATACTTATACATGTATTTGAGTGACTCAATAATAACACTTTTTAACTAAATATCATGCACCAATAAGACCCTTCTACTCAATCCATTTACAACCTTGTTGTTTTACCATTTCTTATGCTTGATGGTGAAGGTGAAATTATGCAGGCACTCCACCCATTTCATGTGTATTTGGTTAATTTTGGTCTAATTAGATATGAACTAAAGTGCATACTTATCCATGTACATAGTGAAATCTTTTGTCATAAGATAATGCCTCCACTTATTCAATGCTTGTACCATTTCATAAAATTCCAATTCATAAGATGAGTTCTTCTTAGCATCATTTAACTTATCATTGAAATAGGATCTAGGTTTGCCCTCTTGTCCTAGTACAACCCATATTGCCACCCTACTTGCACCACATTCTATTTGAAACACATTATTGAAGTCTAGCAATGCTAGTATTGGCTATTTTGTGGTTCTTTATTTCAAATATTGGAAGCTCTTCTCTACTTTCTCATTCCACATAAACTTTTTCTTTTCTCCCTTGATAGTGTCTATGATAGGAGCACATATCCCACTAAAATTCCTAATCAATTTTCTATAAAAAATTACAAGACAATGAAAAATCCTTACCTCTCCTACTCTACTAGGTGTTGGCCACTCCATGATTTCCTTCACCTTATTCTTATCCATTTTCAGCATGCCTTGTGATATGACAAAGCCAAGGTATAATAGCTCTAATTTCATGAAAACACACTTCTTGAATTTGATCAACAACCTCTCTTATTGTGATCTTCTCATTACCAACTCCAATGGTGAAGATGTTCCTCCTTACTATGCCTATAAATTAGTATTTCATCCAAGAATACCACTACAAAATTGTCTATGAAATTTTTTAGTACTTCATTCATTAATCTCATAAAAGTACCTCGTGTATTGGTTTAACCAAATGGCATGACCAACCACTCATAAAAACCTTCATTTTTATTGAAATCAATATTCCACTCATCACCTTAACTAATTATAATCTTGTAGTACACACTCTTAAGTTCAATATTGGAAAAGTAACTTGATCCACTCAAGCAATCTATCAAATCTTCCATACTATTAAGTGGAAAACTATATCTTATGGTGATCTTGTATATGGCCTTAGAATCAGTACACATCCTCCACTCACCTTCCTTATTTTGTACCAATAATATATTCACCACACAAGGTCTCAAGATTTATCTAATCATCCCTTTGTCAAGCAATTCTTGCACTTTTATTTTGATCTTAGTATTCTCTTGAGGGGTAATTTTTTAGGCTTCCTTAATAGGTAGACTTGCTCCAGGTACAAAGTCTATATGATATGTTATGATCCTCATAGGTGGAAATGTGTTCAAAAACTCATGAAAAACTATATCTACATATTTATCCAACATATCTTTGATCTTTTTGGGTAGCTCATTGATATTTGTGGTTTTCTTAACAATCCTAGGCTTGAATACCAAACCAAAACCTACCTCTTCTTCATGTATGGAATTCAAAAATTCTTTACCACTTACCAAAATCACATGTGAGCTAACTTGTTGATCAATTTCCTCATCCTTCATGGGAAGTAAGGTATGACTGAATCCATCCTTATGTTCCTTTTTCCATCATGAATGGTTTGTCTATCATGTTTCCAAGGCCTCCTAAGAAGAATGTTATAAACATCCATTGGGATGACATCACAAATCACCTTGTCTTTATATCTTCCAACCTAGAACTACACCTAACATTGTCTACTCATCAATACTTACTAAGCCTTATTCAATCATGAGACCTTGTATGGTGTGGGGTGAGGTAGCTTCTTCAACCCAATATTATTAAGCATTTCCACTAAAACAAGATTATTTTTACTTCTTGAATCTATGACCATTTTGAAAATTTTACTTTGGCATTTACAATATGTCTTGAAAAGAGTCTTCTTTTATGGTGGCTCATTATCCTTAGGTGGCTTTACTAAAAAACCCCTCATGATAAATGATTCTCCAACTTAAGGCTCTTTTATAAGTGATGTAGAGGAAACACTCTCTTCCTCACCTCCTTCTACAATTTGATTTCTGCTTTTAGTTCATGGGCTTCCTACTGGTTGGTCCTCTACCACTCTCATGATTTATGGATAGAAAAATTATTTCTATTAAAACATATTCTTGAAAATCCACTTGATCCTCTACCCCTTGATGCATAACCACCTTTATTTGAAGGTCTCTTACCTCTAAAACCACCTCTTGAACTAGAGGGTTACTATTTTGAAGTAATTAACTCTCCTTGATTGCTTCTTTTTGAGTATCCTATACCCCTTTTCTATCTTATACCATTGAAACTTGTATGGCTTCCTCTATTCTACTGATTAGGCTTTATATTCAATTGGTCTTCAGCCTTGAGTGCAAATTGGTAACACTCCTCTAGTGTTCTTAGGTAAACAAGTGCTAGTTCATGTTGTAGATTGTACCTTATACCATAAAAATACCTTATAATATTTTATTTGTCTTCTTAAACATGTATTTACATGATGGTAATCTTATATAACTCTTTTGTGTATGCTTTAATATAAATTTCTTTTTTCTTCAAGTTTTACAACTTTCTAAAGAGGTTTGTCTCATAGACACCTAGAAAGAATTTACCCTTGAGCTTGGAAACCATCCTATCTCAAGAAGTTATCTTTTTCTTTCCTTTATTTCTTATCTCATCTTTAGTGAAATCTCACCATAATAAAGCATGCCATTTTAGTTTGGTTCTTTCAAAATTAACCTTATTCTCATCAGGTAGCTCCTTATACTCAAGGTATTTACTTGGTTAATTCACCCAATCGATGAGTTCTTATCCATCAAGACCAACTACATAGGTGGGAAATTTCACCTTTGGTTTGGATTCCTAATTGATGATCACCTTTCGATGTTTATATATACCTTGTTCTTCATGTCCTTCAACTGTTTCTTCTCCTTGTTCTTCCTCATAAGCTTTTGATTCATCTTCTCTATCACTCAAGTCCCCTATTAGGACTCTTATCTTTTGATTCTATTCTAATATAGTTAACCTAACATCTATGTTGACTCTGAGGTCTCTCAATTCTACCAATACAACATCTTGATTCCCTTAACTCTTTGTATCACCTCCTCTATTTCTCCTAAGTGGAACGTTGATTATTTCAAATGAAATCTATCAAATAAGTATCTAATTTTCTCTCTTCCAAAGGATATCCTCTCTCACAATTTCTCTTAAGTATCCAATATTGTATATAATACAAAAATGATGTAGATAAACCTTGTTTAAAGTGTCAACTTTTAGTTCTTCATCAATCTCCCTAAGCTCTTAGACCTTCTTTCTACCCTTTTCTCCTAGTTTTTATATTATAAAGACAAATTGAAAGAAATTAATATAAACCAAAGGTATTTATGGACACCATTTATTTAATTTCACTAGTGTGTCAATTTTTAAATTCAAACTCCCTTCCTTGACTTAATTTCTCTCACTAGGTCTTCTCAATTAGGCCTCTTCAAGCCCAAACACAACTTGGTCTAATAAAATATGTAATTGAGATTTTGTACCAACTTGTAACCCTATTATTCACTTCAAATAACTTAATATCCGTCATAATCCAAAATTTGGTCACTTTCGGATGGTTACAAGATGAGTTATGATCAACACCCTAGACTAAGGCTTGTTCACCCCTCTCATATCCCAAATGCACAAATAAATATTTTGTGAGCATTTTAAAAGGTTTATAATAACTATGAAAACTTATATTTATCTACATTAACCTCACTCAACTCCTCCAAGAACTATTTCCCCCTTTCCAAGCCACTATTATAGGTTTGTAACTCAAAATGTCTTGACTGTGCAGTCAAAAGTGTATCATACAGGTCTATGTTCCTATAAAATCAAAATAAAAAAATAATATCTAATTTAAGTTTAAAATGGAACATATTAAGTTGAATTCAATCTTATAGGAGGATGATGGCTGTGAGCAATGGCTTGAGACTTGGTGGCTAGACTAAAACCCCCAGGGAGGATCACCCTTTGCCTAGGGGGAATGTACAGGAGGCTGAGTTGATGTATGTTAGTGAGAACTCTAAGCTCAAGAAGATAAATGGGTGTTTGCCATGGAGTCAGGAGTGACCTGTCCTATTTATTTCCCTGGAGGTAGTGAAGGAAGAGGTGGAATAACTGACTTCCCATGCTCGAAATTGCAAATTCTTGGGTATCCATATTTCGCTATCGGCCTTGGAAGCTTGGATTCGTTGGTCATGGTAGATTGAGGGGGACCTTGATATTATGTTGGCTAGAAACAATTATTTTATGGTGAATTTTTCCTCTATTTCTAATCGAAATAGGATTTTTGAAGGAGGCCCTTACTTCTACGATTGCATTGGTCTTTTCCTCAAACCCTGGCATGCAGGGTTTAACTCTGCTAAAGATCTTCTAGCCTGCGTCCCTGTTTGGGTCCATTTATCGAGACTTCCCTTGGAATTATGGTGTGAGGATATCCTTCACTAGATAGCCACTATGCTTGGAACACTGATGGATATAGCGTACCAAATGCTAGACAAAAAGGTAATTTCTTATACCCGTATTTGCATTGATATTAATTTGAATAATCCTCTGCCAAATTATCTAGAAATTTGTATGGGGACCTCCTCTTGGATTCAACAAATAGACTATGAGGCTATTCCCTTTTGTTGTCACATATGCCATGTGTATGGACACTTACATCATCAATGCCCTCAGGCTTCCAGAGGTAATGCTTCACTTGAGGAGTCATCTGGCCCCCAGGTGGCCAATGGTGATAGAGGAATCGGCCAGCTGGGGCATAATGGGATGACTCAAACCCATCAAGACAATGCTATGAAAGGGAAAAATCACCTTAAATCCATAAGTACAAAGTAAGGTACAGAAGGTTATAGGGGTCCTGACAAAGATGGATTCATTCCAATCTGGCATCATGCAAAGAGCCATGGGCAGAAATGACCAAATTTTGATAGGTAGATTGAGGTGGGCTTCAACCATTTTGAAGCTCTGGACAACATGGCTATTGAAGATGGCATTCCAGAAATGATTTAGGGTGAGGATGTAGAGGTAACCATGAGACTCTCTTTTGGAGATGGCTCACAATACATGGTGCCTCAGTCGACCCAGGAGATCTCCCTTGGGCCGCAGGATGATGCCCTTACAGGCACGCTAGCCCCAGGTGATAAGGAGGTTCACTGGGTAGACCTGGCTAAGGATATGGAAGCATCCAGGAAAGAAAAAGGATCCTCTTTAGCACTTGGTCTCATGCAAAGACCCTTCAATAAAGCTTTAGTTTCCACTCTTACATGAGCTGGCTGCAAAAAGGACCAGGACAAAATCAAGCTCATAGGAGATTTATTGGTAGAGTCGGCGTTTGTAAAGACTCTGGATGAACTTTTCCCCCACTCCACTCAATGATTGTTCTATCATGGAATGTAAGGGGACTGAATAGCATCCCCAGACAAAAAGCTATGCATAAATTGGTGTTTGATCATTCTCCAAATATCCTCTGTATCCAGGAGACAAAACTTTTAGTGGATTCATGGTTTTCTTTTAGGCCTAATATATGGCATTCTAGTCACAACCAATGTGTGGGTGCCTTGGGGTGCTTCGATGTGCTGGCCATGTGCTAGAATCTTGAGAAAATAATGCCTCTTCACTGGATATCTAGCAATTTAGCCCTTTTAATGACTACTTCCTCTATGGAATCCAGTGAGCTCATTTTTGTTACCACTGTTTATGCCCCTGTGGACCTCCCTGGATAGCTAAAACTCTAGAATCATATACGGTATGTCAGAAGCTTCTACCCCTATTTGCCTTGGATTTTGACTAGGGATTTTAATGTAGTTCTTAGCTTGGATGAGAAGAGGGGAGGGTTGGTCTGGTTGGGGCCCTCTTCAGAGATCCTTCGGTAAAATATTGACCTCCTGCACCTCTCAGACATCAAACCTCACAACGAGATCTTCACTTGGAGTAATAGGAGGATTGGTGATGCTAGTATCTTAGAGCACCTTGATAGATTCCTTATCTCTTGTTTCTAGAAATCTAGCTCCACTTTCCTAGCTTTAGAAATTCTTGATTGGAGAGGATCTAATCACTAGCTAATTAAGCTTTCTACCAGCCACATCCTTGGGCCAAAGAAGCCTCCTTTTAAGTTCTAGCTCATTTGGCTGTGTGAGGCCTCCCTTCATGATCTGATGGCATAGTGGTGGAGATAGGGAAGACCCAACTATGGCACCACTATGTTCTCCTTCGCTAAAAAACTTTAGTATGTTTTGAGGAAGCTGAAATATTGGAATATAAACAGTTTCAGGAATCTCCACACAATGAGGAAGAGGGCTCAAGACCACCTTGATGTGGTGACCAGGCAGATTAGGGACCTTAGCTTCTCTGAGGAGCTCCATATGGTTGAATCTCAAGCAACCAATGTTTTAGCTGAGTGGGAACTTCACGAAGAGATTTTTTGGAAGCAGAAGGTACGCATAGACTGGCTCCAGGAGGGGGACAAGAACACTGCTTTTTTCCACAAGTCAGTTCAGGTGAGGTGAAATAGGAACTTTATTTCCTCCCTAGTTTGCCTGGATGGGACATGACTGAATACTTCTCAAGTTATATCTAGAGAAGCTATATGGTTTTATTCTGACCTTTTTTTAGATGGCTTGCCTCCATCTGAGCTAGGAAAAAACATAGTGTTGTCCTGCATCACCTCTGTGGTGACTTTGGGAAGGAATGAATCTCTTATGCAACTTATTGGTAGGGCTGAAGTGGAGAGAGTGGTTTTTAGCATGAAAAGCGGTAAAGCTCCAGGGCCTGATGGCTTCCCACTTGAATTCTTTTGGGACTTTTGGGATATTATCAAACAAGATCTCTTTAACGTTGTGCAGGAATCCTTTTCCAATAAAGAAATGCTCAGGGCTTTGAATGCTATCTTCCTTGTCCTAATTCTTAAGAGAGATTAGGTGAATTAGTTGGACCTTTTAGGCCCATTGTGCTTTGTAATTTGGTATATAAAATCATCACCAAGCTCATTGCAGAGCGGCTCAAAGGATGCCTCCCCTTGATTATTTCGAAGGAATAAGGGGGCTTTGTTGCTGGTAAACAATTTTTGTATGAGGTGGATATTGCTTCGAAAGCTATTCACTCTATGAGTAGTTCTCAAGAATGAGCCATGTTTATCAAGCTTGACATAGCAAAGGCCTATGATAGGGCCAGTTGGAGATTCTTGCAAAAATTTATGCTAGCCTTTGGGTTCAATCTGGTTTGGGTCCAATGGGTGCTAAGCTGTGTTACTACGCCCTTCTACTCAGTCCTTATTAACAGACAACCCACTGAGCCCTTTGGTGCTTCTAGAGGCCTCTGCTAAGGGGATCTACTTTCTCCTTATTTATTTATCATTCTAGTTGAGGGTCTTGGGCAGCTTATCATGTTCCAAGTGTCTCAAAACATTGTGTAGGGATGGCAGTGGGGTAATGGATTAATCACATCCCACCTCTAGTTTGTGGATGATACTATTCTAGTAGGGAGAGTGTGCATTAGGGAGGTGGAAACCTTTTGAGGTACCCTTGACATGTATTTGGATGCGACTGACTAGAAAATTAATGACCACAAATCTTCTATTTTCTTCTTTAACACACCTGTGCCTATACAACGGAGGATTGCTACTATCCTGAGATTTCAAATCCAAGCTCTCCCAGTTACTTATTTGGGGATTCCTATTGTGGTGGGAAGGCAGCCAAGACTATTCTAACAGAATGTGCTTGATAGAATCAAGCAAAAAGTCAATCATTGGACACATAAATTGCTCTCCCCTATAGGGAGGGTCACTCTCCTACAATCGATGATCTAGGCCCTTCCTATCTACTATTGCATGGTGCAGGCTGCCCCTATGTACTTTCCCAAGGAGTTTGATGCCCTCTCTCACCAATTCATTTGGAGTGGTAACTTGTAGAACACCAAATGGAGTCTTATTAACTGGGATACTATTTGCCGGCCAAAGAAGGATGGGGGACTTGGCTTGCATTCGGCCATCTTGGCTAGCCAAGCTCTTGCTGCTAAACTATATTGGAGATGGTGCTCCAATTAGTCTCAACTCTGGGCCGACATCTTGGCTTTCATGTATTTTCTACGGTTGGAATCTTCAGACATCTGTAGGCTACCTCTTGAGCAAGGAGGATCCATGATGTGGCATACTCTCAAATTGGGAGCTTAATTGGTAAAATGCAGCCTCTTCTAGATTTGCAATAGCAGAGTGGAGGCCCTCTTCTAGGAAGACTCTTGGGATGGATCACCCCTGCTCTTGTCCTCCCATCCAAGTTTTCAACCTCTATGTGACACCCTCCAAGCTGCTACCTGGACTACTATTGCTCACTACAAGGAGTATAATCTGGGCACGACTACTAGTTTTAGATGGAAAAATTCTTCAGATTGGCTGCCAAGCGGCTCCTAGGAGGAGTGGTTGGAACTATCTCATATCTTAGTTTCAAGAAGTTGTAGCTCCTTACAGGGACATGTTGTTCTTGCTTGGGGAGGTGATTCTATTGGGCGGTATTCAGTTTCTACTAGATATCTTGCCTTGACTAAGAAAATGTTTAGAGAAGCTAACTTCTTATGGGGGAAGAAAATTTGGAACTATTGTACATGGCCCAAATGTAATTTCTTTATGTGGACATTATTGTGTAATAGGTGCCTTACTTGGGACAACCTATGTAAGCATGGCTTCCAGGGACCGTCCAGATGTGTGTTATGTTGCAGGGATGAGGAAACTAGGCCTCATCTCTTCTTTCACTATCCTTTTGCTAAGAAAATTTGACACCTTTGGTGGAGTGCATGGGGATGCCCCTACTAGCATGCATCTTCACTCCCTGACTTCTGGAGCCGACTGGGCCATCCTCCATCTAAAGCATCAATTTTACAGACTGCTTGGTTGGCTGGTGCTTCATTTATTCTATGGAACATAATGATAGAAAGGAATAGGTGAATTTTCTGGGAGACTCAGCTGGAGCTTAGTGCCCTCTGAGATAAAATCTGCAATTCATTACAAGAGACTCTCTTAGCAAAAGGTTATAGAACTATTGACTTAGGGATGGAAGATGCTAGTATTTACTCCAGCATTTCTAGTGTGCTTTCAGCTGCCCTCTACATCACGCCTCCCACATGCCCCACAAAAAGAGCCAAGTAGCTACTAAGACCAATTTGTAGGATGGGACACTGGACTCCCCCTCTATCTAGAACAATCAAAACCAACACCAATGGCTCCGTGAGAAGAAACCCAGGTGAAGCTGGCATATGAGGCATGGGGCGTGATAGCTCAGGAATTGTCTAATTTATTTTTTCCATTTACAAGGGTTGGTATTCGAATAATCTCATGGAAGCGATGGCTATCTTGTAGGCAATGCAAAAATGTTGCCAACAAGGCTGGTATAGAATTATTTGTGAGTTAGACTCTCAAGTAGTGATTAATTTGTTAAATAATCATAATTTTGATAGTGTAGACTGGCATCTGGTGGTGGTAGCACAATAGGCTCTCCAGTCAAGTACTTCATTGGAGTCTGTGGTTTTCAAACATATTCCCCAGGAATGGAATGGGGTAGATGACTGTCTTGCTAAATGGGCCTCTAAGCAGGGGCCCCAGTGGAAGTTTCTTGATCATAGGTTGTTACCTTTGGATTTCTCTTAGAAGCTGGGTCTTCTGGTGGACCAGCATAAAGCTTTGTAATTTTCTTATTTTTTGTTTCTTTTGAATAAAATTTTTACACCTTTTAGTTTTTAAAAAAATTAAGTTTAAAATAAAATCAAAATACATTTAATTAACTCACCAAAACTTGTTGGATCTTTGACAAGATAATTTTATAGTTTGGTCATTCACAATAAACCAAACACATAGTCTGCCAATAGTGCACATACACAAGAACAATGATTTGCATAAACAATATCTAAATATGGGTCTATTTTATTATTTATTGTAAAATATATTCTCAAAAAATATACATCTTCTATTATTCACATTTTAAACAAATTTCCATTATCATTCATTCATTAATCATGACATATACAGTCTGTAACAAAAGCAAAGAATATAGGAAGAGGGGTTTGTGTTATCAAATATTGAAAAATGTCTTGTTCTCTTTATTAATTCAAATATTTTCTCTTAAACAATATGAAATAACTATACATTCTTATAAAATTTCAACTTTATATGTAAAATAAATTGTTGTAACTACCTTGGTCACCTTACCAATGATCACAAGGTGAGTTTCAAGCATGATGTTTAGTGCAACATAATATTTTCATATATTTGAGTTGTTTGACCCTTGAAATGGGTTAAAGTGGCCTCTATATATTCTCACAACATGTTATTTCCCTAAAACAAGTACTTAATGGACCCTTGAAACACTAACATATGAAAATAAATTCAAATATTTTAATAATGTGTTTTCGCGAGAAAATAAAAAAATTGAATTTAAAACTACCTAAATGCAATCCTAAGATACCAATTTGAAAAATATGGATAGTTTGGTCATTTTAAATCCTTTCAAGGCATCACCAAACCAAAATTAATGAAATCAAAACAAAATTCAAGACAAAATGCACCCTAAGAGTGATGCCCCTATATCACTATCACTTGTTCATCTCTATTCTAGAAAATCCACCTTCGAATCATTGTTATGTTATGATTCATATATCCATGTTTATAAATGTATTTAACCTTTTTTTCTAAAATATTGTCTAAAGGGTTAAGGGGGTATAATAACCTGTACACAAGGGGGATAAAACTATTCTAAAGTAGGACAATAAGTTAAAAACTCAGATAAATGAATATTCTAAATTAAAATATTGAGATGTGTTAAATTTATAGAGTACAAATTTTGAAAGAAGTTATCTTTCTTGAAATGAAAATAAAAAATGATACTTATCTTTAATTATAATATATATGTGGATATGAGATGTATACATTGATAAGTGTGCATGATAGAGATTTTGATATAATATTAATATTTTAGAAAGGATATTTTAGACCCATAGGCATTAAAATCTATGTTATTGTCCATCCTATGATACTATAGTGCAAATTTTAATATGATTTAGACTTTTATATGATGGGATTTATTATTATTGGTTTTCTGTCAAATTTTTATTGATGTATTTAGAACTAAACCATAGGTTGTATGTGTTTAATTATGGATCAAACCCTTTATGTTTGACCTCCTTCACCTGTAAGATGTATTTTGACAAAAATGGACTACTTGTCTCACTTAATTGAAATGACCTCACATATCCCTCTAGCAATGATAATTTACTACATAGTAAATACTCCAAGGAGGGACTCAAACTTATGTAATTCTTCCCTGTATGTGAGAGTGTATGTGAACAATGGTTTAATATGATATATGAGGATGCATGAAATAATATACATTGTAACTTTAAAAAAGACACTCATGGGATTATTTTTAGATTCTTCAAACCTTTTGTTAGACTTATTTTATGACTGATAAATAAATAGAGATAAACAGGGCATAATAGATCACTTGTGTGGTTTATTGAATGAGGTTTTATAGGTGTTTTCTTAGTGTTTGATAGATAAATATTGAAAAGGATTAAAAATATATTAGTAACATAACTTTTTAAAATATCCTAGGTTAGGCATCAATAAGACAAATATGTTAACCCATAGGTTTCAAATAAGTTTCAATATGGATGACTTTTGAGTAATAGACACCTAATAAGGATCTAGAAACTAGCATCAAAGGATAGAAAATAATTAAGGATCTAAAATTGATAGTGAAGTATGTAAATAATTTTATTATATCTATGTGAAATACAAGATATCTCATTTATTATAAGGATAAGGGTAAGACTATAATATAAGTAATGAGGTAGAATGAGATGGTGAATGTGAGACTTTTGGTAGCAAGAAGGTCTAGAATTAAAGGGTGGAGTAATAATTGGTATTTTTCAAATGTACAATACCAGTATGCTATAAATACTAAGTTTTAGTATCTATATATCCCCTTAAACATAGTAATTCATAAAGAAGAAAATACTAGGTTGAAGGAAATATATGCACACATAGGTGCATAAATAGACCTTGCCTTTATTCTAAGCCTATATTCAGTGTTTTTATAGTGCATGAACAATATCAGAGATCATGTTAAAATATAAATCAGTCCATATGATAAGAAAATATAAATAATATAGTTTTTTTAAAGGTAAGAGAGAAAGTAATGAGTACACTTTTGTGTCGATGAAACCATGTTTCTCATTGGTACTTTGACTTCTTAACAATGCTTCCTTATGAATCATTGGAGTTGATATTGGTCCAAGTATGAACCTTAGAGATTTGAAGAGGTAGATTATAAGGTATTATATACCAAATCTTGTGTAAAAATAAGTTTAGACACAACTAGTGAGATCAGTAAATCTCATTCGCACAACTCAAGTGTGAATATATAATATGGTAAGGGAGATTGATTTAATAATCTCATCATATGAATATAGTGATGCTAAAAAATTTAATAAATTCAACCTATAAATAGAAGCATCTACTACATAAAGAAATGATTTGATAACAATACTTCTTGGTGTAAAATGGTTCTTATTGATCATAGTAATTTGGAGATATACTTGGTAAAATTAAAAAAATTAGTACACGAAATTGGCATATTTACATCTAATTTGTCTCAAATTGAAGAATATTTGTAAAAACATGAAGAATTCTATCTCAAATTTAATAAAATTTAATGAAATATATAAAATTTTGACCCTTGTATATATCTAAATCATGTACCTATAATGGAGATTGTGAATGTGTGGAGGTCATGTATTTATGACATGGCCCTACTAAAATATGAAAGATTTGTAATTTTGGAGGTAATGAATTTTATGATATGCCCCAAATGATATGTCTCCTCCCACCCCTTTTGAATTGACACAAATAGAATAGGTACTAAAATTTTCTCAAAAGGATAATATAACTATATAATATGTGGATGAATCATGTATCATATATAAGTAATGTTTTTAAGTAGATATATCAATGAATTACATAGTATGTGATCACACAAATCCCTAAGATTCATGATATGTATCATCACAATTCCTAGAGAGTAACAATAAAATATTAACAAATAATCAAGCACACACATAAGAGTACTCAAAATAAATCAATATACAGTCCAATTATACCTCATAAAAGGTGCATGTTCAAATGCCACACAATCAAAAGTAAATGACATGTTCAAATATCTAATCAATACAAAATGACATATTCAAATTTTACACAATCAAGGAAATAAAAATAAGAAAAATACACTCTAGGAATTGATAATAGATAAATTAAGGTACAAGCTATTGGTGCCTAGTCATACACCTATTTTCTTTGGCCTTGCAAACTTTGAAAAAATTGCAAACAAAGATAACAAACCCATTTTCATTTTAACTAGGGGAAGGTTTGGCATTGATAATGGATGGAACAGAGAAAATGACTAAGAGATACTGATAGAGGGTACGGTAATCTCCTGATTACTTGTGGTTCTACTTGAACCAAGGTGAGAGGACCTAAGGTGTAGCTTGCTCATATGGAAATATTATGAAATTTAACCTCCATGGGTATTTTTGGCACCAAATGACATAAATATGGCCAAGCCACAACCAAACTTATTCACTCCCTATGAGAAGGGATATCACATGGGATAAACAAATGCACTATGTCACATACAATCTACTAAACATAGATGGGTATATGATTGCAATCTTCATTCTAAAGAATCTTCATCAATAAGGGTCAAACAAAAGATTGCAACGCTTAGATTTAATGCACAAAAAGCAAACACATGTTAAGTATGCAATATTTATGCATTTGCAGGAAAATAACACTTATAATATACAAAGGTATATTAATTTTAGGGTAGGATAGGGTGCATTATATTTTTAGTTATAAAATTAGGGTGGTGTGCTAGTGGTTTTAAAATAGTAGGGTTTAGTAAAGCATACATGGCATTAGTTATTGCAAAGATGTATAAAAAATGACTAACAAGCTAAGGGGAACTACTAGGAGTGATTTGCATCTATTGGTGCTAATACAATTCAAGTACCCAAATGATCCCTAAAACCCTAGAGCTTACACTGTACTTAAAATCTCAAATACCTCTCACTATCAAAATCATGAACCTAGGGTGCATTTAAGAAATATTCAACAAAATATTTCCAAATCTCTATGCAAAAAGGGGTTTATAATTTAGATTTATACCTAATATGATAACCATACAGAAGCACAAAACTAGATATCCAATTATCATAGCACGTAAAACATCTCATTTCATTTCATTAATAAGAAAAAATAAGAATTACATGTATTTTCCATTATCATGAAATAAAGCCTTACATACATCATTATTTCAAAATGTTTCCATGGGGACAAGCATGGTGATATTTATCCATGTTAGAAAAGGGAGACATATTACAAATGATCTCAAAGCTTTCTAATGGTTGTATAGTTGAAACCACCTTAGCAAGGGAGACAATATCTACACATAGCAATGGCTCCTAAAATTTCTTAAAAGAGCCTAGACTTAGGTAAAGTGAAGAACCAAAAATAACAAACTAGAATAAAGGGTAATCCCTCTATTTATACATTTTACCACCCTTTTCAAATTCAAGAATGTGGGTTACAATTTTCAATATTGTAAAATTGTAAAACATCACTCCAAGTTCTTCCAAGATGCTCCTAGATGGAAAATATTTCTTGCCACACTTGGAATCTTCATGTATTTTCAAGGAAAATGATTTTTGTAACTACCTCTATAAGTAATGATGAATATTTGTAAAAAAAACATTGATTTCTTTGTTGGATATGCATTTTACTAGAGATGGAAATAGAATATTTTTGGTAGAGTCCAAACAAACCCCTTCTCTTTTTTGCAACTACTTGAAGATTCCCTTAACCACTTTCTTGTATAGCTAGAACCTCTTGTATAGTTTCCCTTCTTTATATGCATTCCATATAATAATCTAGGCTTGTAATAACGACATTTGATCACTCCATACCTTTGGCTACTTGAGAAATCTTCTTTGAAGTGGCCCACCTAGATCTTGCAAAACTATAGTTTCTCTTCCATAGAGGAGCTTGGACAAGAACAATATGATAAAATTCAATACTTTGGTTTATTTTGCATTTTTATTTTTTTCTCCAACTTGGTTTTCAACGCCTTGTATTTTTCACTTTTTATTTTTGCAAATTTTTCTTTTTCAAATTTCTTTTCTACAAATTTGATTTTTATGGTTTACTCCACATTTTTTTATGCATAAAATGCAATATTTTTCACTTTTTAACCTTTTGGGGAAGTACTGGAACCTTTTGGAAATTACAAAATTATAATTGATAATTGGAGTTCCCTTGAGAAATTTCCCTAGGGAAATGAGAAATCTAGATGAAATTTGTAATATACAATTTGTAAATTTGTAAAATTACAAATTACAATTAGAGTTCTAGATTCCCTCAAAATATTCCTTTATGGAATCCAAAAATCCAATTGCAAATTGTAATTTTGTAAAATTACAGAATTGTAATTGGCTATGGAAGATCCCCCTTCCATTAAGGCTACCTATTGACTAGTATTGACTAGGGGGCTTTGGGAAACCCATGTGCAATTTATAATTTGCACAAGTAAAAATTTATAAAATTGAATTTCTTCTCCAATTTTCCTTGAATTTATCCTTGAGTTGACTTTTGTCTTCCTTGTTTTGATTGGTGAGATTAGGAGAGTTGATTTTAATCTCAATTACACTTTGAATACTTTCAATTTGAAAATTGTTTTTCCCACTAAGATTTTTTAGGGGCTTTGGGGGGTCTCATTCGCAACTTTTTAAACTTGTAGATTTTTGTATTTTTTGAATTAACTTCACTCTTACAACCTGAGAAGCACCCTATAAAAGATATTTTTCTATAATCCATAACCCTCCTCTATATGATGTTTCAAAATAATAATTTACACTTTATGTATTACATTAAGATGCCACATTCATGAATAGTTCTTTAGCCATTGAAACTAGGCTAGACACACATGATGCCCTAAAACATAATATTGAAACTTTTCAAGGCTTTATCTCAGTTGGGCATTCATTGGCTTGTATTGGGTATCTTGTTGGAGCATTGCTAGAATTTTAGAAGATTCCTCTATATTCAGTGCCAAAATTGATTCATAGGTGTTTCTTACTTTTCTTCTATGTCAAAAATCTCATCTCAAAATGTTCTAAAAAATATTCTATTACATTTTTATTTGGAAAACCCTTTGGTCACCTTAGTATTTAAAAATATCATAATAGCCAATGCCCTTGGCTTTATAAGACCCTTTATATGATTCAAACTCTGCCATAACACTTTGGTTCTATTGGTTCCCAGTTGTACACCTCTTTTTCCTAGTCGTTCACACTTGAATAAAATTTAAAACGAAGATGAAAAACATGATGATATGTCATTATATTTAGGGGAGAGTTTGTCATCAAGAATGAACCAAATAGAGAAAATGACTGAGAGGTATCGATAGAGGTTATGGTTATCTCCCTCTTACATCTAGCTCTACCTAAACCAAAGTGAGAGAACCTATGGGGTAGCTTTCTCACATTAGTGTTTCTACAATTTAACCTTCATGGGGATTATTAGAATAGAGAGACACAAATATGACTAGGTCATAACCAAAATTATTTAATTCACCCAATAAGGCTTGTCACATAGAATGAAAAAATGTACTAAATGACATACATGCTACTGAAGACAAATGATAAAGTGAAAACAATATTCATTATAAATAATTTTCAAGAACATGTGATGAATGAAAAAGAACAGTGTTAGGATTTAAAGAAAAAAATTTAAACACATGTTATATAGGCAACATCTTATGCATTTACAAGGAAAATAACACTTGAAATATTTAGTTGGGTGTATTATTTGTAGGGTAGGATAGTTAGATAAAAAATGAAGGGTGGTGTGTTGGTGGTCTTCAAACATTAGTGTTTCTTTCAACATACATGACATCTCTTATTTCAAAGATAAAGAAGACTAAAATGCAAGCTAGTGGGAACTATCAGGAGTAATTCGTACATGTTGGTGTAAATGAAATTCAAATACCTAAATGATATTGAAACCTTAAAATATAAACTAAAACTAGAATCTCATATACTTTTGCCCATTGAATTCACAAACCTAGGGTGCTCTAACAACTTACTCAACAACATATTTCCAAACATAATGTAGAAAGTGATTTATAATCTAGATCTAAGCCCAAGATGACAACCAATAATAGGTATATAACAAGATTTCTAATCGACATAATTTAAAAAACAAATCCCTACATTTCATCAAAAGGAAATAATAAGAACCACAAATATTTTCCATTAACTTTTCAAGAAAATTTGACATACATCATTGTTTCAAAATGTTGCCATGGGAAAAGGCATGGTAAATTTGATATATGTTGGATAGGGGACACATATAGACATGCTTTAAGAGCTTACTAATGGTTATACAAATTCAAGAACCTTAGAAATAGAGATAAAATGCACAAAACAGTTAACATCAAAATCTATAAGAGACTATATTTAGAGAGAGAAATAAAGACCAACAAAAACAACCTCAGAATATAGGAGAAACCCTCCATTTATACATTTTTTACCCTTATTTTCAAATCCAAGAATGGGGGTTTCATTTTTCAATTTTCAAAATTGTATTCAACACCCCAAAGTAACACCAAGATTCTCTTAGCTGGAAAAATCCATTTGCCATGCATGGAATCTTCATGTTTTTACAAGAAAAATGATTCCAATAACTACCTCTACAAGGAATTATGAATATTTGGAGCACATCCTTTGATTTCTTTGTTGGATATGCCTTTTTCTTGACCTATAAATAAAATATTCATGGTGGAGGCCAAAAAAACTATTTTTCTTTTATGCAATTGGATAGAGATGCCCTTAACCACTTGTTTGCACAGCTAAAACCTCATGGATAATTGCCTTTCCTTGTATGAATTCCATGGAATAACCTACTCTTGAAATGATTTCATGGGAATATTTTGGATACATGGATATTCATGTGAAATTCCTCTATTAGCCTACCTTGGCCTTATAAACCTATAATTTGTCTCCCATAAAGGAGCTTGGACAAATAAGACATGAGAAAATGCAATACTTTGGTCTATTTTACCTTTATACTTTTTGGCTCCAACTTGATTTTTCAACAATTTACATTTTACACTTATGATTTTTTCAATTTTAATTTTTGCTTTTTAACATTTTGTAATTTCCACATTTAATTTTGGCAAATTTGTTAAAATATAGGTGTCATTTGTAACTTTGCAATTTGCAAATTAAAAATTTACAAACTATAATTTGTAGAACTGCATTTCATATAACTACAAGTTACAAATAATTTGTAGAACTACAATTTACAGATTGTAAATTTTCAAAATTACAAATTTACAAATAGTAATTTTTAGAATTATAATTGGGAGAGTGCTAATTTACAAATTAAAATTTCTAAAAATGCAAATTGTAAAATTGCAATTCATAACTGGAGTTCCCCTTTTCATTAAGACCTCCTATTGACAAGTGTTCACTAGTAAAAATGGGAGATCCATGTGTAATTTACAATTTGTATAAATTTAAAAATTTCATTTCTCCTCAACATCTCCCTAAAGTTCCTCTTGAGTTTATTTTTCTCTAACCTACTTTGACTGGTGGGATTGGGAGTGTCAATAACAGTTTGCACAATGCATTTTGGAGACTTGAATTTGGCAAGTTGTATTTCAAACTAAGATTTCC
This sequence comes from Torreya grandis, assembly GCA_037957365.1. Taxonomy (NCBI): domain Eukaryota; kingdom Viridiplantae; phylum Streptophyta; class Pinopsida; order Cupressales; family Taxaceae; genus Torreya; species Torreya grandis. Next base: position 3,129,343 of record JARHVA010001241.1, on the reverse strand, counting down.
TAAGGTGTTTGGGGTCTCATCTACAACTTTAAGAACTTACACTTTGTTTGGGTTTTTCAGCTTTTTCACCCAACTCCATTTACAGCCACTTAGTTTAGCATCTTGTAGAAGATTTTTTTTAGAGGCTCAACTCTTTATCAACATTCCATTACTTACTTCAACAACTAGTCATTATCCTTTGTGCACAAATTAGATAGCACATCATCTACAACATATAGTGGTACTATATAAATTGTTACTGGTAACCTCAATATCAATCCTACTAATTTGGGGAGATGAACTATTAATCCTAAAATATTATTGATATAGAGACCCATATTTATCTTTGACCCATATAACCAATTAACAAATTAACCATATGATTCCCATTTGTTTTTGATTCATCTAATAGCTTTCTAAGTTGTTAACCCCTATTCAAAAAATTTATATGAGAGGAATATACAATATTAAGTAGCATTTCATTATGTATGGTGGCTTGATTACATGTTGTTCCTACAGGTGCTTCCATATTATTATATGATTGTAAAAGAGGAATACTAATAACAACAATGAATATTATAGATTTGTGATAGCTCCCCTAATTTTGTTATTGTTGGAGATTGTATAACACTTATGACTTCTTATTTATATATTCCTCTCAAACTTTGTATCAATTTATATTTCTATAATAACTCATCTCATTTTAATCATTTTCACTTAGTTGACCAATCATTCAACAATTGAAAATATTATTTTCTATATAGATGTTGTGAAAAGCATTGAGATGAAAGTTGAGCTGAACGGTCAGGCTAGATACATGGAAGTAATGACTACAAACATTTTTCTTACATGATGGATTGATATAATCAACTCAGCTATGTTACTCTTGTGATGGTCATTCTTTAGTGCTTTTACCAATTGTAATCTGTAATACCACATTTTAAAACATCAACATCCAATAGAGGACTTAGAAATAAAGCTTAGGTTCTAGTTATTCAACCTTTGACAACTATCAAAATTCAAGTTTTGAAAGCTCAATCCAAAGAGTTTCATTATAACAAATATATCCTTATTCTTTAAAATAATTTTCTTACTAAACTTATTTTGTTAAATAAATAAACTCTGTATCCAAGGTCTGAAACTAGTCTACATATGGTACATATCACTTTATGTCAGGCAACTAGGTCTTTGACTCCCTTTTGTATGCATTAAATTTTCCTATTAATTCTTATCTTACTTCTACAAGATCCAAATGTAGGAGCACACATTGAAATTTTCAATTGGCTAAGTGAAAATTGCACTTCAACCTCCTATTTATTCCACATTACCTCTCTTGATGTAGTCTCCTTCTACCCATAGGATCTGGGGATGGAGGAACAAAATGCATTTTAAGAACTACACTTTAGTATGTGTTTCTCTACCATACTTCTCCTATGGACCTTGGCATACATATTTTAAACTCTACACCATGCTCATTTTTTACTTTTCAAACTTGAAATCAATGGATTAACCTCCACCAATCTTTCTCCTTGGTACCCACCTACCTTATCTGAATCCAAAGCATTACTCAAACTTTTCCTTAATTTATGGCTTCATGGTAATTCTGATGATGTGGTTGTTATTCACATGGGCCTTCATATGGCATGTTTTTTGTAGCATGGATGAGTGTGTACATGGTTATTAAAATTATTCCATCCCTTAATTCCTCATAAAATGACATAATGTCATAGTGTAAATTTGAGAACCAACATTGGCTCTCACTTGGGGATGTAAACCCCCTACAAGTGTGTAAAGAACCCAAAAACACAAGACTAGGTGCCAATATATTAGGCCACAAAGTCAACACTTAGATAAAATTACAAAAAACACACATAGAATCTCTACAAAACAAGACAGACTAAGAAAATAGACGAGAAGGATCTGAAAATGAACTCATACTAAAAAGCATGAAAGGAACTATAAAAACAAGACTCAAAGAAGAGGGGCAACAAAATACTAAAGTAGTAAGATTGTACACTATATAATATGTACATAGTAATAGGATTGGTTAAGTAAACATTTCAATTTTTTGCCATCAATTGGAAGCTTTGACTTCTCATCATCCCTTAATTTCTTTAAATTTTCTAGCAGTTTGGTGGCCAAGTTAAAGTGAATCAATCTTTTCACATGCTTGAAGGTTGTATTATTAGGCTGTAATAGAATTACATTCTGAAACAAATCCTTTATATATGAGTGTAAATATGGATAGGACCAAGCCAAGAGGTCTTGATACTTCTGTAGTACCTATAAATAAGCTTTCTTCTCAACTGTAATCATGTAAGTACCATGCAAGAGTACCTCAGGATCAATAATGCCATTCATGCACTCAAAAAGGAGCTTCAAATAGAACATAAAATATTTATCTTTAGGGGCCTAAAATATTACCCCAAATTCACTTTCAAGATTAGAAAAAGTCCCATCAAATGTAAATTTCTAAACTACACCTTCACCATCAAGTTCAACATTAAGAACAACAAGCTATTCATTAGCATCAATATTCCTAATGATGCTACCCAATTCCACATCCATGTCTAGCTCTTTATTAAGGGCATGCTTAGATATTCAATTATTTGAAACATCTTTTGCTTCCTATGAAATTTAACCATCTTACCCCCTAACATATTTATGGCAAAATACAAGTCCATTTGTATACTTCCACCCACATTAGCAACCCATTTACATGATAGCAACATACCCCATATATGCTAGTAGTCCACAACTACCACATCCATATTCAAATACTTAATTTGATTTTATACCAAATGCACTACCAACCCTTTAATTTGTTCAACAATGGGTACCTCTGATGAATCCATAGCATATCATCTGCTAAAATCTAGTGTAATCTATATTCTAAGCTCATTTAGGAAACCCAAGTGAATCACATTACAATAGGTTCTATAATCAAGCATGTAATTATGGACAATCATACCATTGATCAAGAGGGTTATATAAAATAGATCTATTTTCAGCTATCACTCTACCAAGACAATCCCCAAATACATCTTTGAGGCTGGTACAACAAGCTCTTATGATTATTCATCTTCTTTCAGGGTGTCTGGGGTAAATCAATATCATTTTCAGCTTAGGTTTCCCCAAATTCCAAGTAATTAAATACTCTCCTCATATGTTTAGGTATTTTTAATAACTTAATAATTGGTATGGTGATTTTCAATTGACTCAACACTTGGGACATATCACACACACTATACTAAGGAAGAGGAGTATTTGGCAGAAGGGTAACAACATCTTTAGTTGGAATACAATCACTCAAGGTCTAAAGTTGAGTGGGATGGGATGAATTTGCATTTTTTAATAATAGTAATCAAGGATGGATTATTTTTGTCATCATTCACACCCTTAGGAATACTATTTAGCAATGACATTTTATTATTAACCATAGCACTTCTTGGTTTAATAACTTAGGAAATAGGTTCTAGTTTGGATGAATTAGGGATTGATACAACTTTCTTAGCTTCTTTACCTGCATCCCCTACCCTTGGATTTGTAGGGGTAGTTTCTTGTGGAGAATCAACTGGTAGCCTACTTATCAATTAGTAATCATTCTCTTGGGTAAGCATTACATTAATTAGAAGCTACCTATCCTCAACTAATAAAATCTCCCATCATATTTTTTAATCATTAATGATCTTAGAAACTTGAAATCATGATTCAGAAATTCATATGCATTTTTCATATTAACATCAAAAGAAAACTCACAAGTTGGGAGACATACATTCTATATTTTAATCCAAAATTGATCAACAGTGGTAGCACTCAACAATTCTATGGAGGTAGACATCTTGCTTCAAGGACTTTGACAATTAAACATCAAAATATCATCATTAAATGATGCAAACTCAAGTTCATCTATATCTTATCAATCTATTCAATGGTATCTCAGGGGTGATGGGGAAGAAATCACTTCTCATACCAATTAATATCAAATTCACATTTTAGTGTTTAATGGATTAGAAACTTTCTTTCCATCTTCTCTATTCTAATTTTTATCCATTATTTCTTCAAGTGTATTCCCTTTCAATCTATTATTGTCTTGATTATGGAAACTAGGCTCGCTTTATGCTTGATTTAGATTTGGAGCCCTCTCTTGACTAGTAGACACATGATGGATCCATTTTTTATCTCTAGCCAAATTGTATGACATTTCTTTGACAGTAGAGGCCAAAGTCTTAACCATTTCCTTAAGGTTGGTTGTATTTATAGACTGTGTTTTTTTAGATTAACTAAATTTGCATCAACTCACTTGTTCATGGTATTTACTACATCCTTTATGTTATTATTATTATGGATTACCATATTGAATTCCAACTACAGATTAGTGGGAGCCTTGTCCCTCAAATAGTATGCAACCTTCTTATCAAAGTCATCATAATGTTTGATTAGGAACATTATATCATTAGGCTTGATGCTTTCAGGTAGCCACATCATAGCTTTGTTAAACCATGTGTTGAATTCTTGAACACACTAATTAGGGTTATTCTTGATGTTTTCAAACCCATCCAAAAGAAATCTCAGACCAACTCTGTCACCATATTGAATCCTAAGAACATTCTTCATTTCTTAACTTGAATCAATACATCCATGGGGAAGGACATTCAACCATTCATGAGCATCTTATTCTTTCATGTGTAGAAAAAAATTAATGCACACATCCTCATGTTCAACCTCATAATACTAAATGACATTTTGTAAATCCCTCAAGTGTTGATCACCACTCATTACATTGTACCATTGAAAATTTCAAAGGTATTTTCTTATAGCATTCAAGACGTCATTGGGTAATCATCTATTTCATCAAAATTGATAGGCTTAAGTCTAGGAATTTGGAATGTAGGATGATCATTCTCATCTTGGTCCTTATTCCTTATGATTGGTTCTATTTGGGGTACAAGAAGAGTTTGAAAAGGGACATAAGGGATTGAATGATGTGAATTTGGTAGATCAAGCTTAGGATGGGATTTAGCTAGTTGAGAAGGACCTACAAAATAAATGGGGTTGTATGATTATAAATCACTATGATAGCTATGAAAATCTTGAATTATAGTAATTTCAAAAAAAAAATTAAGATTTCCAAAATCTTGATATCCAAAATAATTCATTACAACTGTACCTTGCTCTTCAACATGCCTCCAAAATTGTCTCCTTTATCTTTGATGTAAACTTAATGGTGAGACATGTTTCTTAGATTAGTCACCTTCAAAGGATGACCTCAATCCTTCTAGATTTGAAAACAATAAAGAAAAATCAAAGATGAAATGAAGATATTCAAAATAGGCACTGACCTTTATTGAAACTAGGTGATAAAATTGGAGTCACCACTGGAATCAAAATTATAAAATATAACAGTTAACACATTGACTATGATACATGCTAAAAACATACTTTGCTAAGTTTAATGATGAGATAATAGCATAAACACACTAAATTTTCTTAGAATAATGTTTAAAAGGGGAAATCACTTTCTTACATGCAGTTTTAATATCTCTTTTCAAAAGACATAGCATAATTCAATTTGTCACAAATTTTAATTCTTGGTATGTCCCTAGTGGAGTGTTGTGGTGTTGACAGCCAAGATATTCCAAATATAGAAAATAAAAATAGAAATTTTGATAAAATGAAATACTCACATCTCTCTACAATATTCCTTGACAACACAAGTACCATGGGTGTCTTTTCAATCCTTGACAATGGCACCAATTGAGTGTCCAACATTGATGAACCAAAGATAGTCAGAATAACACAAAGATAGAGAAATTTGAAAATGATAGAAAATATTTACAAGATTTCCTAAGAACACAAGTGCCAAGGTTTTTAGTTTTCCCTAGAAGTGGTGCTAGGCAAGCGATAATGTTGACAAAATAAATCAAATCAGTACAAACATAGGAAGAGAACCTTAGAATGACATTAAATCTAGCTCTTTAAAAGAGTCCTCGGTAACACAAGGACCAAGGTTCTTATTTATTTCCCTAGAAATGGTGTCATTTTAATGTTGGTTCCTATTTATACACCCCTTCCACTTAGCCTTACACACTTGAAGAAAATTTCAAACTAAGATGAAAAACTTGATAATATGTCATTATAGCCAGGGGAGGGTTTGGCATCAAGAATGAACCAAATAGAGAAAATGAATGATAGGAACTAATAGAGGGTATGGTAAAATCCCTACTACTTCTAGCTCTTCTTGAGCCAAGCTGAGAGGACCTATGGGGTAGTTTGCTCACATGGAGTGATTATGAAATTCAACATCCAAGGGGATTATTAGCCAAAAGAGACACAAATATAACCAAGGCACAAAAAAACTTGTTCAATCCACCTGGGAAGGGTTATCACATGGATTTAACAAATGAACTAAGTCACATATAAGTTATTGAAGATAGATGGGAAAATGACTTCAATATTCATTCTAAAGAATTTTTAACAACATGGGCTAAATGGAAAACTACAGTGTTAGGATTTAAATCACAAACTAGAAACTCATGTTATATAGGCAATATCTTATGCATTTGAAAGGCAAATAACACTTGAAATATTTAGCCAGGTATATTATTTGTTTTGTAAGATAGGGTAAGACACTTAGATAAAAAATGAAGGGTGTTGTGTTGGTGGTCTTCAAACAATAGGGTTTCTTTCAACATACATGACATCACTTATTAGAAAGATGTAGAAGACTAAAATGCAAGCTAGTGTGAACTATTAAGAGTAATTTGCATCTATTGGTGATAATGAAATGAAAATACCCAAATGATCCTAAAACAATAGAACATACACTAAAATTAGAATGTCATGTACTTTTTCCCATTGAATCCATAAACCTAGGGTTCCCTAACAAGTTATTCAACAACATATTTCCAAAAATAGTACACAAAGGGATTTATAATCTAGATCTAAGCCCAAGATGACAACCATTAATGAGCATATAATAAGATGTCCAATCAACAACATTTCCAAAACACATCACTACAGTTCATCAAAAGGAAATAGTAAGAACTACAAATATTTTTGATTCACCTAGCAAGAAAATTTTACATACATCATCATTTCAAAATACTGCCATGGGGGTAGGCATGGTGGACTTTCTCCGTGTTGGATAGATGAGACATATAAACATGTTCTCAAATATTTATAATGGTTGTACAATAGAAACCACATTAGCAAGGGAGACAAAATGCACATAACAGTTGATTCCAAAATTTAGAAGAGACCATACTTGGAGAAAAAAATAAATACCAACAATAACAACCTCATCATAAAGGAAAAACCCTCTATTTATACATTTTTTACCATTAATTTCAAATTTGGGAATGGGAGTTGTATTTTGCAATTTTTAAAATTGTAGTTAACACCCCAAATTTCTGCCAAGATGCTCTCAACTAGAAAAAACCCTTTGCCATGCCTAGAATCGCCATGTACTTACAATAAAAATGATTCCTCTAACTTCATGTACAATAAATGGTTAATATTTGGAGCATATCATTTAATTTATTAGATGTAGATGCCTTGTTCTTGAGATGGAAATAGAATATTCAAGGTGGAGTCCAAACAAACCATTTGTCTTTTGTGCAACTACCTGGAGATGCCCTTAACCACTTGCTTGCACATCTAAAACCTTATGGACAATTTACCTTCCTCTTATGTACATCATGGAATAACCTACTCTTGAAATTATTTCATGGGAATATAATATATCCATGGCTCTTCAGGTGATCTTCCTCCAATTTCCTACCTTGGGCTAGCAAACCTATAAATTCTCTCCCATGGAGGAGCTTGGACAAGAAAAACATGAGAAAATGCAATACTTAGGTTTATTTTACCTTTTTACTTTTTGCCTCCAACTTGATTTTTCAACACTTTGCATTTTCCACTTTTGATTTTTTCAATTTTGCTTTTTATAAATTTTCTTTTTCACATTTTTCAATTTTCACATTTGCTTTTTGAAAATTTGAAAATTTGCTTTTTGCTTATTCTGGGGAAATTTGGGTGTCATTTACAATTTTTCAATTTCCAAATTACCAATTTCCAAATTACAATTTGTAAATTTCCAAATTATAATTTTTATAAATACAATTTACAAATTACAAATTTGCAAATTAAATTTTATAAAATTACAATTAGCAACTGCAAATTTGAAAATTGTAATTTGAAGAATGGCAACTAACAAACTACAAATTTGCAAGCTGCAATTTACAAAATTGTAAATTGTAAAATTACAATTCATAATTGGAGGTCCCATGTTCATTAAGATGTCTTGCTGACTAGCATTGACTGATGGAAATGGAAGATCCAATTGTAATTTTCAATTTGCATAAGTGAAAAATTGTAAAATTGCATATCACCTTAACATCTCCCTGAATCTCCTCTTGAGTTGACTTTTCTCTCAACTACTTTGACTGGCAAGATTGGGAGAGTTGACTACAATTTACATGCTCCATTTTGGAGAGTTGCATTTCCCACTAAGATTTCTTAGGGAGTTTGGGGTCTCATCTACAAATTCTAAAACTTAAATGTTTTTTGGGTTTTTTTAATTTTTTCACCCAACTCCATTTCTAGCCACCTAGTTTAGCATCATGTAGCAGATTTTTTTAGAGACTCAACTCTTTCTCAACTTGCCATTACTTGTATCAAAAACCATTTATTCTCAGTTATTCACAAATGGGATACCACATCATCTGTAACATATAGTGGTACTACATAAATTGTTACTGGCATTCTCAACATCAATCCTAATAGCTTGGAGATATGAGCTATTAATCTTAACATGATATAGAGACCTTTATTTATCTTTGATCCCATATACCTAATTAACAACTTAACTATATGATTCCCATTTCCTTCTGAATCATCTAAGAGATTTATGAGCTATTGACCCTTTAATAAGAATTCTTGTATGAAAGGAATATATAATATCAGACAATGTTGTATTATGTATGGAGGCTTGATTCCAAGTTATTCCTATATTTGATTCCATATTGTTATATGATGGCTGAAGAGGAATACTAGTAATATCCATGAATATTATATATTTGTGACAACTCCCTTGATTTTGTTAATGGTGGAAATTGTAGAACACATATGACTTCTTATTTTTGTATTCCCTCATATTTTGATCAATTTATATTTTTATAAAAACTCATCCCATTTTGATCATTTTCACTTAGTTAACCAATCACTCAACAATTGAAAATATGATTTGCCATATAGATGCTGTGAAAATCATTAAGATGAAAGTTGAGTTGAATGGTTAGGCTGAATACTTGAAAATAATGGTTGTAAACCTTTTTCCTACATGAGGGCTTGATATAATTAACTCATCTATGCTACTCTTGATTTGATCATTTCTTGGTTCTTCCACAAATAATAATCTACAATACCACATTTTAAACATCAAGATCCGATAGTGGACTCAGAAATAAAACTCAAGTTCTAGTTATTCATCCTTTAATAACTATTAAAATTCATGCTTTAAAAGCTCATTCCATAGAGTTTAATTATAACAAATACAAACTTGTTATTTTAAATAATTTTCATATTAAACTTCCTTTTTTTGAATAAATAAACTTTGTATCCAAGGCCTTAAACTAGTCTACAAATGGTAGATGTCACTTCATGCTTGGCAACTGGGTCTTTGACTCCCTTTTGTATTCATTATCTTTTTCCACTGACTCTTATCTTACTTCTACAATATCTATAATTTGGAGTACACATTGAAATTTACAATTGGCCAAGTGTAAATTGCACTTCAACCTCTTATTTTCACCAAATTGCCTCTCTTCACGTAGTTTCCTTTTTTCCACAAGATTTGGGGATGGAGGAGCAAATTGCATTTCATAAATTCAACTTCACTAGGTATTTCTTCACCATACTTCTCCCAAAGACCTTGGAATACATATTTTCAATTATCTTTTACAAATTATACCCCTTGCAAAACATTACATCATGATTTTCAATTGCACTTCCTCCCTTGAGACCCAAGTAGAACTCTCATGCCACATTTGCAAATTTTTACACCTATATTCAAAGCATTGAACTCTACCAAGCTTTTTCTTTATGACCCATGTGCCTTATTTCAATCCAATTCATTACTCAAATTTTGTCTTACTTTATGGCTATATGACAATTCTAATGATGTGGCTATTATCCATGTGGGCCTTTATGTGGCATGCTATTTGTAACATGGTTGAGTGTGTACATGGCTTATGAAAATATTCCATTCATTAATTCCTCATAAAATGAAATAAAGTCCTATTGTAGATTCAAGAACCAACATTGGCTCTCACCTAGGGATGTATACCCCCTATGAGTGTGAAAACAAACCCATAAAACAAGACCAGTGCCAATCCATTGGGATATGAAGTCAACAATAAGACCAAATTATAGAAAACACCCATGGAAACTTATTAAAACAAGGGAGACTAAAAAAATATATCAAGAGGATCTAGAAAAGAAAACAAGACAAAAAACATGAAATGAATTATAGAAGTAAGGCCCAAAGCAAAGGGGTAACAAAATAACAAAGTGACAAGACTATACACTATAAAATATGTACATAATCATGGGCTCAATCAATGAAAATTTTCAGCTATTTTTCATTAATTTGTAGTTTTGATATCTCATCATACCTTAATTTATTGATCTTTTCCAATAGTTTGGTAGGCAAGTCAAATGGAATCAATCTCTACACATGCTTGAAGGTCCTGCTACTAGGTTGTAACAAGATGACATTTTGAAACAAATCCTTCTTGTATGAGTTCAAATATAGATAGGACCAAGCCAAGGCATCTGGATACTTCTTTAGTAGCTGTAAATGAACTTGCTTCTCAGCTGAAATTTTTTAAGTACTAAGCATGAGTGCCTCATCATCAATAATTTCATTCATGTACTCAAAAGGTAGCTTCAAAGAGAAACTAAAATATTAATCCTTAGGGGAATAAAATATAATCCCATCTTCACTAAGATTAGAATAAGTCTCATTAGATGCCAATTTCCAAACTACACCTTCACCATCAGGTTCAACATCAAGCAAAATAGACTGTTTATCAACATCAATATTCCCAATGGAGCTACCCAATTCCACATTTATGTCTAGAACTTAATTAGGGTCATGCTTTGTATCTTCAAGTGTATGCATCATCTTCAACTCCCTATGAATTTTGACCATATTACCCCTAATGGAACTATGGCATAAGACAAGTCCATTTATAATTTTGCACCCATGTTAGTAGCTTATTTACATGATAGTAACATCCCCCATCTAGGCTGGTAATCCATAGCTACCACATCTATATTTAAATATGTACCCAGATGTGCTACCAAGTTTACTAATAACACTTCAAGTTATCCAATAATGGCCACCTCTCATGAATACATGGCTTAAAACCTATTAAAAACTAGTGTAATCTCTATTACAAGCTCATTTAGGACACCCATGGGCATCACATTATAAGAGGATCTAGAATCAAACATGTAATTATGGACAATCATATAGTTAATCAAGAGGGTTGTATATATTGGATCCACTTTTAGCCATTGTTCTACCAATACAATCTTGAAATACACCTTTGGGGTTGGTTCAACAAGCTCTTCTGATTCTTCATCTTGTTTTGGGGGTGATTGGGGTAAATCATTTTAATTTTTAGTTGATTTTTCACTAAATTCCAAGTAATCGAATGTTCTTTTCCTATGTTCAGGTATTTTAAATAAATCAACAAGTGGCACAGTGATTTTTAATTGACTCCACACCTAGGCCATATCACACACACTATATTGAGGAAGAGGAGTATTTGGTGGAAGGGTAACAACACCTTTAGTTGGAATACAATCACTCAAGGTCTGAAGTGGACTGGGAAGGGATGAACTTGCATTTTTTATATCAATCTTCAAGGGTGGATTATTTTTATCATCATTCACACCCTTAGGAATAATAGATAAAACAAGGGAATTTTATTATTATCTAGAGCACTTCATGGTTTAGCAACTTGGGAAATATGTGCTAGTTTGGATGAATTTGGGACTGTTGTATATTTCTTAGCTTCTTTACTTCTATCCCCTATCCTTAGATTTGTAGGGGTAATGTCTTTAAGAGTAGTAGTTGGTTGCCTACTTATCAATTAGTAATCCTTCTCTTGGGTAATTATTACATTAATTAGCAGTTGCTTGTCCTTTATTGACAAAATCTCTCCATCATATTTTTTTAAGATTAATGATCATAACAACTTGAACTCATGATTGGGAAATTCGTATGCTTGTTCCATAATAACATCACAAGTAAATTTTCATGTTGGGACACATACCTACTATACTACACTCCAAAAATGATCAATAGTTATAGCATTGAGTAATTTTGTGGAGGTAGACATCTTACATTAGAGACTTTCAAAATTTAACATCAAACTCTCATCATCAGATAAGGTAGACTTAGATTCATCCACATCTTCATCAATTGGTTTAGTAGTATCAGATGGGGGATGGCGAAGGAATCAATTGTCATCCCAATCAATATAAAAATCATAATTCATAGAATTTACCTTGGCATCCAATGGATCAGTCACTTCCTTTCCAATTTCTCTATTCTGATTTTTATCCATTCTTTCTTCACATGTAGGCCTCTTCCCTCTATCATTATATTGATTATGGAAAGTAGGCCCCGTTTGTGCTTGATTTAGATTTGGATCCCTCTCTTGACTTTTAGACACATAATGGATCCTTTTTTTAGATCTATCCCACTTATATGGCATTTATTTGATAGCGAAGGACAGAGTCTTAACCATTTCCTCAAGGTTAGTTGTCTTTATAGACTGTGTTTTTTTTTCAAATTAACCAACTTTACATCAACATGTTTGTTCATGGGATTTCTCAAAGCCTTTATGTTATTCTCAATTTGGATGGCCATACTGAATGCCAACTGTATGTTAGTGGTAGCCTTATCCCTCAAGTAGTAGACATGCTTCTTGTCAAAGGCATCATATTATTTGATCAAGCACATTATATCACTAGACCTGATGTTCTTGAGCAACTAGATCATAGCTTTGTTGAACCATGTGTTGAATTATTACACACACACACATTGGGGTTCTTATTAACGTTTTAAAACTTAGCCAAAATAATTTTGGGATCAACTCCATAAACATATTCAATTCTTAAAATATTTCTTCATTTCTTCCCATGAATCAATACATCCATAGGGAAGAGAATTGAACCATTCATGAGAATTTTATTCCAATGTGTGCATAAAAAAAATAATGCACACATCCTCATTATCAACCTCATAATTTTTAATGATACTATGGAAATACCTAAAGCATTGATGACCACTCACTACATTGTTCCATTAAAACTTTGGAAGGATTTCCTTATATCATTTGGTACTTCATTGGGATAACCTTCCATTTCATTAAAATTGATAAGCCTAAATCTAGGAATGTGGAATGTAGGATTATTATTCTCCTCTTGATCCATATCCCTCATGATTGGTTTAATTAAAGGTTCAAGAACAACTAGCAAAGGTATATGAGGGGGGTGAATGAGGTGAACTTGGTGGATCATTCTTAGAAAGGGATTCAACTGGTTGAGAAGGAGATGGATGGTAAATGGGGTTGTATGATTCTTAATGACTAGGAAACATGTGAAAATATTGAATAATAATAATTTCAAAAAAAAATTAGGATTTTCATAATCTTGATAGCCCAAACAATTCTTTCTAGATGCACCTTACTCTTCAACAGGCCTCAAAACTTGTCTCATTTATCTTTGATGTAAAATTAATGGTGAGACATTTTTATTAGATGAGTCACCTTTGAAGGATGACCTTAGTCCTTTTGGATTTGAAAACAATAAATAACATTCAAATTGAAATGAATATATTCAAAATAAGAACTGATCTTCTTTGAAACCAAGTTATAAAATTGGAATCACCACTAGAATCAAAATTGTAAACCCACAGGCCTTCTCCTTGGGACCCACATGCCTTCTTTGAATCTAATGCATTACTTAAATTTTTCCTTAATTCATGGATGTGTGGTAATTATAATGATGTAGTTGTTATCCATGTGGGATTTCATGTAGCATGTTATTTATAGCATGGTTAAGTGTGTACATGGATTTTTAAACTATTCCATGCATTAATTCCTCATAAAATGACACAAATTTATGGTGTAGCTTAGAGCACGAACAAGTTCCTAATCAACATGCCATTTATCTTCTAAATGTTTATGTTGTGTTAGGCTTCTTCAGATCTACATATATTACAAAATCCTTCTATTTGTACTCTGTGCTACCTTTATATAGGAATCCCAATCAAGTGGACTAATTTCTATGTCCACAACATGAAGATGAGATCCTACACTATCATTAGGGAAAATATTATATATCCAATAATGATTATGAATTTTTGGTATAGATACCAATCAACATAATAGAATTTTGGTGATGCAAATGACTTAACATTTTGAATTATATTATGGAATCAGAACTTCCTTTTTATTGAATAAAGGTTGTATTTCATTCCCAATCTAAGTATTCTCAAAAAAGATCTTAAGCATGCTAAATCACTGAATTGATAAAATTATCGATATCATTTGTAAAATACAAGGCAATAAAATAGACAATAGGGAGCATTACAGAGTTATCAAGGGCAAAAGAATCATTGAAATTTTACTTTAAAATTAATGCATGACATTGTAACTTTTGCAACCACAGGATTTTAATATTGCACAAGAAAGAAAACCAATAAAAAACCATTTTTAAACTTTTAGTCACAATGAATCCATCCCACACCAAGGGTTTATTAATGCATTACATATAGATGCTGAAGACATAGACCATGACATTGGCATGAAAAGAAGCCTTGTATTAAATCATGTTTAAAATTTAGATGGATGCACAATCATTCACTTTTTACTTGTACTAAAGAATGGCTATTATTGAGGTAGTCTATAGATGGTGAATTTACAAAAACCAATGGGGCATTCAAGTTACTCACCTATCTTCCAAAAAATGACTTCTTCCTTCTTGTTATTTTCTTTTACTCCTAAGGGATCCATAGGTGATTGTGTAATTTGAAATTTAGAGAAGTTGAAAATTGTTTATAGGTTTTTATTTTCCACCATGTTCTATCATGTTGATCGAATTGTAATCAACCCATAATTCATATACTGAGCTCTTCTACTCATAGAATATGGATCTTAATCAGAAAATTTCAATTTATCAAACTTACAAATTTCTTCCTTATCTCCCTCTTTCATCATACTCTTTTGTGCCTTCTCCTTGTAGGATCTGAGAGAAGAGAAACAAATTACAAGTTGTCTTTTCCTAGCTTGATTTTTCACAATTGCTTTCCCCATGAGAAAGGTTGTGGACTTCTCTACCCCTAAACATAATTTGTAATTCACATTATAGACTTTTGGTGGAATTTACTTGACTCATTTACAATTTTCAAAATTGTATTCAATATGTTGACCTCTAACACCTACCACATGCTACAATAAAACATTTGGACTTTGTTTTATTCCTTTTTTATTTATTTTCAGTGTGGCACATCCATGATGGTGTAGCTAAGTATTTTACATGTTTTTCATGTGGGTTGAATATTTTACTACTATGTTTCTTATGTTGCCTCACCTTTACAAGTTTCAATTCCTAAGTGTGTTAAAAATATTTATATTGCTTATCTATTAGGTCTCCACTCATCATTTCATGTAGGTAGGATTTATCTTACATGGGGCTAAGTGATTTCCTCCATAGAGGATCTAACCTTTTTAAAAAAGGGTCAAAATTATTTGGTATAATTTTTGGTGCTAATAATGTCTCTTGCTCGGGGATGTACACCCTGTATGAGTGTGCAAATAACCTTAGAACACAAGTCTAGGTGTCAATCCATCGGGCCCTTAGAGTCAACACTCAAGCAACTTATCATAACAAACAATCATAAAGTCTCAAGGAAACATTACAGACTAATAAAAATAGATCAAGAGGATTCAAAAATGAAAACATGGAAAAAATGAAAGGAATTGTATAAGCAAGGCCCAAAGTAGAGGGGAAACAAAAATAACAAATCAACAAGACTATACACTATGTAATATATACACAATCATATGATCAATGTAGGACATATTTTAGATGTCTACCATTAACTGATAACTCCAAAATATTATCTTCCCTTAAATTGAACTTTTCTAGCAACCTGGTGGCCAAGATGAAATAAATCAATCTCTAAATACACCTGATGGTGTTGATGCTAGGCTGTAATGGGATGACACATTAAAACAAATTCTTCTTATATGATCTTAAATATGGATAAGACCAAGTTAAATTATCTTGATATCTTTTCAATAGCTGTAAATAAGATGGTTTCTCAATTGTAAATAGGTGAGTACCAAGTAAGATTACCTCAAATTAATCAATGCTATTTTCAAGATCAAAAGGGATCTTAAAAGACAACATAAAATATTCATCAATGGGGGAATAAAAGATAACTCCAGTTCCACTTCTAAGATTGAAACAAGTACCATCAAACACTAGTTCCCAAACTATCCCTTCATTATTAGGTTCAACATCATGAACAATAGGATATCCATTAGCATCAATATATCTGATGAAGCTACCTAATTCTAGATCCATGTCTAGTACTATATTTAGGGCATAATTTGGATCTTTAATTATATGTACCATCTTCATCTCCCTATGAAGTTTGACCATTTTACCCCAAGTAAAATTTTGGTAAAATACAAGTCCATTTGTATACTTACACCGATAATAGCAACTCATTTACATGATAAAAACATCCCCATTTTGGGCTATCATTCCAAAACTACCACATCCATATTCAAATACTTACCTAGATATTCTACCAACTTCACTATCAACCCTTCAACATGTCCAACAACTGACACCTCTCATGAATACATGTAATAGCACATGCTAAAGGCTAGTGTAATATTTATTCCAATCTTATTTAGGATACACAGGGGCATCACATTAAAAGAGGATGCATAATCAAACATATAATTATGGATAAGCATACCATTGATGAAAAGTGTTGCATAAAATGGATCCACTTTCAGCTAACATTCTTCTAATATAGACTCCAAATATAGCTTTGAGGTTGGTTCAATAAACTCTTATAATTATTCATCATTTTTTGGGGGTGTTTGTGGATAAATTAATCTCATTTTCAAATGACTTCTCACCAAATTCCAAATAATCAAATTCCCTCTTCTTATGTTCTATTATTCATAAGAACTCAACAAGTGGCATGGTGATTAACTTGTCCAACAACTAACACCTCTCATGAATCTATGGCATATCACATGTTAAAAGAGGGTGTAATCTTTATTCCAATCTCATTTACGACACCCAGGGGCATCACCTTACAATAGGTTATGGAATCAATCATATAATTATGGAAATTCATACTATTGATCAGTAGGGTTGTAGAAAATGTATCCACCTTTAGCTAGAATTCTTCTAATAATATAGTCCCCAAATACATCTTTGAGTGTGGTTCAACAACCTCTTTTAATTATTCATCATTTTCTAGGGGTGTTTGGGATAAATAAATCTCATTTGTAGCTGAGTTCTCACCAAATTCTAAATATTAAATTTCCCTCTTCCTATTTTATGGTATTCATAATAACTCAACAAGTGGCATGGTGATTTTTAGCTAGCTCAACATTTAAGCTATATCACATACACTATACTAAGGAAGAGGCATATTCGGTGGAAGGGTGACAACACATTCATCTAGAATAAAATCACTTAAATTTTGAAGTTGAGTGAGTTAGGTTGGATTTGCATGTTTAAAAATAGTGTTCAAGGGTGGGTTAATTTTAACATCATTTACAACATTAAGAATATTAGATAGCAAAGGTACTTTATTTTTAGTAAAAGTACCCATTGGTTTAATAAATTGGGACATAGGTGCTATTTTGGAAGCATTTAGAACTATTGTAGTTTTCTTTACTTCCTTATTTGTTTCCCCTATCCTTGGAATTACAGGGGTAGTGTCTTGAGGAGCAACACCTTGATACCTGATTCTCAAGTAATAATCCTTCTCTTGGAAACTACTACATTAATTAGTAGATACCTATCATCAATTTATTGAATTCCCCCATCATATTTCTTAATGATCATTGATCTTTAAAATTCAAAATCATGAATGGGTAACTCATATGCTTGTTCCATATTAACATCATAAGCAAATTCAAAATTTGTGACACATACCCTCTATAATGCACTCAAAAATTGATCAAAAAAAAGTAACACTTAATAGTTATGTGGAGGTAGACATCTTATTTTGGGTAATTTGACAATTGAACATCAAACTCTCATCATCAGATGATATAAATTATGGTTATCTGCATCTTCATCAATTAGTTCAATTTTGTTACATGGAAGATGTGGAATGAAGCACTTGTCATACCAATCAATATCAATGTCATAACCTACTACATGCACTTTGGAATTTGAAAGATTAGGCACTTCTTTTATAGCCCCTCTATTCTGATTTATTTCTATTCTTTCTTCACGTGCATGCCTCTTCCCTTTATAATTATCCTGATTATAGAAATTAGGCCTTATTTGTTCTTGATTTAGATTTGGACCCCTCTCTTGACTAGTAGACCTATGAGGGATCCCTTTCTTAACCCTAGCTAGCTTATAGGACATATCTTTGATAGTGAAGTCCAAAGTCTTAACATTCTCCTCAAGGTTGGTATTCTTAGTGGACTATATTTTTTTTGGATTAACTATTTTTACATCAGCCTACTTGTTCATGAGATTTCCCATAGCCTTTATGTCTTTCTCAAATTGGATGGCCATATTGAATGCCAACCTTAGGTTCAAGGTAACCTTGTCCCTCAGGTAGTATTTATCGTTCTTATCAAATGCATCATAATACTTTATCAAGCACACTATATCATTAGGCCTAATGTTCTTGGGAAGTTGCATCATAACACTGTTAAACTATGTGTTAAAGTCTTACACACACGCATTAGGGTTCTTTTTGATGTTTTCAAACTCAGCCAAGAGAAACCTTGGATTAATTTTATCACCATAACAAATTATGAAAACTTTTTTAATCTCTTTTCATGAATTAATGCATCCATGAGGAAGTGTATTAAACCACTCACATGCATCTTATTCCTTCATATGCACCAAAAAATTATTATACACATCCTCATGCTCAAATTAATAATCTTCAATGATAATGTGAAAATACCTCAAGTGATGATCACCACTTACTACATTATTCCCTTGAAAATTTTGAAGGCGTTTCATTCATTTAGGATCTTAATAACCTTCCATGACATCAAAATTCATAGGCCTAAATTTTGGAATGTGGAATGTAGGATATTGACTCTCATCTTGATTCTTATGCCTCATGATTGGTTCAATAGGAGGTTCAAGAATAAATGGAAAAGGGATGTGAGAGGGTGATCGAGGTAGACGTGGTGGATAAAAATTAGGAGGGGATTTAGCTAGGTGAGGAGTTGGATAGTAAATGAGACTATATGATTCAGAATGACTAAGGGACATTTGAAAGTACTCAATAATGGGGATTAAAACAAAAATTTCAAGATTGTCAGAACCTTGGCAATCTATTATTTAGCAGATAAAATTTTCCCTTGAACTGGCCTCCAAACTTGTCTCCCTCTTCTTTGATGAATACTTAGGGGAAAGTCAAGTTGTCTGGATGTGTAACCTTTGAAATATGATCTCAATCCTTATATATTTATAGCAAATAAAATAATTAAAGCTGAAACTAAACAAAGATATTCAAAATAGGCACGTATAAAACTTTAAACTAGATGATAAAATTGGAGTTTCCACTAGAATCAAAATTATAGAATATAATAGTTAACAAACAGATTGTGATACATGCTAAAAATTAAAATTATTAAACATGATTGATGAGACAAAAAGCAAAGATGCTGAAATATTTAGAATTATGTTCAAAGGGGGAAATCACCTTGCAATATGAAATTTTAATAACTCTTTATATAAAACATATAAAAAGTTAATTATCAATATTTCAATTCTTATCACATCCCTAGTGGAGTGTTGTGGCATTGACATCCAAAATAGTCTGAATTTAGAAAATAATAAAAGAGAAATTCACAAAATGAAATACTCATAGATCTTTTCAAGAGTCCCCAACAACACAAGAGACCATGAGTTTAGTTTAATCCCCAACAATGATGCTAGATGAGAGTTGGTTCCCAGTTATACAACTATTTTTCCCAACCTTACAAAATTTGATAAAATGACAAAAAAGGATTAAAAACTTACTAATATCTCATTATAGCTAAGGGAGGGTTTGGCATCTGGAATGGACCAAATGGAGAAAATGATTTAGAGGCATTGATAAATGGTATGGTTAGTTCCCTGCTACTTCTAGCTCTACCTGAACCAAGGTGAGAGGACCTAAGTGGTATCTTGCTCACATGGAATGATTTTATAATTCAACCTCCCTACGGATTTTTGGCACTAATTGAGACAAATATCACCAGGGTACAACAAACTTGTTCACTCTACTTGAGAAGGGTTATCACATAGGATGAACAAATGCATTAGGTTACATAAAAGCTACTAAAGATAGATGGGTATATGACTAGAGTCTTCATTCTAAATAATCTTCAACAATAGGGGTCAAATAAAAGACTACAATGTTAGGATTTAATTCAAATAATGCAAACACATGTTAAGTATGCAATAGTTATGCATTTGTAGGCAAATAAGACTTATAGTATGAAAAGGGTGTATTATTTATAGGGTAGGATAGGGTAAGATAGTTTGTTAGTTATAAAAAGAGGGTTGTGTGCTATTGGTTTTCAAATAATAGGGTTTATTTCAAAATACATGGCATCACCTATTACAACGATGCAAAAAAAATGACAAGTAAGCTAAGGGGAACTACCAAGAGTAATTTGCATCCATTGGTGCCAATACAATACAAGTTCTTGAATGATCCATGAAACCTTAGAGCATACACTACACTTAGAATCTAAAATACCTTTCCCTATAAAATTCATGAACCTAGGGTGCCCTTAAAAAGTATTCAATTAAATATTTCCAAATCTCGATGAAGAAAGGGGTTTATAACCTAGATCTATGCCAAAGAGACAACCATATATAATCACAAAACTTGATATCCAATCATCATAACATATATAACATCTCATTGCATTTCATTAATATTAAAAAGTAAGAACCACATGTATTTCCCATTATCTTGAAAGAAAACCTTACACACATCAATGTTTCAAAATGTTGCCATGGGGACAAACATGATGAGATTTATCGATATTGGAAAAGGGAGAAATATTACAAATGATCTGAAAGATTGATAATGGTAGTAAAACTACAACCACCTTAGCAGAGGAGACAATATCTACACACAACAGTGGATCCCAAAATTTCTTGAAAGAGCCAAGACTTAGGGAAAATGAACAACCAATAACATAGAATAGAGGAGAAGATCTTTGTTTATACATTTTTTCCACCCCTTTCAAATATGAGAATATGGGTTATAGTTTTTAATATTTCAAAATTGCAAAATACCCCTCCAAGTTTCACCAAGATGATCCCAACTGGAAACTATTCCTTACCATGCCTAGAATCTTCATGTATTTACAAAGAAAATGATTGTTGCAATTACCTCTACAAGGAATGATGAAGATTTTCAACAAAAAATTTGATTTCTTTGCTAGAGATGCCTTTTTATTTAGATGGAAAGAGAATATTCATGGTGGAGGCCAAATAAACCATTTTTATTTTGTGCAACTTCCTGAGGATACTCTTGACGACTTGATTGCATAGTTGGAACCTTCTAGACAACTTCTATTCTTCATATACATGCCATATAAAAATCTAGTCTTATAATGATGGCATTTGATCACTCCATACCCTTGGATACTTGAGAAATATTATTTAGAGTGGCCCACCTTGATCTTGAAAACCTATAATTTTTGTCCCATGGAGGACCTTGGACAAACAAAACACAACAAAATACAATAGTTAGGTTTATTTTACCTTTTTATTTTTTGGCTCCAACTTGTTTTTTAACACCTTGCATTTTGAAATTTTGCTTTTTAAAAATTTCCCTTTTTCAATTTTTTTTTACAAATTTGACTTCTATGGTTTCCTTCACAAATTTTAATGCATAAATGCATTATTGTCCACTTTTTAACCTTTTGGGAAATCCTGGCCCCTTTTGTAAATTTATAAATTGCACACTGTAGAGTTTTAATTCATAATTGAAATTACCCTAAGAAGTTCCCTTAGGGAAATGGGAACTCTAGACGTAATTTTCATTTTGAAATTTTGAAAAATTTGAAATTATAGTTGGAGTTATGGATTGCCTCAAAAGTTCCTTTTAGGAAATCTAGATCTCCAACTATAATTTGTAATTTTACAAAAATACAAATTGTAGTTGGGGTTCCCATTTCCCTCAAAATTTCCTCTTAGGGAATCCAAAACTCCAATTACAAATTTTAATTTTTTAAAATTACGAAATCACAATTAGTTGTGGAAGTTACCCCTTGCATTAAGGCCACCTATTGACCAGTGTTGACTTCAAAATTAGGGAGAACCATGTGCAAATTTTAACTTGCACAAGTGTAAAATTTTGAAATTGCATTTTTCTTCCAATTTTCCTTAAATTTCTCCTTGAATTGAATTTTTTCCTCCTTGCTCTGACTGGTGAGATTGGGAGAGTTGATTACAATTTGAAAACTTGCATTTTGAAAATTAATTTTCCCACTAAGATTTTCTAGGGAGTTTATGGGTCTCATTTGTAATTTTTTAATCTGACAGAGTTTTGGATTTTTTTTAACATAACTCCATTCTTACAAAATGAGAAGTCCCTTGCAAAATATTTTATACCAAAATTCATATCCATCCCCTGTATGATGATTAAAAATAACAATCTACACGTGAAGTGTTACATTGAGATGCCACATTCCCAAATAGTTATTCAACCATTGAAACCAATTAGGCACACATGATGTCCTAACACATAATATTCAAACTTTTCAAGGTTTTCTCTTAGTTAGGCATTCATTACCTGATATTTTGTATCTTTTTGTAGCATTGCCAAAATTTTACAAGCTTCCTCAATATGTAGTGACATCATTGATCCATAGCCATTTCATGTTTTTCCACCATGTGAATAATCTCATCTCAGAATGTTCTCAAAAATATTCTATTAAATTATGATTTTGAAACCCCTCTAGTCACCTTGTCATTTAAAAATATCATAACAGTCAATTCCCATGGCTTTACAAGTTTATTTATACCCTTCAAACTCTTCCATAGAACTTTGGTTCCTACTCAACGAGTCATTTATCTTCTCAATGTTCATGTTATGCTAGGATTCTTGAGATCTCCATATATTACAAAACCCTTCTAGCTGCACCTCATGCTACCTTTATATTGGCATCCCAATCAAGTGGATTAGTTTCTATGTCCACACCATGACCATGAGATTCTACATTGTCATTAGGAAAATTCTCATAAACCTAACAAAGATTATGCTTTTTTAATATAGATACCAATAAACCTAATAGAATTTTAGTCATGTAAATGACTTAACATATAAACTTTTGTTATGAACTCATGGATTCATTTTTATTGAATAAGGGTTGTATTTCATCACAATATTAACATTATCAAATAAGATCCTAAGCCTACTAAATAATTGAATGGATAAAATTATCGATATCATTTGTAAAATACAAATCAATATAATAGTTAATAAAGAACATTACAGAGTTACAATGGGCAAAAGAATCACTAAATTTTCACTTTAGAATTAATGCAAGGCACTGGTACTTCTACAACCATAAGATTTTAATATTGCATCAAAATGGAAACCAATATAAAACCATTTTAAACTTCTATTCAGAATGAAGTCATTACACACTAAGGGGTTAGTTTTGCATTGCATGCAGATGCTAAAGATATAGACCACAACACAAGCATGGAAAGAAGCCTTGTATCAAATCATGTTTCAAATTTAGATGAATGTACAATCATTCCCTTTTTAATTATAATAAATAATGGCTATTATTGAGGTAGTATGCAGATGGTACGTGACTGCTATGGTAGCTAATGGGGCATTCAAACTAATCACCTACCTTCCACTCCATTTCCCACTTGTTCTTTATTCTTACTCTTACGGGATTGAGAGGTGCTTGTGTAATTTTTAATTTTGATAATTCAAAAATTACTTCTAGGAATCTATTTTCTACCATGCTGTACCATGTTTGTCAAATTGTAGTCAATCCATAATTCATCCATCAAGCTCTTTTATTCATGAAATCTAGAGTTTGATCAACATGTTACAATTTACCAAACTTGTAAATTACATCCTTATTTATTTCTTCCACCATGATATTTAGTGCATTATCCTCGTGGGATCTGAGAGTGGAGAAACTAATTGCAAGTTTTCTTTTTCTTTTTTTCTTTTTCATAGTTGATTTTCCCATGACAAAACCTACAAACTTCTATAGCCCTAAACGTAATTTGTGTTTCACATTCTAGAGTTCTGGTGGAATTTACTTGACTCATTTGTAATTTAAAAAATTAAAATCAATGTGCTAACCTTTTCCACCTTCCATGTGCTCCATGAAAACATTAAGACTTTGTTTTATGCCTTTGTTATTTCTTTTCAATGTGGCATGTCCATGATGGTGTAGCTAAGTATTTTAGAAGCTTTCTATGTGGGCTGCAACCTTGATTGTTATGTGTCCTTTGTTTCCTCACTTCTATGGGTTTCAATGCCCAACTATGTTTAAAACAATTTATATTGCCTATATATTGGGCCTCCATGTCATCATCATTCTAAGTAGGTAGGGTTTTTCTTGCATGGGACTGAGTGTTGTCCTCCATAGAAATTCTAACATTTTAACAAAGGCTCAAAATTAATTTGTAAAATTTTAGGAACTAAGACAGGAAACCATCATAATCATATCATATGATTCCCTACATATATGTGTTAGAAATATAATCATATACCATAGAATATCAAGTACAATGTAGAAAATATAAACATAAATATAGACATGTGTAAGAATTAGTGTATAAGCTCAATATGATAATAGATAAATTATCATAAACAATACAATATGTATTAATCATGAACAAATAAGCATATGCCACCAACATAGTGTGTCATGCATGAAGAGGAAATGTCTAATATATGTGTGCTTTTATCATGTTTTTGGGCATGATTGTATCACATTGAAGTATGTGTGAAGCATGTGTATATATAGAGGAAATGATATGTGATATATTAACTATAAAACAAACAACATATGTGATAAGGAGTTATTAAACATGTGTATATTAGATATTTTTTTTATTTTTTAATTATTTAAATGTTTTTGATGTTTCTAGAATTTTTAATGTTTTTAGATTTATGGAATTATTTAATTTTTTTTTAGAATATTTATAGAATAATAATCTAACCTATGATCCCATTTAAGGTATGATCATAGGTAGCTCCAAACATCAAATATGGTACATCAAACTTGTGTTACTACCAAGGAGCATGAATATGTGTGTAAAATCTAGAACTTTAGAATCAATGGTATTCTAGAATGTATTGTATGACTATGTGATTTTAATAGGTAATAGAAGGATTAGGTGTTCATGTAACCCATTTTTTATTTCTCTTTGGTTTAATCATTCTATCTATAATTTTAACATGTTTATTTTATCTTAGTAATTTTATAAAACACGTATATCTACATGAGTATTTCATGGAATCCACCATGTGTGTCTTTGTGTGTGTGTGTGTGTGTTCACATGCACATGTGCATTCATGTGTATGTGTGCATGTATATACATACATACATATATGTATGTATGTATATATGTATGTATTTATGTATGTATGTATGTATGTGTGTGTGTGTGTACACACACACACATGAATACATACATATATACATACATACATGCATGCATGCATACATATATACATACATACATACATACATACATACATACATCTATGTATGTATATACATGCACACACAAATGAATGATGTGTGTGTGTGTGTGTGTGTGTGTGTGTGTGTGTGTGTGTGTGTGTGTGTGTGTGTGTAAGACACATACATACATATATGTATGTGTGTGTATATATATACATATTTATGTATGTATTTATACATACATATATGTGTGTGTATAGATATACATTAATTTAATGAGTGATTAAACTTATTCAGTTTTATAATTAGTTATCTAGGAATAAACTTATCTTTTTCACGTTGATGTCCATTTAAAATTCTACTAACTATGACTACCCTGTTGATATTAATGTATTTAATAAACCATGAATTATGTAAGGTGTTATGCAAGGTTTATATATCTAAGGTCATCATAATAAAATATCAAAGACTCTCATATATTATTTAATCGAGAAGGTAGCATTGACATGATTCCAGCCAACCCATAAATGTAAGTCAATCTCGCTAATGACATGCATTGATGTTTCATCAAATACTCTAACCATTTTATTCAAATGGCATATATCATCATGTGAATATATGAAGTGTTTAGGTAACGCCATGTTGTTAAATATCTCATTATAACCATTATCAATAATTAATCTATGTATAGGATCATGATTAAGGTATGTTTGAATAAACAATGAATGAATAAATGAATCATCATCTATAATTTGACTATCATCAAAGGAAATAGTGAGTCCCTAAATATTAGGAGGTGTTGTGTGTGTATAAGTGAAAATAATCCCATATATTGGGTTCCCATATTGTTGTGGAAGAGAGTGTGCATGATATGACATTTTCACTCCATATTATTTATTATAATGATCTTGGAATGTTTTTTAAATATATTTTGGTTTTGATAGTCACCACTTTTTTAACCTAAATCCTTTGAAATATCATCAAAAGTTATTTTTTGGTTATCAATAAGGTCTTGGATATTATGTTTTAATGTATAACATTGTTTGTGTAATCCTAGGGCCTTTGTGATAATCACAATATACATTAGCATCATATTGTTTTAGTAGAGGTTGACTCCTATGAACATATTTAATAGTAACAATAGATATGAGGTGGTACTCCATAAGCTTCTTAAGTAGCTAACCTATAGAGTTAGGTAATAGTTTAAATTTTCCATTAGGTTCATTAGATAAGATGATGCCATTATGAATTTATGACACTACATTAAGCATTTTGGATATTTCCTTTTTAGGCTATGTAGGTTTTACCTTATAGATTTATTTTATATGAAACTTTTTAGAATATTTATTTATTATGTTTTCTACATACTTAGTCTTTTTCAAGGAAATATGTTTCATTTCTTCATCTCAATCAATATGGTGTAGTTCATCAAGATATTTTAACATGTTTAAATAGGCTCATGTTCAAGAAGACTTTGATTAAATATGTCATGAAACTCTTTATTTTCCATTGGATTTGTCATTTTGGATAACAATATTTTATACCTCTAGACATATTTACTTATTGATTCATTTGTTTGGTGTTTGATCTTATAAATTTCTACATATGACATATTTTAAGTGATTTTGATGGAGAATGTGCTAAAAATTGATACATGAGGTGTTTTAATGCTTTTACTTATTGGAATAGTAATTCATAGAACCATATTAAATTATATTACTTTAGGTTTCTTTGAAATAATTTGGTCAAAAGTTAATCATTAGAATCATAATCAAGACATGTTGCATGGAAATATTGTAAATATTATTCAATATCACCCTTATCATTATACAATGTGAACTTGGATGTAACAAAACTAATTTAAAAAGGTTGAAAATATATCATAGGTAATAGAGGACTATGTAACACATTTTAAATCAATATCATCATGTTATTTAAAAGCATTATTTTTAAATGATGGTAACCTTAGCTTCCAAGATTTTATAACTTGGATAAGAGTTTATAATGTTTAAGGATTGGTATTAATATTTGAGATTTGAGAAGTGACCAAAGGGAATTAAAACACCATTGGTGTTGAAGAAGGAATTTAAATTGGTAATTGAATTGATGTATTACTTATTCCTTTAGAGGATGTAACAATAGTTAGTCAATCTAAGGGTTCACCATTCTTGAATGTGTATGCACTATCTTTAGCATGTATATTCTTTTAGTCTCAATTAATATATAATAATTCATTAATCAAATATTTATTTGTGTTTAAAGTATTAAGGCTTATTTATCTTCGATTTAAATTTGATACTTTTTCGTATTTTATAAATTAAAATACAATTTCCAAAGCAAATTGAAATATGTAGATCTATAGATTCCAAAAATTAGAAACCCTAAAAAACTTAAAACCCTAGAGCAATATACCATTTAAATGAAAATACATACTAGTCTAATTCACCAAATGTTTAACCATTTTTGAAATTGTTTTGTGAAGAGTTAAGGGTATATAATATCCTATACACAAGGGTAGATAAATTTATTATAAAGTAAGATAATTAATTACAAACATAGATAAATTAATACTCTAATTTAAAATATTTAGATGTCCTTAATATAGAATGTACCAAATTTGAAATATGTTCTATTAACTAAAATGTTTAGGATAAATGATACTTAGCTATATTGTAATTGTAAGATGGATATAAGTTTCATAAAGGTAGAAGTGTTTAGGATTAGGATTATGAGACAATTTTCAAATTCTAGAAATGATGTTTCTCGAGTGTTGAAAACTACCCTTAATACTATTTTTTATAATATGACACTACTGTAAAGTATATAATATGTTCTGGATTATGAAGTGGTGAATTAATTATTATAGGTTTTTTGTCTCCTTATTTCTAATGTATTTAGATAATGAACACATGTTGTACATATCTACTTATCGATCAAACCCTAGTTATTCACCCATTTTAACCCTTTGGATGCATTTTCACTAAAAATGGGTAAGTGGGATCATGATGTCAAGCTAGCCTAAACTAATCCTCTATTAATGAGGACTAAATCCATAACTAATACTCCAAGGAGTGTCTCAGACATATGTAGTTCAGCCCTATGTGTGGGAGTGTTTGTGAAAAATGGTTTAATATGATGCATGTTTCATAA
Source organism: Torreya grandis (assembly GCA_037957365.1). NCBI lineage: Eukaryota > Viridiplantae > Streptophyta > Pinopsida > Cupressales > Taxaceae > Torreya > Torreya grandis. The sequence continues at coordinate 3,100,226 of JARHVA010001241.1, read as the reverse complement.
ACATATTATATGATATTCATTAACATGGATTCACATTACAGGTTGTAAGTTTTAGTCAATGTTCATGTTATGTCATTGTTTCATAAATGTGTATGGTTGTTTCAATTATGTTAGGATTCTAAAAAGTTTATAATAAGTGCAAAAAAACGTTCTATGAAAAGTTTACACATATTAGTAGTGATAATTTTATCCATGAATGCCATTTCCAGCATAAAATTTTACATTTCTTAAATTTTTTATTGTAAGGGGGCCTCAATTGCCTCATACATTCAATTTTTTACCACATCAAGTTTATTGTCAGCTCTTATGTTTATTTTTTACTATGTATTTATTGAAGAGTTGTCAATGATGTCTCCAATTTGGCCAAAAAATTTTATGATATGTCATGTGTGCTATAATGGCAATGACAAAGTGTGCTTCAATATATTTTAGTGTTCTTGCATGTTTATTAAGTGGTTGACTTAGTAAGGAAATTGATGGATGATATTGATGGTATGGACATATTATAGAGACCCTATGTGGTGTTACAAGTGCTTATAGTACTTATGGAAGTGAAAATAATTCATCTAAGAAATTATGAGTGTCTAGGTTCAAGTAGTCATCTTGGTAGATAAGGCCAAGTAAGTAGTTTGATGACATCATTTTTCACACATGTGAATATTTCAAGAACATTTTGATACAAGGATAAATTCCCTTATGAAAGGTGATCATGCAGTTCAAAATTTAGGTCATAACATTGAGCATAATTGTTTTTATAAGACTACAAATTTATCCTCTCAGATAGAGTTCACTAAGTTTATATACTTAGCCAATTTGGAAATATCAAAGATATACGATGAGAATTTAATTATGTGATAATGATTCAATGGTAATAATATCATCTAAGAAATGAAATCCAATGAAGCATGTGATCCTGTTAGATAGTGATTTAATGGTGTGAATTATTTCAATATATCAAAGGATGTTTATATTGTATGTAGAACTACCAAGCGGTGTAAGCGTGTTGACTAAATTTATATAGGTGTGTAAAAGGCATGCAAAGATACCAAGTTGCATCATCTCATAAGTAAGGATCAAAGATCAATGGGGAACATTAAATATTTAAAGATAGTAAGGTCATGAGGAGATTGATAAAGTGTATTGGTTTAAAGTTACCAAGGGACATGAGATGAAGACATGTGTCTGAAGCTTTCTACTTTACATAGTGAACATTGGAATTTAAAAATTAAAATATTCCAAAGAAAACTAGTGATGGGTTTTTGATCTATATATTAAGCATATGCAAAATTTGATGGTGGTGTAAAAGGAAATGTTATATAGGATTTCAATGTCTATCCATAAAAATTAGTTTGGAGGTTTGACTATCTATACAAACACATTTAATGTAGTTATAAGTTGACTATTTATTCATTCATAGTACAAAATAATGTTTGAGTAAATTATCCATTTACAAAATAATGTTTTGGTGGAAGTAATCACCTAAAGATGTCATAAGGGTCATGTAAATTGGACCCATGCATTTCAAATTAATCTTATGTTCTTAATTTTCTTACTAAAATGGTAAATGGGTAATATGTCTCCATGAGACCTATAAGGGATACTAAGTCCTAATTGAAATGCATAGATACTTAAGTGTGACCAATGGATGTTATGGCTGACCTGTAAGGATGGTATTGAGATATGCATTAGCATGATATAAGTTTTAAGGGTTAAGTCAAGTATTTTGTCTAACTTAGAAGTTGATATTCATGAAGACTCTATAAAGACTGAAGGTAATGGTTTTTAGACTTGGATGTGGATGTGTTGAGATAAAATAAGATAGAGATGAAGTAAAGAGATCAAAGGGAGTGTGTTCAATGGATGGACTAAAGTAGAGATCATATTGATAATGAACTAATAATCCTTAAGTGATCCAAAATAGGTGTTTGGATGTATTGATTTTATGAGAAAGTTTGAGGGTGTGTAATGAGTTGAAAGAAAGATTAGAGTTGAGAAAGTGTGGAATTGAGTGAAGAAGAAAACCTTTGGAAGAGAATAAATAGTTCAGTGAGGACCATTAGAGTGTGACAAAGATCAAACACATTTATCAGATGAAGTTGATAAAGATGAACACATAGGTCATTAGACCTAATAAGACTAAAAGAGGTTGATTGAGTGAGTAAGCCCTAGAGGCTATTTGAGAGAGATATAAGGGTGAAGAAGAGTGAAAGTAAGAGAATTTGATCATCAGGTGTAGAAGACATAAATTTAGAGGTGGATATTAGATCAAGGTAGCTGAGTGGGTTCTTGGCTACCTAGGGGGTTGGTAACTCCTTATGGGATGGATGCCTCACTAAATTAAGGGATGGGTGTTCCTTGATCAATTGGTGTTAGTCTAAATTTAGATCTTTTTACTATAGGATTATAGTCTATTTTGAAAGATCTAGTGGGTTTTATTCCCCAAGAGGGTTTCCCATGTAGATCTTGTGTTATGTGCGTGATCTTGCTTATCTTTATTTTTTATGGATATAAATGATGTGTATGCTTCATGAGTGATAATGTTATTTGGTTAAGGGTTTGAAAGGATTAGAATTTAAGTTTGGATTCTCTATCATCATTGATTCAATCCCACTCTCAATGATGATATCTATAATAATTGGTATCAGAGCTAGGCCTTCATTGTAAGTTTAACCACTTAAAGGTGATCCAAGGTACAATATGGAAAGTTTAAAGATGCAAGGTTTATCTATAAGTAATCACTAATGTTCAATGGGTCCAATTATGTTTTTTGGAGTACAAGGATGAAGACCTATATCATGTCAATAGGGTTTGACATTTGGTAATTTGTTGTGGGTGGATATGTCATTATAAGCAAACTCTATTTGAGGCAACATAAGATCTCACTACATGCGATGATATTTGAATAAGCACCTCAATAGGTCGCTAAGATTATATTAACCACCTAAGTTTTCCCATCTTTTTGAGGGTGTTATGTTGAATTAAAACTGAAGTTTCTACCTAGATTTATCCATAATGTTATTCAAAAATGACCAAGGAACTTGGTGTCCCTATCAAAAATAATGTTCATGGGTAGTCCATGAAGTATCTCTACCTCGAAAAATAATTTTTCCACATCTATGGCATCATTAGTGGTTTTACATGGTATGAAGGGTGCCAATTTAGAGAATCTATCAAAAACTACATAAATTGAAGTAAAACCCCTTTTTTCATAAGTAATCCCATCACAAAGTCTATAATTATGGATTCTAAAGGCCTATCCAAGACTAGTAAGGGTTTATACAAACCTACATTAGTGCTCTTACCTTTTGTCAATTGACAAATCTTACACCTTTCCACATACCTCCTTACTTCTACTTTCATTCTAGGCCAATAGTAGTGCCTAGTGAGTAATTCCAATATCTTTTAAAGTGCAATGTGGCATACCATGATTCCAATATTCTTCTATTGGATCATATAAATTTTTGGCACACACAATTGTACTTCTTTGATCAATAATCCATCTTGAAGAACAAATTTTAACCATGGCTCCTTATTAAGTGTGTTTGGGTGCTTGCTTGCATGGTATGCCTCCTTGAAGTCTTCATCATACTTATACATGTATTTGAGTGATTCAATACTAAATCTTTTTAACTGAATCTCATGCATCAAAAAGACCCTTCTACTCAATGTATTTGCAACCTTGTTGTTTTTCCCTTTTTTTTTTGCTTGATGGTGAAGGTGAAATTATGCAGGTATTCCACCCATTTCATGTGTCTTTAGTTAATTTTGGTCTGATTAGATATGAACTAAAGTTAATAATTATCCATTTATATAGTGAACTCCTTTAGCATAAGACAATGCCTCCACTTATTCAATTCTTGTACCATTGCATTAGATTCCAATTCATATCATGAGTTCTTCTTAGAATCATTTAACTTCTCACTGAAATAGGCTCTAGGTTTTCCCTCTTGTCCTAGTACAACCCCTATTCCCACCCCACTTACATCACATTCTATTTGGAACACATTATTAAAGTCTAGCAATGCTAGTATTGGCTATTTCATGATTCTTTATTTCAAATATTGGAAGCTCTTCTCTACTTTCTCATTCCAAACTAAATTTTTATTGTCTCTCCTAATAGTGTCTATGATAGGAGCACATTTCCCACTAAAATTCCTAATGAATTATCTATAAAAAATTACAAGACAATGAAAAATCCTTACCTCTCCTACTATACTAGGTGTTGGCCACTCCATGATTTCCTTCACCTTGTTCTTATCCATTTTCAGCATGCCTTGTGATATGACAAAGCAAAGGTACAATATCTCTAATTTCATAAAATCACACTTCTTGAATTTTATCAACAACCTCTCTTCTTGTGATCTTATCATTACCAACTCCAATGGTGAAGATGCTCCTCCTTATTATGCCTATAGATTAGTATTCCATCCAAGTATACCACTACAAAATTGTCTATGAAATATTTTATTACTTCATTAATTAATCTCATAAAAGTACCTAATGTATTTGTTAAACCAAATGGCATGGCCAACCACTCATAAAAACCTTCATTTTTATTGAAAGCAATATTCCACTCATCACCTTGGTTGATTATAATCTCATAGTACACATTCTTGAAATTAATCTTGGAAAAGTAACTTGATCCACTCAAGAAATCTATCAAATCTTCCATCCTATGAAGTAGAAATATATAACTTATGGTGATCTTGTTTATGGCCCTAGAATCAATACACATCCTCCATTCACCTTCCTTATTTGGTACCAATAATATAGGCACCACACAAGGTCTCAAAATTTCTCTCATCATCCCTTTGTCAAGCAATTCTTGCACTTTTCTTTTGATCTTAATATTCTATTGAGGGGTAATTTTGTAGGCTTGCTTATTACGCAGACTTGATCCAAGTACAATGTCTATATGATGTGTTCTGATCCTCATAGGTGGAAATGTGTTTGAAAACTCACCAAAAACTATATCTACATATTTATCGAACATATTTTGGATCTTTTGGGGTAGCTCATTGACCTTTGTGGCTGTCATAACAATCCTAGGCTTGAGTACCAAACCAAAACCTACCTCTTCTTAATGTATGACATTCAATATTATTTACCACTTACTAGCATCACATGTGAACTTGTTGATCACTTTCCTCATCCTTCATGGGAAGCAAGGTGTGACTAAATCCATCCTTGATCAAGGTATAAATGTTCCTTCTTCCATCATTAATGGTTTGCCTATCATATTTCCAAGGCCTCCTATGAAGAATGTTATAAACATCCATTGGAATGACATCACAAATCACCTTGTCTTTATATCTTCCAACCTAGAACTCCACCTAACATTGTTTACTCATCAATACTTACTAAATTTTATTCAATCATGAGACCTTGTATGGTGTGGGCTGAGGTAGCCTTTTCAACCCAATATTGTTAACCATTTACACTAAAACAAGATTATTTGTACTTCTTGAATCTATGACCATTTTGAAAATTTTACTTCGGAATTTACAATATGTCTTCAAAAGATTATTCTTTTATGGTAGCTCATTATCCTTAGGTGGCTTGATTAAAAAACTCCTCATGATAAATGATTCTCCAACTTCAAGCTCTTCTATAAGTGATGTAGAGGAAACACTCTCTTCCTCACCTCCTTGTGCAATTTGATTTTTGCCTTTAGTTCATGGGCTTCCTACTGGCTCGTCCTCTACCACTCTCATGATTTATGGATAGAAAACTTATTTATATTAAAACACATTCTTGAAAATCCACTTGATCCTCTACCCCTTGATCCATAAACACCTCTATTTTAAGGTCCCTTACCTCTAAAACCACCTCATAAACTATAGGGTTACTATTTTAAAGTGATTAACTCTCCTTGATTGCTTCTTTTTTATAATCCTATACACCTTTTCTATCATATACCATTGAAACTTATATTGCTTCCTCTATTCTAATAATTATGCTTCATATTCAATTTGTCTTTAGCCTTGAGTGCAAATTTGTAAGACTCCTTTAGTGTTGTTAAGCAAACAAGTGCTAGTTCATGTTGTAGATTATACGTTAGAACATAAAAACACCTTATAATATTTTATTTATCTTATTAAACATGTCTTGACATGATTCTAATGTTATATAAATCTTTTTTATATGCTTTAATATAAATTTCTTCTTTCTTCAAATTTTTCAACTTTCTAAAGATGTTTGTCTCATAGTCACCTAGCAAGAATTTACCCTTGAGATTGGAAACCATCCTATCCCAAGAAGTTATCTTTTTCTTTCCTTTATTTCTTATCTCATCTTGATTTAAATCCCACCATAATAAAACATGCCATTTTAGTATGGTTCTTTCAAAGTTAACCTTATTCTCATTAGGTACCTCCTTATACTCAAGGTATTTACTTATTTCATTCACCCAATCCATTAGTTATTATCCATAAATAAAAAATACATAGGTTGGAAATTCCACCTTTGGTTTGGATTCCTGACCGATGATCACCTTTAGAAGTTTATCTATACCTTGTTATTCATGTCCTTCAACTATTTCTCCTGCTCCTTCTTCCTCATAAGATTTTGGTTCATCTTCTCTATCACTCAAGTCCCATATTAGGACTCTTCTCTTTTTATTCTATTCTAATACAGTTAACCTAACATCTAAGTTGACTATATGGTCTCTCAGTTATACCAATACAACATCTTGATTCCCTTACTATTTTTAGCACCTCCTATGATTCTCCTAAGTGGCACATTGATCCTTTCATAGGCAATCTATCAAATAATTATCTACTTCTATCTCTTCTAAAAGATATCCTCTCTCGCAATTGATCTTAGGTATCTAATATTGGATATAATACCAAAACATTGTAGAGAAACCTTGTTTAAAGTGTCAACTTTGACTTCTTGATCAATCTCCCTAGGCTCTTAGACCTTCTTTCTACCCTTTTCTCCTAGTTTGTGTATTGTACAGACAAATCAAAAGCAAATAATATAAACCCAAAGTATTTATGGAAATAATTTATTTAAGTTCACTAGTGTGTCAATGTTTAAGTTCAAACTCCCTTCCTAGACATAATTTCTCTCATTAGGCCTTCTCAATTAGGCCTCTTTAAGCCCAAACACAACTTGGTCCAATAAAATATGTACTTGAGATTTTGTACCAAATTATTACCCTATTATTCACTTCAAATAACTTAATATCCCTCATATTAAAAAAATTGGTCACTTTTGGATGGTTACAAGATGAGTTATGATCAACACCCTAGATTAAGGCTTGTTCACCCTTGTCACAGCCCAAAAGCACAAATAAATATTTTGTAAGAATTTAAAAAGGTTTATACAAACTATTAAAACTTGTATTATTATACCTTAACCTCACTCAACTCCTCCAAGAACTATTTCCCCCTTTCCAATCCACTATTATAGGTTTGTAACTAAAAATGTCTTAATTGTGCAGGAAAAAGTGTATCATACAAGTCTATATTCCTATAAAATAAAATTAAAAAAATGATAGCTAATTAGGTTTAAAATAAGATAAAAATAAATTTAATTAACTCACCAAAACTTGTTGTATCTTTGACAGGATAATTTATAGTCCGTTCATTCACAATAAACCAAACACATAGTCTGCCAACAATGCACATACACAAGAACAATGATCTACATCAACAATAGCCAAACATGGGTCTCTTTTATTATTTATTGGAACATATATTATTAAAAAACATCCATATTCCATTATTCACATTTTAAACATATTTCCAATTTCATTCATTCATCAAACATGACATATACAGTCTGTAACAAAAGCAAAGAATATAGGAAGAGGGGTTTGTGTTATCAAATCTTTAAGAATGTCTTTTTATATTTATTGCTTCAAAGATTTTATCTTAAAAAAAATATAATAACTACATATTCTTCTAAAATCTTAACTTTTATATGGAAAATAAATTGTTGTAACTACCTTAGTCACCTTGCCAACGATCACAAGGTGAGTTTCAAGCATGATGTTTAGTGCAATAGAATATTTTTATATATTTGAGTCATTTGACCCTTGAAATGGGTTAAAGTAGCCTCTATATATGCTCAAAAAATGTTATTTCCCTAAACCAGGTACTTAATTGTCCCTTGAAACACTAACATATGAAAATAAATTCAAATATTTCAATATTGTGTTTTGTTGGGAAAATAAAAAAATTGAATTTAAAACTACCTAGATGCAATCCTAAGATACCCATTTTAAAAATAAGTATGGTTTGGTCATTTAAAATCCTTCCAAGGCATTACCAAACCAAAATTAATGAAATAAAACAAAAATTCAAGACAAAATGCACCCTAAGAGTGATTCCCCTATATCACTATCACTTGTTCATCTTTATTCTAGAAAATCCACCTTCCAATCATTGTTATATTATGATTCATATGATCCATGTTTGCAAATGTATTTAACCTTTTTTGGAATTTTTTTTTGGAGGGTTAAGGGCATATAATAACCTATACATAAGGGGGATAAAACTATTCTAAAGTAGGAAAATAAGTTAAAAACTCAGATAAATGAATATTCTAAATTAAAATATTGAGATGTGTTAAATATATAGAGTACAAGTTTTGAAAGATTTTATCTTTCTTTCATTGACAAGGAAAAATGATAGTTATCTTTATTTATAGTATATAGGTGGATATGAGATGTATACATTAATAAGTGTGCATGATAGATATTTTGATATAATATTAATATTTTAGAAAGGATATTTTTAGACCCATAGGCACTACATTCTATGTTATTGTCCATCCTATTATACTATTTCCCAAAATTTAATATGATTTGGATTGTGATATGATGGGATTTATTATTATTGGTTTTCTATCAACTTTGTATTGATGTATTTAGAACTAAACCATAGGTTGTATGTCTTTACTTATGGCTCGAACCCTTTATGTTTGACCCTCTTCACCCTTAAGATGTATTTTGGCAAAAATGGACTAATTTTCTCACTTTGTTTATATGGCCTCACATATCCCTCTAGCAATGAGAATTTACTACATAATAAATACTCCAAGGAGGGACTCAAACTTACGTAATTTTCCCCTATATGTGAGAGTGTATGTGAACAGTGGTTTAATATGATATATGATGATGTATGAAATAATCTACATTGTAACTTTAAAAATGACACTCATGGGCTTATTTTTAGATTCTTCAAACCTTTAGTTGGACTTATTTTATGACTGATAAATAAATAGAGATAAACAAGGCATAATGGATCACTTGTGTAGTTTATTGAATGAGGTTTTGTAGGTGTTTTCTTAGTGTTTGATAGATAAATATTGAAAAGGTTTACAATTATATTATTACCATATATTTTTAAAATATCTTAGGGTAGGCATCAATAAGACAAATAGGTTAACCCATATGTTTCAAATAATTTTCAATATGGATGACTTTTGAGTAATAGATACCTAATAAGGATCTAGAAACTAGCATCAAAGGATAAAAAGTAATTAAGAATTTAAAATTGATGATGAAGTATGTAAATAATGTTATTATATCTATGTGCAATAAAAGATATCTCATTTATTAAAAGGATAAGGGTAAGACTATAATATAAGCAATGAGGTAGAATGAGATGGTGAATGTGAGACTTTTGGTAGCAAGAAGGTCTAGAATTAAAGGGTAGACTCCTAATTGGTATTTTTTGAATTTACAATACTAGTATGCTATAAATACTAAGTTTTAGTATCTACATACCCCCTTAAATATAGTAATTCATAAAGAATAAAATACTAGGTTGAAGGAAATATATGCACACCTAGGTGTGTAAATAGACCTTGCCTTTATTCTAAGCCCATATTCAATGTTTTTATAGTATATGAACAATACCAAAGATCATGTTACAATATAAATCAGTCCATATGATATTAAAATATAAATAATATAGATTTTTGAAAGGTAAGAGAGAAAGTAATGAGTACACTTTTGTGTCGATGAAACCATGTTTCTCATTGGTACTTTGACTTGGTAACGATGCTTCCTTATGAATCATTAGAGTTGAGAGTGGTCCAAATCTGAACCTTAGATATTTAAAGAGGTAGATTATAAGGTATTATATACCAAATCTTGTGTAAAGATAAGTTTAGACACAACTAGTGAGTTCACTAAGTCTCATTCATACAACTCAAGTGTGAATATATAATATAGTGAGGGAGAGTTATTTAATAAGCTCATTATCTAAATATAGTGATGTTGAATAATTTAATAATGTCAACCTATAAAGAGAAGCATCTAATACATAAATAAATGATTTGATAACAATACTTATTGGTGTAAAATGGTTCTTGTTGATCATACTAATTTGGAGATATAGTTGGTAAAATTATAAAAATTAGTACACTAACTTGGCATATTTACATCTAATTTCTCACAAACTGAAGTATATTTGTAAAAAAATTAAAAATTCTATTTCAAATTTAATAAAATTTAATGAAATATATAAAAATTTGACCCAAGTATATATCTAAATCATGTACCTATAATGGAGATTGTGAATGTGTGGAGGTCATGTATTTATGACATGGCCCTACTAAAATATGCAAAATGTGTAACTATGGAGGTCATGAATTTTATGATATACCCCAAATGATATGCCTCCCCCCACCCCATTTGAAGTGATACAAATAGAATATGGTACTAACATTTTCTCAAAAGGATAATATAACTAAATAATATGTGGATGAATCATGTATCATATATGATTAATGTTTTTAAGTAGATATATCAATGAACTACATAGTATGTGATCACACAAAGCCCTGAGATTCATGATATGTATTGTTAAAATCTGTAGAGAGTAACAATAAAATCTCAACAAATAATCAAGCACACACATAAGAGTACTCAAAATAAATCAATATATAGTGCAATTAGACCTCATAAAAGGTGCATGGTCAAATGTCACACAGTCAAAAGGAAATGACATGTTCAAATATCTAATCAATATAAAATGACATATTCAAATTTTACACAATCAAGGCAATAAAAATAGGAGAAATACACTCTAAGAATTGATAATATGATAAATTAAGGTACATGTTATTTGTTCCTAGTCATACACCTATTTTGTTTGGCCTTGCAAACTTTGAAAAAATGGCAAACAAAGATGAAAAACCAATTGATATGTCATTATAGCTAGGGGAAGGTTTGGCATTGAGAGTGGATGGAACAAAGAAAATGACTAAGAAATACTGACAAAGGGTATGGTCAACTCCCTGTTACTTGTGGCTCTACTTGAACCAAGTTGAGAGGACCTAAGGTGTAGCTTGTTCATATGGAGATATTTTGAAATTCAACCTCCATGGGGACTTTTGGCACCAAATGACATAAATATGACCAAACCACAACCAAACTTGTTCACTCCTTATGGGAAGGGCTATCACATAGGATAAACAAATGCACTATGTCACATACAAGCTACTAAACACAGATGGGTATATGACTACAATCATCATTCTAAAGAATATTCAACAGTAGAGGTCAAACAAAAGATTTCAATACTTAGATTTAATGCACAAAAATCAAACACATGTTAAGTATATAATATTTACACATTTCTAGGCAAATAACACTTATAGTGTACAAAGGTATATTATTGTTAGGGTAGGATAGCTTTCTAGTTATAAAATGAGGGTGGTGTGCTAGTGGTTTTTAAATAGTAAGGTTTATTTAAGCATACATGGCATTACTTATTTCAAAGATGTATAAAAAATGACTAAAAGGCTAAGGGGAACTACTAGGAGTGATTTTCATCTATTCGTGCCAATATAATTCAAGTACCCAAATGATCTTTAAAACCCTAGAGCTTACATTGCACTTATAATCTCAAATACGTTTCACTATCAAAATCATGAACCCAGGGTGCCTTTAAGAAATATTCAACAAAATATTTCCAAATCTCTATGTAAACATGGCTTCATAATTTAGATCTATACATAATATCATAACCATACATAAGTACAAAAATAGATATCTATTCAACATAGCGTATAAAACATCTCATTGCATTTCATTAATAGGAAAAAGTAAGAACAACAAGTATTTTCCATTATCATGAAATAAAACCTTACATACATCATTGTTTCAAAATGTTTACATGGGGACAAGCATGGTGATATTTATCCATGTTGGAAAAGGGATACATATTAAAAATGATCTCAAAGATTACTAATGGTTGTACAGTTAAAACCACCTTAGCAAGGGAGATAATATCTACACATAGAAATGGATCCCAAAATTTCTTAAAAGAGACTAGACTTAGGGAAAGTGAACAACAAAAAATAAAAACCTAGAATAAAGGATAATCCCTCTATTTATACATTTCTCCACCCTTTTCAAATTTAGGAACGTGGGTTACAATTTGTAATATTGAAAAATTGTAAAACACACTCCAAGTTCTACCAAGATGCTCCTAGATGGAAAATATTCATTTCCACACTTGAAATCTTCATGTATTTAGAAGGAAAATGATTTTTGTAACTACCTCTATAAGTAATGATGAAGATTTGTAAAAAAACATTGATTTCTTTGTTGGATATGCATTTTACTAGAGATGAAAATAGAATATTTGTGGTAGAGTCTAAATAAATCCCTTGTCTTTTGTGTAACTACTTGAAGCTGCCCTTGAACACTTGCTTGTATAGTTGAAACCTCTTGTACAGTTTCCCTTCTTCATATACATTCCATAGAATAATCTGGTCTTGTAATGATGGCATTTACTGACTCCATACCATTGGCTACCTGAGAAATCTTCTTTGGAGTGGCCCACCTTGATCTTGCAAAACTATAGTTTCTCTTCCATAGAGGAGCTTGGACAAAGAAAAATATGATAAAATTCAATACTTAGGTTTATTTTACATTTTTTTTTTCTCCAACTTGGTTTTCAACACCTTACATTTTGCACTTTTTCTTTTTGCAAATTTTTATTTTTCAAATTTATTTTCTACAAAATCAATTTTTATGGTTTACTCCACATTTTTTAATGCATACAATGTAATATTTCCCACTTTTTAACCTTTTAGGGAAATACTGGTACCTTTTTCAAATTCTAGAGTTGCAATTCATAATTGGAGTTCCCTTGAGAAATTTCCCTAGGGAAATGGGAAATCTAGATGCAATTTGCAATATACAATTTGTAAATTATAGATGGAGTTCCAGATTTCCTCAAAAGATCCTTTTAGGGAATCCAAAAATCCAATTTCAAATTGTAATTGGCTATGGAAGGTCCCCCTTCCATTAAGGCTACCTGTTGACTAGCATTAACTGGGGGGATTTGGGAAAACCATGTGTAATTTACAATTTACACAAGTGAAAAATTGTAAAATTTCATTTATCCTCCAATTTTCCTTGAATTTATCCTTAAGTTAATTTTTGTATTCCTTGTTTTGACTGGTGAGATTAGGAGAGTTGATGGTAATCTACAATTACATTTTGAATACTTGCATTTTTAAAATTGTGTTTCCCACTAAGATTTTGCAGGGACCTTGGGGGTCTCATTTGCAACTTTTTGAACTTGTATATTTTTGTATTTTTTGAATTAACTTCATTATTACAACCTGAGAAACACCCTACAGAAGATTTTTTTCTAGATTTCATAGCCCTCCTCTGTATGATGTCTCAAAATAATAATTTACACTTTATGTGTTACATTGAGATGCCACATTCATGAAAAGTTCTTTAGCCATCAAAACTAGGCTAGACACACATGATGCCCTAACACTTAATATTCAAACTTTTCAAGGCTTTATCTCAGTTGGGCATTCATTGGTTCATATTAGGTATCTTGTTGGAGCATTGCTAGAATTTTAGAAGATTCCTTTATATTTAGTGCCAACATTGATCCATAGGTGTTTCTTACTTTTGTACTATGTCAACAATCTCATCTCAAAATGTTCTAAAAAATATTCTATTAAATTCTTATTTTTAAACCCCTCTGGTCACCTTGGCATTTAAAAATATCACAATAGCCAATGCCCTTAGATTTATAAGATCCTTTATATGATTCAAACTCTGCCATAACACTTTGGTTCTATTGGTTCCCAGTTGTAAACCTCTTTTGCCCAGTTGTTCACACTTGAATAAAATGGAAAACTAAGATGAAAAACATGATGATATGTCATTATATCTAGGAGAGAGTTTGTCATCAAGAATGAACCAAATAGAGAAAATGACTGATAGGTATCGATAGAGGTTATGGTTATCTCCCTGCTACTTGTAGCTCTACTTGAACCAAGGTGAGAGGACCTATAAGGTATCTTTCTCACATGAGTGATTATACAATTTAACCTCCATGGGGATTATTAGAATAGAGAGACATAAATATGACTAGGTCATAACCAAAATTCTTTAATCAACCCGAGGAGGGTTGTCACATAGAATGAACAAATGCACTAAATCACATACAGGGTACTGAAGATAAATGTGAAAGTGAAAATAATCTTCATTGTAAATACTTTTCAACAACATGTGATTAATGGAAAACTACAATGCTAGGATTTAAAGAAAAAACTTCAAACACATGTTATATAGGCAATATCTTATGCATTTACAAGGAAAATAACACTTTGAATATTTAGTTGGGTCTATTATTTTTAGGGTAGGATAGGGTAGGATAGTTAGGTAAAAAAATGAAGGGTGGTGTGTTGGTGGTCTTCAAACATTAGTGTTTCTTTCAACATACATGATATCACTTATTCCAAAGATGAAGAAGTCTAAAATGCAAGCTAGTGGGAACTATTAGGAGTAATTTGTAGCTATTGGTGCCAATTAAAATCAAATACCCAAATGATCTTGAAACCTTAGAACATACACTAAAACTAGAATCTCATATACATTTTCCCATTGAATTCATAAACCTAGGGTGACCTAATAAGTTACTAAAAAACATATTTCCAAACATAATGTAGAATGGGATTTATAATCTAGATCTAACCCCAAGATGACAACCAATAATGAACATATAACAAGATGTATAATCAACATAATTTTCAAAAAAATCCTTGCATTTCATTCAAAATAAAATAATAAGAACCACAAATATTTTCCATTAACTTTTCAAGAAAATTTGACACACGTCATTGTTTCAAAATGCTGCCATGGGAACAAGCATGATGGATTTGATCTATGTTGGATAGGGAAGACATATAGACATGATTTATGAGCTTACTAATGGTTATAAAAATGCAAGGACCTTAGTAAAGGAGATAAAATTCACATAATAGTTAACCTCAAAATCTATAAGATCCTATACTTAGAGAGAAAAATAAAGACCAACAACAATAACCTCAGAATAGAGGAGAAACCCTGAATTTATACATTTTTTACCCTTCTTTTCAAATCCAAGAATGGGGGTTGCATTTTGTAATTTTCAAAATTTTAGTGAACACCCCAAAGTTACACCAAGATGCTCCTAGCTGGAAAAATCCATTTTCCATGCATGGAATCTTCATGTTTTTTCAAGAAAAATGATTCCACTAACTGCCTCTACAAGGAATGATGAATATTTGGAGCACATCCTTTGATTTATTTGCTAGAGATGGCTTTTTCTTGAGATAGAAATAAAATATTCATGGTGGAGGCCAAACAAACCGTTTGTCTTTTGTGAAATTTCTTGGAGATGCCCTTAACCACTTCTTTGCACAGCTGGAACCTCATGGACAATTGACTTTCCTCATATGACTGCCATGGGGCAACCTGCTCTTGCAATGATTTCATGGGAATATTTTGGATACATGGATATTCATGTGAAATTCCTCTATTATCCCACCTTGGCCTTATAAACCTATAATTTCTCTCCCATAGAGGAGCTTGGAAAAATAAGACATGAGAAAACACAATACTTTGGTTTATTTTACCCTTATACTTTTTGGCTCCAACTTGATTTTTCAACACTCTAAATTTTGTGCTTTTGATTTGTTTCAATTTTGATTTTTGTAAATTTGCTTTTTCAAGTTTTGTAATTTTCACATTTACTTTTGTCAAATTTTTTAAAATTTAGGTATCATTTATAACTTTACAATTTGTAAATTAAAAGTTTACAAATTGTAATTTGTAGAATTGCATTTCATACAACAGCAAGTTACAAATTACAATTTGTAGAACTATAATTTACAAATTGTAAATTTGAAAAATTACAATTTGTAAATTACAAATTTATAAATAGTAATTTGTAGAATTATAGTTGGGATAGTGCCAATTTGCAAATTAAAATTTCTAAAAATGTAAATTGTAAAATTGTAATTCACAATTAGAGTTCCCCATTTCATTAAGACCTCCTATTGACTGGTGTTGACTAGTAGAAATGGGAGATCCATGTGTAATTTACAATTTGTATAAATTGCAAAATTCAATTTCTCTTCAACATCTCCCTAAAGTTCCTCTTGAGTTGATTTTTCTCTAACCTGCTTTGACTGGTGGGATTGGGAGTGTCAATCATAATTTACATGATGCATTTAGGAGACTTGAATTTGGTAAGTTGTATTTCTAGCTAAGATTTCCTAAGGTGTTTGGGGTCTCATCTACAACTTCAAGAACTTACAATTTTTTTGCGTTTTTCAACATTTTCATCCAACTCCATTTACAGCCACTTAGTTTAGAATCTTTTAGAATATTTTTTTAGAGGCTCAACTCTATAAACATTCCATTACTTGCTTCAACAACTAGTCATTGTCCTTTATGCACAAATGTGATAGCACACCATCTGCAACATATAGTGGTACTACATAAATTGTTACTGACAAGCTCAATATCAATCCTACTAACTTGGGGAGATGAAATATTAATCCTAAAATATTATTGATATAGAGACCCATATTTATCTTTGATCACATAGAAACAATTAAAAAATTAACCGTATGATTCCCATTTCTTTCTGAATCATCTAATAGCTTTCTAAGTTATTAATCCCTATTCATAATTTTTATATGAGAGGAATATACAATATTAAGTAGCATTGAATTATGTATGGAGGCTTGATTCCATGTTGTTCCTCCAGGTGATGCCATATTATTATATGATGGTAAAAGAGGAATAATAGTAACAATAATTAATATTATAGATTTGTGATAGCTCCCCTAATTTTGTTAATGTTGGAGATTGTATAACACCTATGACTTCATATTTTTGTATTTCTCTCAAACTTTGTATCAATTTCTATTTCTATAACAAGTCATCCCATTTTGATCATTTTCACTTAGTTGACAAATCATTCAAAAATTTAAAATATTATTTTCCATATATATGTTGTGAAAAGCATTGAGATGAAATTCAAGTTGAACGGTCAGGCTAGATACATGGAAGTAATGACTACAATTTTTTTTCCTACATGATGGCTTGATATAATCAACTTAGCTATACTACTCTTGTGATGGTCATTCTTTATTTCTTTCACCAATTTCAATATGTAATAACACATTCTAAAACATCAACATCTGATAGAGGACTCAAAAATAAAGCTCAAGTTCTAGTATTTAGCCTTCGACAACTATCAAAATTCAATCTTTGAAAGCTCATTCTAAATAGTCTCATTATAACAAATATATCCTTATGATTGAAAATAATTTTATTATTAAACTTATTTTGTTATATAAATAAACTTTGTATCTAAGGTTTAAAACTAGTATAGATATGGTACAAATCAATTTATGTCAGGCATCTAGGTCTTTGACTCCCTTTTGTATACATTAGCTTTTCCTGTTAACTCTTATCTTACTTGTACAAGATCCAAAAGTAGGAGCACACATTGAAATTTTCAATTGGCTAAGTGAAAATTGTGCTTCAACCTCCTACTTTTTCCACATTACCTCTCTTGATGTAGTTTCCTTCTACCCACAAGATCTAGCGATGGAGGAACAAATTGCATTTTAAGAACTACACTTCAGTATGTGTTTCTCCACCATACTTCTCCTATAGACCTTGGCATACATATTTTCAACTCTACACCATGCTCATTTTAAAAATTTTAGAGTTGAAATCAATGCATTGACCTCCACCAAGCTTTCTCCTTGGTACCCACCTACCTTATTTGAATCCAAAGCATTACTCAAACTTTGCCTTAATTTATGGATTCATGGTAATTCTGATGATGTGGTTGTTATTCACATGGGCCTTTATGTGGCATGTTGTTTTTAGCATGGATGAGTGTGTACATGGATTTTGAAATTATTCCATCCCTTAATTCCTCATAAAATGACATAAACTCTTAGTGTAAATTTGAGAACCAACATTGACTCTCACTTGGGGATGTACACCCCCTATGAGTGTGCAAAGAATCCCGGAACATAAGACTAGGTGTTGATATATTAGGCTATAGAGTCAAAACTTAGATAAAATTATAGAAAACACCCATGGAAGCTCTATAAACAAGGTAGACTAAAAAAATAGATTAGAAGGATCTGAAAATGAACACATGGTAAAAAGCATGAAAGGAACTACATAAACAAAACCCAAAGTAGAGGGACAACAAAATAATTAAGTAGTAAGATTATAAACTATATAATATGTACACAATAATAGGATTGGTTAAGAAAATGTTTCAATTATTTTCCATCAATTAGAAGCTTTGACATCTCATCATCCCTTAATTTCTCAAACTTTTCTAGTAGTTTGTTGGCCAAGTTAAAGTGAAACAATCTTTTCACATGCAAGAAGGTCATATTGTTAGGCTATAATAGAATGACATTCTAAAACAAATCCTTTATCTATGATTTCAAATATGGATAGGACCAAGCCAATAGGTCTTGATACTTTTGTAGTAGCTATAAATAAACTTTATTCTCAACTACAATTAGGTAATTACCAATCAAGAGTACCTCAGGATCAGCAATGCCATTTGCGCACTCAAAAGGGAGATTCAAATAGGAAATAAAATATTTATCCTTAGGGGCATAAAATATTACCCCAAATTCACTTTCAAGATTGGAATAAGTCCCATCAAATGTAAATTTCCAAACTACACCTTCACCATCAGGTTCAACATTAAGAATAACAAGATGTTCATTACCTTCAATATTCTTAATGATGCTACCCAATTCCACGTCCATGTCCAGTTGTTTATTAAGGGCATGCTTGTATTTTCAATTATATGCAACATCTTTGGCTCCCTATGAAATTTTACCATCTTACCCCCCAACATAATTATGTCATAAGATATGTCCATTTGTATACTTCCACCTATGTTAGTAGCCAATTTACATGATAGCAACATACCCCATCTACACTGGTAGTCCAAAAATATGACATCCATATTCAAATACTTAATTTGATGTTCTACCAAATTCACTACCAACCCTTTAAGTTGTTCAACAATGGGCACCTCTCATGAATCCATGGCATATCACCTTCTAAAATCTAGTGTAATCTATATTCTAATCTCACTTAGGACACCTAAGTGAATCACATTACAATAGGTTCTAGAATCAAGCATGTAATTATGGAAAATCATACCATTGATCAAGAGGGTTGTATAAAATAGATCCATTTTCAACTATCATTCTGCCAATACAATCCCCAAAAATATCTCTGAGGCTGGTACAACAACCTCTTACGATTATTCATCTTTTTTTAGGGGTGTCTGGCGTAAATCAATATCATTTGCAGCTTACTTTTCCCTAAATTCCAAGTACTTAGATAATCTCTTCCTATGTTTAGGTATTTTTAATAACTCAACAAGTGGTATGGTGATTTTCAATTGACTCAACACTTGGGACATATCACACAGACTATACTAAGGAAGATGAGTATTTGGTACAAGGGTAGCAACATTATACTTGGAATACAATCACTCAAGGTCTAAAGTGGAGTGGGATGGGATGAGTTTGCATTTTTAATAGTAGTATTCAAGGTTGGATTATTTTATCATCATTCACACCCTTAGGAATACTATATAGCAATGACATTTTATTATTAACTGAAACACTTCTTGGTTTAGCAACTTAGGAAATAAGTGTTAGTTTGGATAAATTTGGGACTGATACAACTTTCTTGGCTTCTTCACTTGCATCCTCTACCCTTGGATTTGTAGGGGTAGTTTATTTTGGACCATCAACTGGTTGCCTACTTCTCAATTATTAATCATTCTCTTGGTTAACAGTTACATTAATTAGAAGCTACCTATCCTCAACTAATAAAATCTCCCCATCATATTTTTTAATCATTAATGATCTTAGAAACTTAAAATCATAATCGGTAAATTTTATATGCATGTTTCATATTAACATCACAAGTAAATTCACAAGTTGGGAGATATACCTTATGTATTGTAATCCAAAATTGATCAACAGTGGTAGCACTCAATAATTCTATGGAGGCAGACATCTTGCTTCAAGGACTTTGACAATTGAACATCAAAATGTCATCATCAAATGATGTAAACTCAAGTTCATCTATATCTTCATCAATCTATCCAATGGTATCTCATGGGGGATGAGGAAGAAATGACTTGTCACACTAATTAATTTCAAATTCACATTTTGGTGTTTAATGGATTATATACTTCGTTTCCATCTCCTCTACTCTAATTTATATCCATTCTTTCTTCAAGTGTATTCCCCTTCCCTCTATTATTGTATTGATTATGGAAAATAGGCCCTCTTTATTCTTGATTTAGATTTTGAGCCCTTTCTTTACTATTAGACACATGATGGATCCATTTTTGTATCTCTAGCCAAATTGTATGACATTTATTTGATAGCAGAGGCCAAAGTCTTAATCATTTACTTAAGGTTGGTTCTATTTGTAGACCATTTTTTTTTAGATTAAATAAATTTACATTAACTCACTCATTGATGGGATTTACCACATCCTTTATGTTTTTCTCAATATGGATGGCCATATTGAATCCCAACTACAGGTTTGTGGGAGCCTTGTCCCTCAAGTAGTATGCAACCTTCTTATCAAAGGCATCATAATATTTGATTAGGAACATTGTATCATTAGGCTTGATGTTTTTCAGTAGCCATATCATAGCTTTGTTAAACTATGTATTGAATTCTTGAACACACTAATTAGGGTTATTCTTGATGTTTTAAAACCCATACAAAAGAGATCTGGGACAAACTCTATCACCATATTGAATGCTAAAAACATTATTCATTTCTTCATATGAATCAATGCATCCATGGGGAAGGACATTGAACCATTCATGAGCATCTTATTCTTTCATAAGTAGAAACAACTTAATGCACACTTTCTCATGCTCAACATCATAATATTAAATGATATTGTGGAAATCCCTCAAGTGTTGATCACCACTCATTACATTGTACCATTCAAACTTTCAAAGGTATTTTCTTATATCATTCAAAACTTCATTAGGTAATATTATATTTCATCAAAATTGATAGGCCTGAGTCTATGAATATGGAATGTAGGATGATCATTCTCATATTAGTCCTTATACCTTATGAGTGGTTTAATTAGGGGTTCAAGAAGAGTTGGAAAAGGGACATAAGTGATTGAATTAGGTGAACTTGGTAGACCAAGCTTAGGATGGGATTCAACTACTTAAGAAGGAGTTAAAAAATAAATGGGGTTGAATGATTCTAAATCACTATGATAGCTATGAAATATTGAATTATAGGAATTTCAATAAAAAGTTTAGGATTTACAAAATCTTGATATCCAAAATAGTTCTTTACAACTGTACCTTGCTCTTCAACATGCCTCCAAAATTATCTCCTTTGTCTTTGATGTAAACTTAGTGGTGAGACATGTTTCTTACATTAGTCACCTTCGAAGGATAGCCTCAATCCTTCCAAATTTGAAAACAATAAAGGAAACTCAAAGATGAAATGAAGATATTCAAAATAGGCACTGACCTTTATTAAAACTAGGTGATAAAATTGGAGTCACCACTGGAATCAAAATTATAAAATATAACAATAAACACATTGACTATGATACATGTTGAAAACATACTTTGCTAAGTTTAATGATGAGATAATAGCATAAACACACTAATTTTTTTTAGAATAATTTTTAAAAGGGGAAATCACTTTCCAACGTGTAGTTTTAATATCTCTTTGCAAAAAATGTAGCATAAGTCAATTTGTCACAAATTTTAATTCTTGGTATGTCCCTAGTGGAGTGTTGTGGTGTTGATAGCCAAGATAGTCCAAATATAGAAAATAATAATAGAAAAATTGATAACATGAAATACTCACATCTCTCACTAATAAGAGAGTTAGGGAAAATGTAGTGTCATAAATTCATAAAGTGTAGAATTGAGTGAAGGAGAGAACCTTTGGAAGAGAAGGTACATGTTAGTGAGGACCATAAGAGTGTGAAAAAGATCAAACATGTTTATTTGATCAAGTTAATAAATATTAACACATAGGTCATTGGATACAATAATCCTATAATAGGTTAATTGAGTGAGTAATCCCTAGAGGATATTTGAGAGAGATAAAAGGGTAAAGAAGAGTGAAAGTAAGAGAATTCCCTCATAAGGTGTAGACTACATCAGATCAGAGGTGAAGATTAGATCAAGGTAGATGAGTGGGTGCTTATTTGCTTAGGGGGTTGGTTCCTCTTTGTGGGATGGAAGTCTCACTAAATAAAGGGATATGTGTTCCTTGACTAGTTGGTTTTGGTCTAAATTTAGATCTTGGCATTATAGAACTACAGTCCATTTTATAGGATCTAGTGAGTTTTATACCGCAAGAGGGTTTCCCACGTAGATATTGTGTTATATGTATGATCTTCATTATATATCTTGTTTATTTCTATAAATGATGTCTATACTCCATGAATGATAATTTTATTTGGTTAAGGGTTTGAAAGGATTAGAATTAAAGTTTGGATTACCTAGCATCATGAATTTTCCCCTAGTGATTTTACCTCTAACATTATTATTATGCTTCATGCTCATGTGCAAAATTTTGTACCTTTCATTCCCAACACATGCTTATATTTATTTTAGCATTGTAAATAGTATAAAACAATCATATTCCTAAAATTGTTGAGATAAGAGTCATAAGATCCTTGTTGGTGAGTCTTAATGTAGAATATACATTTAGTTTATAGATTGATAATATATTCACATGTGTATCCACACATATACAATGTATTAATAATATTTAGTTATGAATAATGTTGGGTGAATATTTTATCACCAATTAACTGATGGGAAAAATAGGTCTCTTCAACCATAACATAGGGAGATTGGTCAGCCAGATGTGCAGGTTTACCACATCAAAAGGGGACAAATCTCTCCTCTCATCAAGGGGAGGTTCCCTTTTAACTATGAGGAGCTATATACTATATATATGCAAAAAATAACACTCAGGGGTAGGATAACACCATCCATCTCTATTTTTTAGAGATGTTCACACACAAGGAGAAAACCAAGTGGAAACACTGAAGGCACCTTTTTTATTTTAATAGTGGTCTTACAGCAAACAACCACAGTTCTTTCTAGTTAGTAATAAGTAAAAAGGGTGTAGTAACCAATAGGATGAAGTGTAGCACAAAGTCTCCACCTCAACTGCCAAAGAGTGAGATCAAAAAGAAAATGAGGGCACAAAGTCATCCCAAGGTCCTTTACACAGAAATAGAAAATAGACAAACACACTAAAGACAATTGTAGACAGCACAAAGTCTTCCCACAGTTGGCTTCAGGACACCTTCCTAATTACTTCCACTAGTTCTACTTATTTCATTAAAATGGACAATAATGCATTCAAGAAACATACATAAGACCAATCTCCTAAATAACACAAGCTATAATAGCACAAAGTCTTAAAGTAACCTACTTTCTCATTCAAATAAAGAAATATGATCAATAATCTGAGCTCAATGTCTCAGTAATCGCCTTTCAATTTTGTCATAGTTTTGCTTCTATAACCAAAAAATCTCCTTTCCATAAAATAAGAGATTACAATATATAGTATCCAAGAAAGGCTTGGTGATATATTTCATGGAATGACCCATGCCCCATTCAATGCCTTAAATGCATTTTCAATTTAGTCAAAGAGGGCCATGATAGAATAAGGCATCTGCCTTAACTGGTGCATGTCGATTCATCTCAAATGTCTTCTCTTGGGCCTTGGTTATCTGGTCCTTTTCCAAATGTCTATGTATCTATCCACTTTTACTTTACTCTAAGGGAGAAAAATAGGCCACACCTTTAATGCTTGCAAGCTAAAATATCTACTTGGTGGACTGTTCCACCTACTGGAATAACTCCTGCATAGATATTTTTGGTTTTTCCCTCTTTCTTGTTATAATTTGAGCTCTCAGTCTATCTTTTCCCTTTCTGCTAGCTCTTTTATCTCCCTCTTTAGTGGTTCTTCTTTTTGGCCTTTAGGCCTTTTAATGCATTCAGGTCCATGCTCAAGCCTTTAAATATCAATAGTTATTTCATTGTAATAAAGATGATGTTCACGCACCCATCACCCTTTGAAAGCAAATGGCTAGTTTATTGCCCTTAGTTTGATGGATTTAGGGACGTCACTAGACATCTGGATTCCAATGGCTAGTTCATGGTGTCCAACTTTGACGTCTATGGGCCCATCACCCCTTGGTCAATTCCTTCAGCTTTATTTCCTTTAGACTTCCTTTGACTGAGCTTAGTCTTTGAATCCTTTTGAAGGGAAGGTGCCCTTTTGGGACTTGGGGGAGGTTCTTTTCTTGGTCATCGAGAGCCCCCCACAAGGGTACATGCCCTTTGGGGTTCTTCGAGAGGACTTATTCCTCAAATTATTTAGACAAAATGTCTGAAGGAAATCCTTTCCTTGCCTTTGCCGCTTATTCCCTCGGGCTTTTTTCATTCAAGTGAATTCCTTCAGATAAAGGTCTGAAGGAATTCCTTCAGAATTTTTGTCTAAAAGAATTTATCTGGTCTTTTTTCTTGAAAAAATATAAAGGAATTCCAAATTTTTTGCCTTGTTCACTTTTCCAAAGAAAACCTTACCCTTTTGGCCTTTTAAAATGGTCCATTTTGCTCACCACCTGCCCTCAGTAAGGGCTATTTGATTTCCAAAATTGCCTTTTAGAAAAGTCACAAAGGTCCTTTTGGCTCCTAAGTGTCCCCTGGAAGGGCACTTGTCCTTCAGGTTCTTTGTCGGGCCTTTGAACATTCCTTCAGACAAAATGTCTGAAGGATTTTACTTGTAAAATTTTTCCATGAAAAATCCCTCTGAAAGTTATCCTTTTGTTCTATTTGTCCTCCACAAGGGTACTTGGCCTTCGAACTTTGGGAGACCTTCCTTTGAACCTTTCAATTGAACTAACCTTGAAATTTCCTAAGTGTTGGGAACCTGTTTCTTTCTCGTGGAGTCCATAGAAATTAGCCCACGAAGTCTATAGAAATAAGCCTACAGAGTCCATAGAAATAAGCCTGTGGAGTTCATAGAAATAGGCCTACAAAGTTTGTAGAAATAAGTATGTGAAGTCCATAGAAATAAGCTTGTAGATTCTGTAGAAATAATCCTACAAATTTTTTAGAAATAAGCCTTTAGAGTCCATAGAAATAAATTTGTAGAGTCCGTAGAAATTAGCCTACAGAGTCTGTTAGCTGAAAAAGCCTGAATGATGGAGAATTTGAATACTCATTTTTTTTTTGAGAAGGTTAAAGATAATTTTGGCCTACAAGACTAGAATAGTTCATATGTTATCCCAAAAATGAGTGATAGATTTTGGGAACAATAGCTAGATCTAGTTGGGGAACTTTCTTTAGTTAAAATTTTGGAATAGATGAGGGGAGTAAAAACTATAATCTCTAGTGCCTTTAAGTATGCCATTGGGCTATGGAGTCATGCTAACCAAAAAAAAAAGGTGCCAAAAATGAAAATGAAAAGCACAAAATAGAACTAAAAACTATACAAATATACATATGTACAAATGATCTTATCTGATACTTCAAGAATTAAAGTGCTTCAGATACCACCCACTGTGAGATAATGAAAATGGCATTTCATCTTGATAAACTAGCAAGAAAGCATTTTCTTGCTAGAATCAGTGATGGGTGAATGGAACTCTCCACCAAGAATCATATTTTCTATGCCTTCCTTTTGGTTCTCTTTCCTTGCCCCATGGCAAGACGTGGTCTCCAATCTGAAAACCGTAAATCTTTGATCTCTTAGCAAAGAGTTTATTTTCCTTACTTTGGTGCGTGGATGTATGGTCCACTATCATGGCTTGTTTCTCTTCTGGTTCAGTCCAACACATGATTTGATTGTCCCCATCAGATACTTGCCAATGATTGGCATTGTCAGGCACACTTGGTCACCAGACTAGTTTGATAGTGTACCTATTATCTTTGAAATTGAGGTGAGGAACCATAAAATTTGTAGGGATAGCCAATAAATTTGCATGATTATGAAGCTCTCTTGACATTATAGATATATTGAAAGCATCAAAACTTTCAATACAATCCCATACCAGATTGCTAGAATGGCACAATCTTTTGTTCTTGGTTGACATAGGTTCCTCACCTAAAAAACCATCAGTACAACATCTCCTTTAGCATGAAGGATTTTAGCACCTCTATTTTGAGCTGCCTTCAACCCGAGTAACAAAGATTCATACTTGATAGTGTTGTTGGTGTTGCTGAACTGCAACCTATATGAAGAAGGAAAAATATCTCCTTGAGGAGATATCAATTTTAGGATCCAAAAATCATCAGACACTGATCTTCTATCAGATTTGTCTTCATTAGAGAGGGAAGATCCTTTTTCATCTGTATTGCATCCTTCCAATTATTTTGATGTCTTGTTTGAATCAATTTTCGGATCACCACCTATAAAATTTTCATCTGCTATAACATGAATGTCTTCAGTAGACAAAAAATAATTACCCCTGCCTGAAGACTCAAATAGAAATTGAGCTTCAAGTGCTGACATTTGAGTGACAACATATTTTGCCTTCTTTTAAGGTAGCATCCTCTTCATGACACCTTTGATAGGGATCCTCACCTCAGACAGGTCCATGCTCAATTCTTCTCCAACATCCTTGAAGAAATTTCTTCCAAGAAGGATGTCGTATGAGGTTGGGACGTGGGCCACCATGACTGTCATCTTGATTCTCTTTTTTGGAAAGGTGGCAAATGAAAATTAGGCATCCTTGATTTGTCCCAATAGTGGCACTTATTTGTTCTCCATGGAGAAACATCTCCTAAATGTCTTGATCAGTGTGAGACCAAGAGATTCTACCACTTTGGTAGGCATGCCATTGTCTGAAACTTTGGAATCAATGATGCAATTGCTCAGCTTGTGACCATTTATCAATAAGGAAACATAGAAAGGCTTTATTTTCCTAGGGGTAGCAAGAGCAGTAATGACAATATTTTTTGGGATAGAAATGTTCCTTGGGGGATCATGAGTTACCTTCTTAACGTCTTGTCCTATAGGGACAACTTTATTCTTCACACACTCAACCAATCTGTCCAACTGCTCAGGGTTAGCTTGTAGGACTTCAAATTTAGACATTTGAATTTTGGTTTTCTTGACATGGTCAATTATGTCAAATGTCTGAAATGAATTAGGAATAGGGGAAGGTAGTTCATTCTTTTAGTTTTTAGGAGGGAGAAGACTAATCTATAAAATTAAAGTTGAAGGTGTAGAAGCATTTGAGGTACTTACTTTTTTAGAAATCATCAGGTGTTTTGGTTGGAAAGGTAGAAAAGTTCCTCATTTGGCAATTGAAATTATAGGATGAGATACTTCCCCTATTTTTCCTTTATCAGCTTGTTGGGCTGATTGGTTCTGGGACCAGGTGAATACATCATATGATCCATCAAATGTTTCACCTTTACATTTGGGTTCATCCTGGTAATTCAGGAAACCAATATTGGAGTCACCAACTAATTCTTCTTGGTCTGATGCAAAGAGATCAACATCATTTTCTTGATCAAAATTAGGTTGGAAAGAGAAATCATGTTTTGTTTCCAGATATCCAACTACTGAGTTGGCTAGTGCTACTTTAATGGCAAGTTTCCCCTGTGGAGGAAGCAGATGATTTGGTTACCCTTAACTTATAGAAAAATTGCCTTGATATGACTAGTTTTTAAATGTCCTCCTTGGTATATCCTGATAAGGAGGATCAGACATACCTTAGGCCACTTGTCTTTTCAAGGTTAGTAGTTCATTTTCCAGCTTTTACACCATTTGATTAGTGGTGCATGTAGATGAAATATGAGAAGATGAAGAAGATTTTTCTTTGTTAGGATCTCTTCTTATCTTCCCTACCAAGATGAGATCATATTCCACCTTAGTGGACAAATCCTGAGTAGTAGCAAGGTCTATGTGGCCATCCTGTCTCAACAGAAAACTCACTTCAGGTAGCTGTGAGTTCATGAAGAAATATTTGAGATTCTCAGTTGTTGGCTAAGCAATTGTAGGAATCCTATTTCTTAGCTTACCAAACATGGCTACAAAGTCCATCATAAGTTCATGAGGCTCTTTCTTCATTTGTGTGAGTTGAGCTAGCAGGGCATGCACATCTTCTGCAGGCTTGATCTTTGTTTTGAATTTGGCTTTGAGAGTGTCCCAGTCAGTCACTGACTAAGTCTATAGATGGTAGAACTAGTTTGTAGTAGCACCTTGTACTATTTCCATAGACAACCTGACTGCTACGTCCTCATACTCCATGCCTATCACACCATAGGATATTCTGAAGGCTGCAATGTGTTCATCAGGGTGAACTCTCCCATCACCAAAGACTTTGGGGAAATTCTTCTTTGAACTACGTGGTAGCTCATGTAGAGGTGGAATTAGATTGAGTGGGATAAAATAGTTACCCCAAGGGCCTTAAACTACCATTATTTGATTATGGAAAGTGGGGATAACAAATCTAGGTGGAGTATGTATATGCAAAGTTCTGCTAACAGTAGAAAAAGAAGATCTGCCTTGTATTGGCAATTTAGTGTTTATAGGAGAAAGACTCCTAGTTCATTGAACTTGAAGTTGTGGAGGAAACAAATCAAAATTTCCCTACTACACCAACTCAAAGATAGGATCAAAAACACCTTGGGATCTTTGGATTTTAGTATAGTGTGGAGTTGACAGATTATAGAATAAAAATAGAAAAGAACTAGCCCTGTTTTAGCTTGAAGCTTGAGGATTCAAATAGTGCATTCTTCCCCAATGGCTCTGGTTTGCAAACCAAATTATATAATGGAAATAGGTAAGGCTATAAATGGATAATGGATATAAAATGGAAATGTATAAGGATAGGGATTGCTTTGATATGAAGCTTGAGGCTTCATACTGCACGTAATGTCCCCAGCGGAGTCACCAAAAATTGTTGGGTGAATATTTTGTCACCAGCTAACTGATGGGAAAAATAGGTATCTTCAACCACAACATAGGGAGATTCATTGGCTAGATGTGTAGGTTTACCACATCAAAAGGGGAAAAATCTCTCCTCTCATCGAGGGGAGGTTCCCTTTTAACTATGAGGAGCTATATATATATATATATATATATATATATATATATATATATATATATATATATATATATATATATGCAGAAAATAACACTCAGGGGTAGGATAACACCATCGATCTCTCCTTTTTTAGAGATGATGTTCACAAACAAGGAGAAAACTAGGTGGAAACACTGAAGGTACCTCTCTTATTTTAGAAGTGGTCTTACAACAAATAACTAGAGTTCTTTCTGGTAGGTAACAAGTAACAAGGGCATACTAACCAGTAGGATGAAATGTAGCACAAAGTTTCCACCTCAACTGCCAAAGAGTGAGATACGAAGGACAATGAGGGCACAAATTCATCCCAAGGTCCTTTACACAAAAATATAAAATAGACAAACATACTAAATACAATTACAGACATCACAAAGTCTTCCCACAGTTGGCTTCAGGACACCTTCCTAATTACTTCCACTAGTTCTGCTTATTTCAATAAAATGGGCAAGAACACATTCAAGAAATAGACATAATAAAAACATCACAATGTCTTAAATTAACCTACTTTTTCATTCAAATAAATAAATATGATCAACAATCTGAGTTCAAAGTCTCAGTAATCGCCTTTCAGTTTTGGTAGTGTTTTGCTTCTATAACCAAAAAGATCTCCTTTCCATAAAATAAGATATTAAAATATATAGTATCCAAGAAAGTCTTGGCACTCTTTTTCATGGAATGGCCCATGCTTCATTCAATACCTTGAATGCATTATTAGTTTAGTCAAAGATGACAATGCTAGAACAGGATGTCTGCCTTAACTGTGGCATGTCGATGCATCTCAAATATCTTCTCCTGGGCCTGGGTCATCGTGTCCTTTTCTTAATGTCTACATAGTTGTCCACTTTACCTTTACTCTAAGGGAGAAAAATAGGCTGCACCTTTAATTATTACAAGCTAAAATATCTACTTGGTCATCTATTCCACCTACTAGAATAACTACTGCACATATATGTCTCATCTTTCCCTCTTTACTATTAAAATTTGAGCTCTCAGGTTATCTTTTCCCTTTTTATTGGCTCTTTCAGCTCCCTCTTCAGTGGTTCTTCCTTTTGGTCTTAAGGTCTTTGAATTCATTTGGGTCCACATTCAAGCCTTTAAAGATCAATAGTTATTTCATTATCGTAAAGATGACATCATGCACTCGTCACCCTTTGAAAGCCAGTGGCTAGTTTATTACCCTGATTTTGACAGCTTCGAGGACATCACTAGATGTTGAAATTCCAATAGCTAGTTCATGGTGTCCAACTTTGATGTCTGTAGGCCTATCACGCATTGGTTAATTCCTTTAGCTTTATTTCCTTTAGACTTCCTTTGACCGAGCTTAGTCTTTGAATCCTTTTGAAGGGAAGGTGTCCTTTCAAGACTTAGGGGAGGTCCTTTTCGTAGTCCTCGAGAGCCCCCCATAAGGGTACATACCCTTCGAGGTTCTTCGGGTGGCCATCCTCCTCGAATCCTTCAAACAAAATGTCTAAAGGAAATCCTTTCATTGCCTTTGCCGCTTATTCCCTCAGGCTTTTTCCATTCAAGCGAATTCCTTCAGACAAAAGCCCGAAGGAATTCCTTCAAACTTTTTGTTTGAAAGAATTCATCAGGTCTTTTACCTTAAACAAATCTAAAGGAATTCCAACTTTTCAACCTTGTTCATGTTTTTGAAGAAAACCTTACCCTTTCGGCCTTTTGAAATAGTCTATTTTGCTCACCACTTGCCCTCTACAAGGGCTGTTTGATTTCTAAAATTGCCTTTCAGAAAATTCACAAAGGTCATTTTGGCTCCTAAGTGCCCTCCGTAAGGGCACTTGTCCTTCAGGATCTCTGTTGGGCCTTTGATCATTCCTTCAGATAAAATATTCGAAGGATTTTACTTGTAAAATTCTGCCATAGAAAATCCCTCTGAAAGATATCCTTTTGTTCCATTTGTCCTCTGCAAGGGTACTTGGCCTTCGAGCTTTGGGACACCTTCCTTTGAACCTTTCAATTGAACTAACCTTGAAATTGCCTAAGTGTTGGGAATTTGTTTCTTTCCCATGGAGTCCATAGAAATCAGCCCATGGAGTCTGTAGAAATAAGCCTACAGAGTCTGAAGAAATAAGCCTACAGAGTCCATAGAAATAAGCTTGCAGAGTCCATAGAAATAAGTCTGTGGAGTTTGTAGAAATAAGCCTACAGATTTCATAAAAATATGCCTATAGAGTCCATAGAAGTAAGCCTGTAGAGTCTATAGAAATAAGTCTACAGAGTATGTAGAAATTAACCTACAGAGTCTGTTAGCTGAAAAAGCTTGAATGATAGAGAATTTGAATACTTAGAATAAGTTTTTTAGAAGGGAAAAGAGAATTTTGTCCTGCAGGACCAGAATAGTTCATATGTTGTCCCAAACATGAATGATAGATTTTGGGAACAACAAATAATATTACAATAAATAAGATAATAATATAATAATTTCTCAAAAATGACTATCATAGTCCACAAAATAAGGTTATCGATGTGGGGCACTATTATGGTCCATTCTTCACTATGGTTGTCTTCTACTAAATCTCCTACTCTCACATACTCAACTCATATTCCTTATGGATGACAATATGCAATGCTTATCAACTCATAAAAATAATGGTATTTAATAATACCAAAACACATTAAAAAAACTTAACCTATTACACAAACAAGATTCATCATAGTACCTCTATATTATGAAGTGATATAACAAAATGCATGATAATAAATGATTATTAACCATATTAAAAATATTAGTTTAATGTTATTCATGATGAGATAATATATGATTACATGAAAAATAATTATCTAAATTAGTTAAAATAGTTTAATCAATTGGTCAAACTCTGATTAATGCCTAATCTTAGACCTAAGAAAAGGTGAGACTAGGTAGGGCATTCCAATGGTCAAACACTAAGATAAATGGATTGAATTTAGTATCACTATAAAAAATAAAATAAATTTTGTAAATTATTGTAAACAAATAATTATGCACTAACACACCACATATGTGAAAAGTTATTAAAATAATTGTTTGTCTTCTAGAAATGGCTACAATTCAAAAATGGGTAAATATAAATTTCATTTAAATGTCATATATAACACACATTTATAAAATAAAATATTTATTAATCAAATAAAATCAACCTATATACAATATTTATGAGTTATATATCACCTCAAGTTTGTACACTTGGCAAAATCAGACCTTGATTGTTCCTATCAATTCTGGACATTTACCAATTATAGAAGTCTTACATTTCCTCTAGTTTGTTCCCATTGACCGATTTGTTAGTCTAACTAGTATTATGTTGATGACCTGAACCTTATATCTCACCTAGAATGCTTAAAACATACTTATATTCTATATTTGTAAGTTATGAGTCAATACATACTTTCATTTTCCCTAGACACTACCATCGTAGACATATACCTACATCATTGTAGGTGTTTTGCTCTGATAAAAGTGTCTAGTTACAAAAATCATCCAGTTTTCAAATGAAACATTTATAAACGTTGGACTTATGTCCTTTAATGTGACTTATTTCTCCAAGGGGATTGATATAAATACAAGGTTATCTCTCATTAATTCCTCACCCATAAAATTTTTACCTACTAGACACAAAACTTACAAAAAGCATTGAATCAAGAACTCAATTGATCAAAACTTCCCTATTTTCTCATATTTATATATTAGTCATAGGGACAATACATATACAAGTTTGAAGACTAAACAAGCATCCTAAGAGATATATTTTCCAAGTTATAAGATAACACTATTGCACTTGTTTTTCATATATTTCATGATTCATAGAGAAGCCAACATGTACGGCAAAACTACATCAGTATGAATCCTTCTTCAAAGTATTGAATATAGATGATGTAGTCATTGACAGAAGGGTCTTTTGGGTGAGCTCAACATTATGTTCCCATTAACCCATTTCCCCAAAGGGCACTATGAAGATGAATAACTAAGGTTTTACAATTTCATGAGGAGTGATTGTCCATAACCCATATTTTAATACACCAAAGTGATGGTAGAGATAAACCCAAATGCATACAAATGGTCAAATCATTTTTAAGTTGGTATTACATACTTGACACTTATGTCATGTTTAGATAGTAGTATTGACACAACCATCCAAGGCTGATGCTAGTGACTATAACTCTAGAGGTACTCAATCCAAAATTTGTCAACTATTCCATAATCTTCTTATAGTCTGATTCATATCCATTCTAGATCCATAATTATGTCATCATCACAACCAACTAAGTACAACACTTCTTTGTCATTTTCATATATATCAAAATTTTACTTAATATTTTAAGCCTATCTTATTTAATGAATTAATCATATGTTATATATGAATTTATCATGTAATTGACCTATTATAGTGATTGTTTATATCCTTTTTACCTTAGGCTATCTCTATCATCTTTAACACAAGATATACCCAATCTTTTTTTTGACTTAAAAATTTGGTGAACCTAACCTATGAGCTTAAAACCATTGCTAATTTAGGGTTTTATGTCTCTTTTTATTAAAGAAATTTTGTTTTTCAATTAATCTTAAAAATAAAGTGTTTAGTTTTGCAAAAAATCAAATCTTCTCCTTTCTTGTAATCTTGTTGGCTATTGATATCTATTTTAATTATTTCATGTTTCAATACCTTTCAATGATCATTACTTGTTACATCTCATTATTTACTAAATTAATATGATGTATATTGTTTTACAAACCCACATTCATGCATATTCCTTCTTGTTCTAATGTTTACAA
Source organism: Torreya grandis (assembly GCA_037957365.1). Classification (NCBI taxonomy): domain Eukaryota; kingdom Viridiplantae; phylum Streptophyta; class Pinopsida; order Cupressales; family Taxaceae; genus Torreya; species Torreya grandis. The sequence continues at coordinate 3,065,991 of JARHVA010001241.1, read as the reverse complement.
TGAGATTTTACTTACTACTACAAAATGTCAAAGGGATTTCATGAACTAAATCATATTCCACATGTTATATTAACACTAAATCCAAGGATATTCATGCCAAGAAGTCACATTTGGATTATTTATGCCATTTATCCTATTACAAGTATGTCCTTTTGGATACGTTGCATATGACCATACTCTATTTTAATGTCAAACCACCATATGTGGCCTATATCTTAAATTTCATCAAGTAGACTAAACATAATATATCCTTTCAAAAAGAGGATTTACCAAATTAACATCTTATAAATGGTTGTTTTCCATTCTAAATCTAGGTTTATGTTTTCTACAGAATGATAAAATGAGTTCTCGTGGACAATGGTTCATGGCTCAACATATGTAACATATTATTTCTCTCTTTAATTAGAATTAGACCTTTATATTTGGAACCATATGACATGAGTATCAAGGGATTTGATAATATTTCATGACAAGTTTTATGACAAATAAAATTAAATATTATGGTGGGCCCCCATACATTACCTACTTTGTGCCAAGTTATGACAAATGATTAAAACTTAAAAATTATTTTATGATGGCATTTTATACATGAGATGTATACAATTCCCTCTATGTTGGATGCATGCTTAAAATTTACTCATCATAAGTTCATTAGACATGCACAATGGATAATAATCCCTTTAAACATTGTGCAATGGTCCAATAAACTAATAATAATACACCATAATCATATAATCATAATTTTTGTTCTTGATATTTTATCAATTATGGGTACAAGGAATAAAGGTTCAGTAAAAAATGATCATGTCATAACTCATCCCATTTCACCTACAAATAATACAAACTATCAAGGTTTTAATTTTCCAAAAAATCTACAAAAAACATGCATCTCTCTCAAAGTACAACATGAAAGGCCAAAATAGAATGTATGAATACCTATACAACTAAGCTTCAAGCGGACAACCCTCATCTAGTCAATGAGGGTGATTATACATAAACTTGGACACTAGATGAATTATATAATAATGAATCTATTGGTTCCCAATTGTACACCTCTTATGTTTAGCCTTGCACACTTGAAGAAAATGGAAAACAAAGATGAAAATCCCATTGATATGTCATTATATCTAGTGGAGGGTTTGGTCTCAAGAATGAAACAAATAGATAAAATGACTTAGAGGAACCAATAGAGGGTATGGTCAATTCCTTGCTACTTATAGCTTTCCCTAAACCAAGGTGAGATGACCAATGGGGTAGCTTGTTCACATGGAGAGACTCTAAAATTCAACCTCCATGGAGATTTTTGGCATAAGGAAACATAAATATGACTAGGGCACAACCAAATTCTTTCAGTCCACCCAGGAAGGGTAGTCACTGGGATGAACAAATTCACAAGGTCACATACAAGATACTGAAGATAGATGTGAAATTTATTGCAAAATTTATTTAGAAATAAATTTTCAACAAGGGGATGAAGGGAAAACTACAATACTTGTATTTAAAGCACAAAATGTAAAGACATATTATATGGAAAATATTTTATGAATTTATAGGGGAAATAACACTTGAAATATGTAAAGGGTGTATTATTTATATGGTAGGATAGGATGGAATATTTAGCTAATTTGTAAAAAGGGGTGTGTTGTGATGGTGATTTTCAGACAACAAGGTATCTTTTAGCATTCATGATAATACTCCTTAATTTGATAATAGATATTACGTACATCATTTTTTCAAAATTTTATCATGGGGATGACCATTGTGATATTTATCCATGTTGGACAAGGGAGACATATTACAAATGCTCTCAAAGATTGCTAATGGGTATACAACTACAACCACCTTAGAAAGGGATACAATGTCTACACACAACAATGGATCCTAAAGTTTCTTGAAAGATCCCAGACTTAGAGACAAAAGAAAAAACCAACAATAAAAACCATAGAAAAGATGAGAATCCCCCTATTTAAACATTTTTTCCCCTTTCAAATCTAGTAATGGGGGTTTTATTTTGTAAAATTTTAAACCTATCCTCCAAGTTCTGCCATGATGCTCCCAGTTGGAATATGGTATTTGCTATGCTTGTAATCTTCATCCAATTTCATCAAAAATAATTGATCTAACTATATTTACAAGGAATGATCAATATTTTACACAAACCCTTACATTCTTGGCTGAAGATGCCTTTTACATGAGCTAGAAGGTGAAAATTTGTGGTGGAGGCCAAAAAACATTTGTCCTCATTTGTAACTACATAGAGTGCCCTAGACCACTTGATTACACACCTAAAACCTTTTTGATAGATGCCCGTTAAATTATGCATGCCAATGAACAATTTGGTCTTCTAATTATGGCATTTGATGACTCTATACTCTTGGCTAGCTAAGAAATCTTCTTTGGAGTAGCCCGCCTCGATCTTACAAACCTATAATCTCTCTCCCATAAAAGAGCTTGAATAACCAAAACATGAGAAAATACAATACTGGAGGAAATGGGAGATCCAAGTGTAATTTGAAATTTTCACAAGTGTAAAATTACAAAATTTCATTTCTCCTCCAATTCTCACTAAAGCTCCTTCAGTTGACATTTCTCTCACCTACATTGATTACCAGGATTGGGAGAGTTAACTGTAATTTTCAATCTATATTTTGAGACCCTTCCTTTTGAAAGTTACGTTTCCCACTCAAATTTCTTAAGGAATTTGGGGGTCTCTTATACAATTCTTATAACTTTAACATTTGTGTGGATATTTAAATTGAACTCCAATTTTACTCTACCAAACCACCCTTTATAATTTTTTAGAAACATGCTCTTTTCTCAGCTTGCCATTACCTTCTTCAATAACCATTTATTAATGGAAGTATGTATTGCCCTATTTTTTTGACTCCATAGATTAGTAGCCAAATCTAAAAACTTGTTAGCATCACCATTTTGAGTAGAATTTAGTATTTTACCAGAACTATCTACATTTTTGGCTAAATTTAAATCTAGATTTGACACATCATCCATACTACCATCTCCTTCTAAAGGAAGTTTAATGTCAGACATGTCATAATTTCCTTGTATTGAAGCCTCATATTTTTCCTCTTCATCTCTTACAATTCCAAGATCCCCATTCTTACCTCTTACTTGGTGTTCATTTAGATGTGATCCTAATGTGATCTCCTCTAACCAAAATAAGATACGAAAACCCATGATAAGAGGATGAAGTAGGATAAAAATGTCTTTCCCCTAACCATAAAACTTCCAACTATAATATACTATCCTATTTTTGCAATATCGATTACTTTATAAGGATGCATCCACAAGGCACTTATGATAATTATTTAATTCCATGATTTGTTGTGGTACATAGTAAAACATCTAGCTTGATTTGTTTGTCTACAACCAAAACAGAACATAGAGAAACCTAAATGGAATTATTTCATTCCTTCAATGATTTTCCTCAACTCTTCACACATGCAAAGGCCAATTTATTTTACCAAGCCATTATTGTCCATCCATGTATTATGTATATGTGTTATCATCTTTGTAACTCTTGATATGATGTCTAGGAAAGAAGGCCATGAAAACACTCTGCATGCTATAGAAAGTAGAATGGAAATATTTACCAATCCATTTAAATTATTGAAATCAACTCATCTTAAGGTTTCTCTCACCTTTGTTTTATATAAAACTAATATTCTTACATATTATACACATAAAAGTGCGTTTAAGCCACTATGAGGTACTTGGGTGGAGCCTTCAATGTCAAGTCATTAGTGAAGAAATTATTGCATCACTTGCTAGGTATCAGGTTATTTTTGTGAATGTGTATGATATGACCAATAGTTCAATGTTATTTACTCCTCAACAAAATTAAATTCTATTTTAAAATCCATGGGTCTTCTTACAGGTAGGTACAATTGTAGTCCACTAGTTTATTTCCACCATTTTATTTCCTTTTGTCTTATGTGGGATGTAGAAGGTTACAAACAAATTGTAATCTAACAAACTTACAAATTGCTTTACTGCCTTCCATTTATGCCATGTTTCATCTTTCTCCATGTAGTCTCCTTTACTTCTTGGGATCCAGACATCTACAATCAAATTACCATTTATCAATTTGTGAATGGCATTTTAGTTTCCAATATTTTCCATTCTTATTTCCCCCATGGATTCATTGGGCTTGATTTTCAAATTACGTTTTCATGTCCACACCTCTGACAAAACTCACCAACCATTTTGTAATTTACACCTAGGTCAAATTTATAGTCAATGATGAAATTTACAGAAACTACCTTTGATCTCTTTCCACATCGATCGGGGTCTTTTATCATGGCTACATGTTTAAGATATTTGTTGTATATTCAAGAAACTTACTGTCCATTGTGGACCCCTTACATTCTATCTTTAGAAAAGTGCATAGTTTTATGGTGCAACTTGTTTCTTTATCTCTGAGTTGAAGGCAAAATTCATAGATAGAAATAACTAATACAATCATAAAAACAACTAGAATATTCTAATTCCATTGATTGACTTAGGGAAGGAAATAATTCATTATAAAGCAAAAAATATGGCCATCATATGACATGTACATTTTAGGAATTTGGTGAAACCTCCAAAATTTCCACCTCTATGTTATTGACAATATCCTTTTCTCAAAAAAACCTCCAAATTTCATTCTAAATTAGATAAAACCTTCCTACTTCAAAATAGCACCAATGAAGAAGTGTCTTATATATAATGCATGATGTAATAGGCATGCCTCTAACTGAAGCCAATATCTTGTGAAACACAATTGATAATTATCTCTATGCTTTGATGTATATCATTAAGAGGCTTTGGTGATTTATTCTCAAATTTATCATGCTCTTCAAAGATAAGTACTTAACTTGCAAAAATAACATTGACAGTATCGAGTTCATCTAGTTCATGATAGTTAATTATATAATTTTTATATCTCTCATTTATCATTTCAAAATGAATTCTCCTAGAATGTTTGTGAGTGTGATTGTAGTTTGACCACTTTATATACTTCCAAGTTAATGTGCCCTTCACACCAAATAGCTGGGAATATACACTTTATTTCATACCTATTGTCCACATTCAAGTTTCTCACTGACTCCAATCCTCACCTTTTCCACCATAATACATCTTTTTTGACTTATCCAGGCTTCTCCATACTATTTTTAAATTTTACATTGATGTCTAAACCTTTGTCATAACTCACCAACCGTTTTAAAATTTTAAAAATTATTTTTACCACCCAGAACTTGATGGACTTTTTGGTTTCATTTGCATGTTTTGGGTCAAACTTATAGTCAATTCTAAGATCTCCACCAAACTTTTCTTTGGAACCCATGTGCCTTCTTTGAAAAATATAAACATAACTTTTTTCTAATTTCGTAACACATCCATGTGGGAAAGGGTTTGAGGGCATGGTTAAATACATCACCATTTAGTTTTCCTCGGTGCCACATAGGCCAAAAAACCTCCACATAGGCATTCATGGTATTTTATTCTACTAAAATAATTACACCCCTATAGGTTTATTAAAACATGAAAATGTTAAATTCTAATTCAACAGGGATCTCATAGGGATTACAAATCATGGCAAGAGTGGGAATAAGGGGATTTTAATAAATTTAAATGAAAATAGGATCTCTTAACCTTGGCTAAACACTCACAGAGAAAAAATAGGCTAAATAAATCATGAAATTTTAATCAATAATTGCATAATTGCTCATTTTAATTTTGGGCACTAACACTGGCTCTTGCCCAAGGATGTACACCCCCTATGGGTGTGCAAAGAACCCTAGAATGTAAGACTAGGTGCCAATCTATTGGGCCACATAGTCAAGATTTGTGCAACTTATCAACAAACATTCATATAGGCTCAAAAAAACATGGAAGACTAACAACAATAGATCATGAGGACCTAAAAATGAACAAAAAATAAACAATATGAAAGCAAATTATGCAAGAAATGCCCAAATTAGAAGGTCAACAAATCAATGAAACAACAAAACTATACTCTATATAACATTGTATGCAAGTTATAGACTCAATCAAGGAAGTGTATTAGATGTCTACCATTAATTGATAACTCTAGTACTTCACCATCCAAGTCATTTAGGAAGAAAGTGTGTTCCCTAATTTGGTAGTCAATAAAATAAGGACCCATCTAGAAGGAATCAAATTTTCCATGCTTTCCTTTCTTCTCATGCATGCTATCCCAAAGTACAACTAGATCACCAACTTGGAAGGTTTTTAGAGTGACCTTCCCATCAAATATCTTCCTAAGACTTTCCTTGAATTTGAGGTGTCTTTCATAAGCTTGTCTCTAAATTTCATCAAGCTCAATAATTTGTTTAATCATGCTTTCATAGTGGTTGATTTTCTCATCATCATCATCTAGTTATTACATGAGCTAATAAGTTAGTAACTAAAAATTCATAGGAAAACTACTTGAGCTCCATAAACAAGCTCAATACGGATTTTACCTATAGATTTCTTAGGTGTGATCCTATCAGCCCATAAGGCAAATTTTATCTATTCACCCCACTTCTTGTTTGCTTCCAAAGTAAATCTAATGATTTTTGGCAAGTTTTTATTACTAGATTATGCTTTCCCAATTCCCTAAGGGTTGTAATTGGAAGCATAGGCTAACTCAATCCTATACTCTATACACAATGCCACTAAAGACTTAGCTTTGAAACTCGGGGCATTAAAAAAATTACCTTGAGAGGTATACCAAACCTAAAAATAATTTAATTTAGTGAAAAATCCATATCTACCTAGTGTGTTGCCTTCTTTATGGGGACCATTTCAACCCATTTCATGAAGTAATTAGTTGTAACTCTTATCCGTATATGTCTATCACTTGATGAATCAATAATTATTCACTAAAATCTAATCCCTATTGTCTAAATGAGCCTTTTATCATCATAGGTTACAAGGGAATAAAACCTAAAGATTTTACCCTCTTAACAAAATGCTGATATTTCTTTCACTTTCACACTTTTCTGAGCAACATATTTGAATAACAATATACATAGATAACTTAATCTCATAATTTTATGAGATGTAACTTTAGGTTCAAAATGGAAACCGCATACTCCACTATGGAAATAATCAATCAGGGCAACAATTTATTCTTCTATCAGGCATCTGAGGAGATCCACATTCATATTCATCCACGCTAGTTAGTTTTCAATCAAGAAGTATTTTTGGGAAACAAGTTTAAGAGTTATCCAACTCTTGTCCAGCTTAGGGGGAGAACTAAAAAAATTCAATTAATAGACAATGTCTTTATACCATGGTGATATGCTAATTTGACTCAAGGAATCATCAACATTAAAAATAGTAGTGTTTACCTCAACGGCTTGCAAATTGGTTTCAACAATGAACTTGACTAGACCCATCCTTCACACTCTTGTGACTTGTTGACCCACCTATATCTCTTGGTAGATGCTTCAATCTGAGTTAAAATGTCCTTCACCATGGTGTACAAGACATAAGCAATAATATTTGAACTCATAGTATAAGGTTTGAACATCTTGATAGCCTTCAAAAGATTGAAGGCTTATTTTTCCATAATGGTATTATTTAGTTCAACACCTTACATATATTTACTAAAGAAAGGTATAGGTTGCTCATGACTATCCTCATTATTTTACAACATGATATAGAAACAATATTTTATGATGCAAAAGAGAATATCTAAAATGGCTTAGTGTAATTAGGAATAGACATAATAGGGAAAAACTTTAAATCTCCTTTGTTTTCATTGAATTCTTGTATGGGCTTCTCCTCCCACTTGATGGTTTGGTCTTTGTTTACCATGGAAGTGATAGGAAAAGTAATCTCTGCAAAATTTGACACAAAACCTCCCTACAAAGTTGATTTCTCTAAAGAAAGACTGAATTCCCTTTTTGGACTATAAGATAGGCACTTTGTCAATGGCTTCTACACTCTTGGGGTCAATTGTGAGACCATCTTTGGACACTATATGTATTAAAAACTTGGCCTTTTATAATATAAATTAGTATTTCTTTGGATTAATCAAAATTTCAAAATATTTTCATCTAATCAACACTTTCTATAGATGCTCCAAATGTTCTTCTCTATTCCTAAAGTATATGGTAATATCATCCTCATACATAGCTTGGAACTTGTTAATTACCCCTAAAAATTCAACATCCATAGCTCATTGAAATTTTGCATCAGTATTAATTAACCTAAAAGGCATCCTCATATATACATGAGTGATCCAAGGCATTGCAGATGTTGTCTTGGGTCCCTTAAATTCCTTTACCGCAACCTGGTTTTACCCTGAGAAACCATGTAGCATTGAAAACATCTCTAATCATATAACACTTTTTAGTAGGTTATCGATATTGGGTAGGGTATAATTATCTTTTAATGAAGTTTTATTCAAATTTAAAAAATCCACACACAAGAAAATGTCACTATGATTCTTTATCATACGAACTAAATTTACAACCCATGATGAATACCTATTGGGATGATTGATTCTACCATCCCATAGCTTCTTTAATTCATACCAAATCTTAGTGGCCAAGATGGGGTTAATAGGTCTCTATTTCTTCCTAAAATTATTGTTATCAAGATATAATGGGATGACATGATGAAATAAGACTTCCCTATATAATTTGAAATCAGAATAAGACCATGCTAAATAATCATGGTACTTTCTTAACATCTACTTGTAAACTTGCTTCTCTCCTACACTTAGGTGAGTACCTAGACAAACCTTCCCTAGATCTTGTGATAACCTAAATTACACTTAGTTACATCTTTTGAAATAAAATATTCTTGAGTTTTGGTTCTATTTTCCCCATCACAAGGTTCTTCTAAACTTACCAATCTCTTTGGGAGTTTGTTTGTCTTTTACTAAATGATGTCTTTCCTAAACAAGGATACTTTTCTGTCACAAACCTCAACCATGGATTCTAAGTCTATGAGTTTATCATGAAATTCTACCTCACAATTTAGAAACCTCTTAATCTATTCATCATCATCAAACACCTATCAATAATGAACGTTATCTGGGATTGAAGTCCTAACAAGCACCTCCACTTGATACTAACAATAAGGGTTCATTTGCACAATATCAAACTGAGAACCTAACCTTGAAATTTTTTCAGCCTCTTCATTGAAACTTCTATAATGATAAAAAAATGTTGAGTACAACAAATAATTCAAGAAATTCCCAAATAACATTCTCATATTATTTCAACCTTTTATTTTTGGTGGTGTAAGAACTACGAACTGGCTTAACCATTAGCTTAGAATCACCCTTGACAATCAAAATTTTAATTCCATGTTTGTGGGAAATTCATAAACCAAGAAAAATTTCCTCATACTTAGCTTTATTGTTTGTGCACTCAAAGGATAGGTGAAAAGAAAACATGAAACACTTACCATTGGGGGAATATAACACAACCCCAACTCCATTTCCAAGATTTGAGCAATCCCCTTCAAAACACATCTTTCAAATTTCACCTTCATGATTAGGTTTAATATCAAGAGAAACAAACTATTGTTAAGCATCTATATTCTGAATGATTTTCCCAGCTCAACATTTATATACAACACTTCATGTAGAGTATGTTTTGGATCTTTAACTACATGTAACATCTTTGGTTCTCTATAAATTTTGACCATTTTAACATTTAATGAAATGGTGGTATAAAAAAGGTCCATATGTACACTTCCACCCATACTAGCAACCCATTGATGTGATACACACATCTCCCACCTAGGTGGGCAGTCCATAATTACCATGTCCATATTCAAATACTTTCCTCAATACACTACCAACTACACTACCAACCCCTTGACTTGTCTAACAACTAGAACTTCTCATGAGACCATGGCATAATACTTATGAAACACTGATGTAATATTAACTTAGAATTTTCTTAGGATACCAAGGGGCATCACATTAAAAGAAGCACCATAATCAAACATACAGTTGTGAACAATCAAACAATTGATCAAGAGAGTTATGTAAAGTGGATCCACATTCAACTAAATTTCTACAAGTGTAGTTCCCAAATAGACTTCTAAATCATGCTTAACAACCTCTTCTAATTCTTCATCTTCTTTTGGGAGTATTGGGGGTAAATCAATTTCATTTACAATTTATTTTTCACCAAATTACAAGTATTAAAAATCCCTCTTCCTATGTTCAATTCTTATTAATAAGTTCAACAAATGCCATGGTGATTTTTAGTTGGATCAACACTTGGGCCATATCACAAATGCTATACAAAGGAAACTATGTATTAGGTGGAAGGATGACAACATTCTTAACTATAATACAATCACTTGAGGTCTAAAGTGGAGTAGGTTGGGATAGATTTGCATGTTTAACAACAATCTTTACTGGTAGGTTTGTTTTAACATCATTCGTACCCTTAGGGATGCTAGACAAGACATTTACTCTATTTTTATTAAGAGGACCTCTACGCTTAGAAAATTTATAAATGGGTGTTAGTTTGGAAGCATTAGGGACTATTGTAGTTTTATTTACTTCCTTACTCGCATCCCCTACCTTATAAATTGTAGGGGCAGTGTCTTGAGGAGTAACACCTTGATACCTTCTTCTCAAGTAATATTCCTTCTCTTGGGTAATTGCTACATTAATTAGTAGCTGCATATCCTTAACTAACAAAGTTCCCCAATCATATTTCTTAATCATAATTGATCTTAAAAATTTGAAAACATGAATGGGTAACTCATATGCTTGTGCCATATTAATATCATAAGAAAATTTGCAAGTTGGGATACATACCTTTTATACTTCACTGCAAAACTATTCAATAGTATCAATACTCATCAATTCCATGGAGGCAAACATTTTTATTTTAGTACTTTGATAATTGAACATCAAAATCTCATGATTGGATGATGTAGACTCAGGTTCATCCACATATTCATCAATCAATTCAACATTATCACATGGGGGATGGGGAAGGAAGTAGTTGTCATACCAATCAATATCAATATCACAACCTACTGCATTTAATTTATTATTTAACAAATCAAGCACTTCTTTTCTAACCCCTCTATTCTAATTTTTATGTATTCTTTCTTCACGTGTAGGTCTCTTCCTTTGTCATTATATTGATTATGGAAATAGCCCCCTTTTATGATTAATTTAGATTTGGATCCCTTTCTTGATTGGTAGATACATGAGGGATTCCTTTCTCATCTATAGCCAGCTTGTATGACATTTCTTAGATAGTGGAGGCCAAATTCTTAACCGTTTCCTCAATGTTGGTTGTGTTAGTGGACTATGCTTTTTCTAGATTAATGAAATCCACATGAGCCCACTTGTTCATGGGCTTTGCCATATCCTTTATGTTGTTATTGATTTGGATTACCATATTTAATTCCAACTATAGGTTCATGAGAGCCTTGTCCCTTAATTAATAAGCATCTTTTTTGTCAAAGGCATCACAATTTTTAATCAAGCATGTTATATCACTAGGCTTGATGTTTGTTAGAAATTGAATCATAGATTTATTAAAATGTGTATTGAATTCCTACACACACTCATTATGATTCTTTTTTATGTTCTCAAATTTAGATAAAAGAAACCTTGGATCAATTCTATCACCATAATAAATTATAAAAACATTCTTCATTTCTTCCCATGAATCAATGCATCCATAGCGAAGGGAATTGAACCACTCTCATGCATCTTCTTCCAGTGTATGCATAAACAACTTAATGCACACATAATCATGATCAACCTCATAATATTCATTGAAATTTTAAAAATCCCTCAAGCATTGATCACCGCTCACTGTATTATTCCCTTCTAATTTTACAAGGTGGGTCCTTACTTCATTCCAGACCTCATTAGGATAACCTTCCATGTCATCAAAATTAATAGGTATTAATCTAAGAATGTGGAAAGTAGGACATTATTTCTCATTTTGGTCCCCATGCCTCATTATTGGTTCAATAGGAGGTTCAAGAATAAATGGCAAAGGGATGTGAGGGGGTGAATTGGGTGGACTTCTAGGATCAACCTTAGGAAGGGATGCAACTAGTTGATAAAGATATTGATATTAAATGGGAATATAAGTTTATAAGTGACTAAGAGAGATATGAAAGTTCTTAATATTGGGGAGTTCAATAAAAATATTAATATTATCAATATTTTAGTTGTTGAGAGAGTCCTTAGAAGTTGAACTTTGCCCTTCAATTGACATCCAAACTTGTATCCCTCTTCTTTGAGGAATACTTAGGGGTAAGACAAGTTGTTTTAATGAGTCACCTTTGAAGGATGATCTCAATCTTTCCTTCATTTCAAATAATAAAATACTAAAAAATAAAATGAAGATATTCAAAATAGGCAATGATCTTCCTTGAAACTAGATGATAAACTTGGAATCACCACTAGAATCAAAATTCTATAACATAATATTTGACACACAGATTTTGATACATGCTTAAAACATAATTTATTGAGTTTAATGATGAGATGAAAGGCAAAGACACTAAAATTTCATAATTTTTTTCAAAAGGGAAATGAAACTTTCAACATGCAGTTTTAATAGCTCTTTACAATAAATGTAGCAAAATTCAAATTGTTAAATCTTTTAATTATTTGCACATCCCTAACAAAGTGTTATGGTATTTAAAGCCAAGATAATCCGAATGTATTGAATAAAATAATATAACTTCACAACATAAAATACTTAAAACTCTATACAAAAGTCCCTAATAACACAAGTAGCTTGGACTTTAATTTAATCCCTAGTAATGGTGCGAAATAAGTGTTAGTTACCAATTGTACACATCTTACACTTGGTCTTGCACAGTTGAAGAAAATGGAAAACAAAGATGAAAAACCTATTGATATGTCATTATAGCCAGGGGAGGGTTTGGCATGAAGAATGAACCAAACATAGAAAATGACTGAGAGGCACTGATAGAGGGTATGGTCAGTCCCTTGCTACTTCTGACTCTACTTGAACCAAGGTGAGAGTACCTATGGGTTAGATTTATCACATGGGGAGATTTTTAAATTCAACCTCCATGGGGATTTTTGGCACAAGGAAACACAAATATGGCCAGGGCACAACAAAACTTGTCCACTCCACCTAGGAAGGGTTGTCACGTTGGATGAATAAATGCACTAGCTCACATACAAGCTATTAAAGATAGATATAAAATTGCTTGAAAATTTCATTTAAAAATAAATTTTGAACAAGGAAATGAAGGGAAGATTGAAATTTTAGCATTTAAAGGAAAAAAAATTAAATGCATGTTATTTGGGTAATATTTTATGTAATTTTAGGGCAAATAACACTTGAAATATGCAAAGGGTGCATTATTTAAATGATGGGATAGGTTAGTTAGATATTTTGTAAGAAAATGTATGGTGTGTTGGTGATTTTCAAATAGCAAAGTATCTTTCAACATTCATGACAATATTACTTTGTAAATATGTAACAAAAACTCATAAGCAAGGTAATGAAAAATACCAAATGATGCTTAAAAGACTAGAACATACACTGAAACTATATAGTCAAATAATTTCACTCATCAAATCCATAAACCGAGGGTGCCCTAAAATGTTATTCAACAACATATTCTAAAAATAATGAAAAAATGATTTATAATGTATATCTATGCTCAAAATGATAACCAGTAATGAAACAAACACAAATATCCAATTAACATAACTTGAAAAACATATTACAACACTTCATCAATAGGAAATAGTAAAGAACCATAAACATTTCCATTAAATTGAAAAGAAATATTACATACATCTGGTTTTTAAAATGCTACCATGGGGACAAGCATGGTGATATTTCTCCATGTTAGACAAGGGAGACATATTACAAACACTCTCAAATCTCGCTAATGATTGTACAACTGCAACCACCTTAATAAGGGATATAATGTCTACACACAAAAATGAATCCCAAAATTTCTTAAAAGAGCCTATAAAATTGAAAAACAACCCACCATGTTTTGCCAAGAATCTCCCATCTAGAATATGCCCTTTGTTATTCCTAGAATCTTCACCCATTTGCATGAAAAATCATTGCTCTAATTGCCTCTACAAGGAATGATGAATATTTGCCACAAAACCTTGATTTCTTGGTTGGAGATTTTTTTTTACATGAGATGGAAGGTGATAATTCATGGTTGAGGCCAAACAAACTTTGTCCTCATGTGTAACTACCTTGATATGCCATTGACCACTTGATTACACAAATGAAACCTTCTTGACAATTGTCCCTTCCCTTATGCATGCTAAGGAATAATCTGGTCTTGTAATCATGGCATTTGAACACTCCATACCCTTAGCTTCTTGAGAAATATTCTTTGAAGTGGCCCACTTTGATCTTGAAAACTTGTAATTTCTCTCACATGGAGGAGATTGAACAATCAAATCATGAGTAAATGTAATACTTAGGTTAATTTAACCTTTTTAATTTTTTCTCCAACTTGTTTTACAACACCTTGTATTTTGTACTCTTAATTTTTAAACTTTTCCCTATTCACACTTCACAATTTTCACATTTATTTTTTGTAAATTTCCATTTTTAGGGTTTCTTCCACATTTTTAATGCATAAACATATTATTTTACACTTTATAAAGTTTTGGAGAAACCTTGGCCCCTTTTATAAATTTACAATTTGCAAATTACAAAATTGCATCCAAAACTCCAAATGTAATTTGCAATTTTACAAAATTACAAATCATAGTTGGGGTTCCCATTTCCATCAAAATCTCCTTTTATGGAAATGGGAATTCCAATTGCAGTTTATAATTTTACAAATTCTCAAAATTTTAAATGACCTTGAAAGTTCCCATTTACACTGGGACCCCATGTTGACTAGTGTTGACTCATAGAAATGGGAGATCCAAGTGCAATTTGTAATTTACACAAGTGTAAAATTACAAAACTACATTTCTCCTCCAATTCTCCCTGTAGCTCCTTGAGTTGAATTTTCTCTCACCTTCTTTGACTAGTGGGAATGGGAGAGTTGACCACAATTTACAAGCTACATTTTGGGACTGTACCTTTTGTAAGTTACATTTTCCACTCAAATTTCTTAGGGAGTTTGGAGGTCTCTTTTCCAATTTCTAGAACTTGCAATTTTCTTAGGTTTTTCAATTTAATTCCATTTTTTATCTAGCAAAGCACCCTATAGAAATTTTTTAGAAACTCACTCTTTTCTCAACTTGTCATTATCTACTTCAATAACCAGTCATTAATGGAAGTATGTATTACCTTTGTTTTGTTAAATCCATGGATCGATAGAAAAATATAAAAAATTGTTACCATCACCATTTTGAGTAGAATTTGCTACTGTATTAGAACTAAATACATTTTTTTCTAATATTGAATTTGGATTTGACTCATCACCCATACTACCATCTCCTTCTGGAGGAATTTTAATGTCAGACATGTCATAGTCTCCTTGTATTAAATCCTCGTGGGTTTCCTCTTCATCTCTTATAATTCCAAGATCCCCTTTCTTACCTCTTACTCGGTATTCATTTAGATGTGATCATAATGAGCTCTAATCTAACCTAAATAAGATACCAAAACCCATGACAAGAGGATGAGGTGGGAGAAAAATGTCTTTCCACTAACCATAAAACTTGAAACTATAAGATACTCTCTTGTTGGTACAATATTACTCACCTGATACAGATGCATCTGGGATAATCTTTGATTATTATCATTTGTTGTGGTGCATAGTAAAACATCCATCCTGATTTCAAATTTTACAACCAAAATAGAACATAGAGAAACCCAAATGGAGTGTATTTCATTCCTTTAATGATTTTCCTCAACTCTTCACACTTGTAGGGGCTCATTTCTTATGTCAAGTCATTATTGTCCATCTTTGTTTTTCACAAGTTTGTTACCATCTTTATAGCTCTTGATATAATGTCTATAAAAGAAGGCTATGAAAACATTCTATGTGTTATAGAAAGTGGAATGGTAGTCTTTACCAATACATTTAAATTATTTAACTCAATTCATCTTGGGGTTGCTCTCACCTTTGTTGTGTATAAAACTAATCTTAATATAGATTTTACACCATAAAAGTGCATTCAGGCCAATGTAGGGTACTTGGGTGTAGCCTTCAATGCCAAGTCATTAGTGAATAAATTATTGCATCACTTGCTAGGAATCAGGATATTTTCAAGAATGTGTATGATATGACCAATAATTCGATGCCACATAGTCCTCAACAAAATTGAATTCTATATTAAAATACATAGGTCTTCTTGGAGGGAGGTCAAATTATAGTCAACAGGTTTATTTCCACCATTTTATTTCCTTTTGTCTTATGTGAGATGTGGAAGGTTACAAACAAATTAAAATATACCAAACTTGTGAATTACTTCACTATCTCCCTTTTTCACCATGTTTCACCTTTCTCCATGTAGTCTCTTTAACTTTATGGGATCCAAAAATCTACAATAAAATTACAATCTATCAATTTTTGAATTGAATTTTGGTTTCTGATCTCTACCATGCTTGTTTCCCCCATAGACTCCTTGGGATTTATTTATAAATTACTTTTTGATGTCCACATCTCTGATGAAACTCACCAACCATTTTACAATTTACACCTAGTTTATGATCTTTTAGCATTGATACATGTTCAAGACATATGATGTATATTTAAAAACCTTACTATACACTATGGACCCCTTATGTTTTGTCTTTATAAAAGTGCATAGTTATATGATGCAACTTGTTTCTTTATATCTGAGATGAAGACAAAATGTACAGATAGCCATAGTGGCTATAATGGGAACAACAACAATAATATTATAATTCCATAGCTTGACTTAGGGTAGAAAAATATTCATTAAAAAGTAAAAATCATGGTCAACATATGACATGTAAATTCTAGGAATTTGGTGGAACCCCCAAAAATTTCACCTCCAAGTTACTGATAATATCCTCTTCTTGAAAAATCTTAAAAATTTAATTCCAAATTAGAGAAAACCTTCCTTCTTCAAAAGGCTTCTAGTGAAAAAGTGTCTTGTATATAATGCATGTTCTAATAGGCATGCCTTTAGTTGAAGCCAGTAATGAAGTCAAATTTGTAGTCAACCTTAAGATCTCCACCAAGCTTTTCCTTGGGGTCAACATGCCTCATTTAAAAAATAGAAACATAACTTTGTTCTAATTCCTTAACACATCCAAGTGGGAAAGGATTTGAGAGTGTGGCTAAATACATTTCCACTTGGTTATCCTAGGTGCCATGTAGGCCAAATGAACTCCAAGTAGGCATTCAGGGTATTTTTTTCTACTAAATAATTACACCCTTATAGATTTATTAAAACACAAAAAAATTTAAATTCTAATTAAGTAGGAACCTCATAGAATTTTAAAATTATTTTTGGAGTGGTAAAAATGGATTTTTAATAATTTGAAGTCAAAATAGGATATCTTGACCTTAGGTGAGCACTCACAGAAAATAAATGGGCTAAAGAATTAGGCACTTATAATCAATGATGGCATAATTTCTTAGTGTAATTTTGGGCACTAACAAAATCATTACTAGAGTACTTAGGGGCATATGAGGATCTCAATTCATTGTACCATAAGAATAGGTTTTTTCATGCCACCTATACTCATGCTTAATTTAGTGAGGGTGATGATACTAATGTTCCACATGATGCATCAAACACTATTACTACCACACCGTTTATCATATAGAGATCTACTTTGTTAAATGAATAAATAATCAAATATAAATTCAGAATAAATAAAGACCCTCGACCAATTTTACTTGTGCAATAATGCATGAAGATGAAGGAAAAACCTATCGATAGGTCCTCTATGATTTTGATGAATTATTTACTTATGATTATTTGGATATGATTGGGATTTATCCATCAATTACAATGCATAACATATTCTTATACCCAGATGAAAAAGTAGTAAAATAAAAAATTTAAAAATGCATCCTAAAGTCGAGTTACTAGTAAAAGAAAAAATTCAAAATCTCTTAGATGCCATATTTATAATATCCATTTCACATTTTGACTAGGTGTCGAACATTCTCCCAGTTAAAAAATCTAATGGAGAAATTAGATGTTGTATTGATTACTACAATTCAAATAAGACTTGTCTTGAAGATGATTTTATATTCCCTAGTATCAACATGATTGCAGATTCTACATAGGAATATGAGACATGTTCATTTATGGATGGTTTCATGATATATAACCAAATAGAAATTAACCTTGCAGGTCAAGAAAATACCACATTTAACACTTGACATACATTCTATTATATAATCATGCCTTTTTGATTAAAAACTATAGGAACCACATACCAAAGGGACATAAATAATATATTTTAGGATTTTATACTCAAAGCTATTAAGGATTATGTTGATGATTTACTCATAAAATATAAACACTGCTAAGACCATGTTACTAATTTTTAAAAACTCTTTGAGAACTTGTGAAATTTTAGTGTTGGATTAAATTAAAAAAAATGTCTTCAAGGTATCTTTGGGAAAGATCCTAGGATACATTATTTCTTAGTGAGCCATTGAGTTTGATAAAAAAAATACATTGACCAAATGCCACTACCAACCAATCTGAAATATTTGCAATGTTTATAGGATCAAATTAAGACTATTTGGAGTTTCATTGCTCAGTTGGTAAATAAAATAATTCCTTTCACATACTTGCTAAAAAAGACACAAAGTTCATATGGGATGATGTGTGCTAGTTCATTTTTTATAAAATAAAATCATATTTATCAAACACACCAATATTCATGCCTCTAATTCTAGATAGACCATTATTAATTTATATATCATCCACCCATTGGGGAACTCTTAGTAGAATTTGATGATAATCGCCAAGAGCATGCAATTGATTATATCAGTGTCCATCTACTCCATTATGAATGAAAATATACAATAATGAAAAATTATATTTAGCCTTAGTTTTTACTACTCAAAAGTGATATAATGATTTGCTTAATAATGAGGTTAATTTTATAATTAAATAATATAAATTAATGTTCTCTATGAATGAAATGCACCCAACTACATGCATAATAAACTGGATGATATAGCTTACCGAGGTTGATATCTAATTTTTTTCCCAAAATTCAATTGAAGGTAAAGTCATAAGAGGCCAATTAGCTACAAGCTCCCTTACTAGATTTTTTTCATTCACCAAATATTATAGTAGATGAAAGAGGGAATGGGAAACACAAACTAGAATAAAAGTAAAAGACTACCTAAATAACATATATTTAAATAGAAATGTGTTAAATCACCCGCCAATATGTGAATGAAAATATATAATAGTATCATTTGAGCTAAAATGGTTATCTTGGCGTAAAAATTCCCCAATAAGATAAATAGTGAATGGTTTTGACATAATCCACTCACATAAGTTAGAACATGATGTTTTTAAACACTAAAGGTTTACATATAATTCTGAAATTACAAGATTTCAAGGGTATTTCAGTTTAAAAATTGCAATGCATAAATTTGTAAAACAAAGAACATAAATCTTGATTATGAAACTTATCTCAACACTTCTTCTTGCATTTATTTAAAAATTTTGTATAGGATAAAAAGTTATAAACAAAGATAGAATAGCACTTTTCTATTGGGTAAGATAAAAATGTATATGAAACCCATCTCCTCAAAAATTAATCATTTGTACCTTTTCACTCTTGTAAGGTAGTTGTATATATAAATGAAGCTATCTTTAACATTAGAGTTCTAATTTTAGACTCAAGTAGCATTAACTCATGTTTTTATATTTATATGTTTATTCTAAAATATCTAACAAAAATATTAAATTATTTATTTGGCTTTGACATGTTCATATAGTTTTGATTATGAAATAATAATAATTAATTCATGATGAAATAAGTAAATGTATATTTACAAATCTAATTAATATTTGATTTTATTTGTGATATATTTTTCTCTAAAAATAACACGACAAATGTTATGGAATGGTTCCTTTCACTACAGTAGTTCTTGAGGCTGAGATTTCCACTCAGAGTATGTGGAGTTGGGGAGAACAATAATGGTTTAAGGCAATGTTATTTTCCATGGGAACCATTATCTAGAACTACTATCCCAAAGATGAGTGAATTATCAAGAGCCCAAAGGAGAGGATATGATAGGTAGATCAACCAAGTCAACAACAATGTTGATGCATACAAGGATCTTGGTAAATGGACAAGAAATAGATATCCAAAGGATAAGGCTTGAGTAGGTAGGGGCATCCAATAACAAACTTGGGATTATTGAGATTTTAAATGACGCCCCTTCATTTTTGTCTCACCTTAATGGGGATTTTTTGGGTAGGACAAACATGGATAAGGCTAAAAATTTGAGAAATGAGTGAAATCAGTTGTTGATGTGGTTTGTAGGATGAAGAAGTTGAAATTAACATCAATAAACCAAAAAGGATGACCTAAAACATATTTATCAATGTTCTTTAGAGACACAATAGTTAATAGGGTGACAAAAATGAGGAATGATTCATGGGTAGGGGTTTTCTCTTCATATTTGACCAACTATGGCCAAGCTTATCTACTCTACTTAAGTGTGTCTCTGATTCATGGTGATCTTTAATGAAGAAGAGGTAAAAAGTCTACTCTTGTGCAAGATAATTTTCCATTATGATTTTTGATAACCTTGGACACTGAATTAAGCTTATTTAGGCCAAATACTAGAGGTAGGATCATCACCTTGATTTTATAAATATTTGATTTATTTTTTTCAATCCTCTTATTGAAACCCTTATCATCAAGCCCATTTGAGTGAGGCTACCAACCCGCCGCACCCCGCGCACCAGCACCTCCCTCGGCCCCCGCCGCCGCCCCCCCCCCCTTCCCTACATCTCCTCTTCAGCTGTGAAATACTTTCTACTTCTCAACCATTGGTGATGCCTTGTGAGAGTTTTTAGAAGTGGATGGTTCTACCTCAAAATTTTCACACACTAAGTTTATGGACATCCTAATTTGCTTGGATATTTGTCAACACTTTTGAACTACTATCAACTTGATATTCATGGGTTGTTGGTAGTTACAAACCCTTGACTATAAAAACATACCATTTAGATGTTAGAGATGATTTTAAAATGGTCATTTAGCTATGATCTATCATAGCTGCAACTGAAAATTAGAATTTTCTTAGTCAAAGGATGTTTTTCTTGATCATCTTATAATTTTTCACCCAAAAATTAAGATATACCTATGAGAGAGGTAAAATAGATTCTTTGAGAGTTTGTTCATAATGCTTTGGTTATTCAAGATGCAGTTTTAATTCATTTTTTTATTTATTCTATATGAAAGAGGATAGATGCTATTAGGGATATTATGTATTCTATTGTAGGTTTAGCCAAAAAAATATGATGCTTTTGGTTGTCCTCTAGTCAAATCATTATGTCCTTCTATTTTAGATTCATGGAGTTCACATAACTGAGAGGACTAGACAACATTGAGAAATAACAAAAAGGGGATAATAATATTTGGATCTTCCTCCATGACTCAGATTTGCTCCCATAGTGGATAGAGTAGCTAAGGGACTTAAGGATTTCACTATCTATTGTTGCATGCCATTGGTAGAGGTAGTGGTTCATTGGCATTGTTTGGGGAGGTTGTTGATTTGTTTTGTTCATGAGTTCTAGTATTTTAAGTTTGGGGTATCCCGCTCACATTTGTTTGTTTATTTTGTAGCATGATGGCCTCTTTTTACAAGTCTTAGTTTTTTCATGGTTTGGTGGACTTTTTTTAGACCCTAGCATTACATAAGTGTCAAATCAAATAAATTCTTAATAAACTCAAATGACGCATTTATCAAATAAGTTTCAGATTGGATTAGACAAACACATGATGAAACAATCATTGAATATTAATAAATATCTAATGTACTACATACCAAATCAAATTATTGATAAATATTACTTCAACACAAATTGCCATAAACACCAAATCCAATAAATTATAAATCATACAAAATAGAAAAATATAGTTAACTCAAAAAATTTAGCATTGGTGTTGATTTTCATGTTGTCAAATTCATCTACATCTATACATATAACTGTTCTGATCCATTTCCATAGATAACCCATTTTATGATCCATTTCCACAGATAACCCATTTTATTTTCTGTTATTTGATTAAACAAAGTAATTTTATATTTATAAAAAAAACATAAAAACTTGGATCTTAGTCCATAGGTGCTAGCTCTTAAGTTTTCACCATATGTAATTTCTCCTTGTGGACTTTTTAATATACAATATTGTGAATGGGTTTGTCAAGCCTCCCTATTAAGCTATATAGTCGCCATTCTCTTTTTGATTTTTTTATTCTTCATCCTTTATTTACCTACAATCACCTACTAGGAGCATAATTTGAAGTTTATCATGAGCTGCAAAAATTTGTGATAACACAAATGTAGACTTAGATGTAGAGAACGTGAGAAAGAAGAAAAATAAGATATGTTCCTTTCAATTTTCTTACTTTTAATTACAGATAAATTATTAATTTTAATGTTTTCTAGTTTTTATTGTACTTCTATGTTTACCATATTTAGAGGACCTATCGCTTCACACCATTTGGTATGCATATCATGGTCTGATGCGGGGAACAATTGAAGTGAGTGTTCGAAAGTTAACTTTGTTTAAGCTAATCGAGGGAGTACGATATGGAAGAAGACAAACATCGGTCGAAATTATGAATTTTTTAATGGTTGTATTTGCATGCTAAGTTTATCTTTCTGGCGCTATTTAAGTTGATTACTAGCATTGAATCGACAGCCTGACTAACCCCTCATCCTTTGGTCTATCCCCATTCACCATACACTAGTCAGTTCCATATCATTCAAAGTTTAGTGTAGAAAAATGAACGTTGTATTGAAGGTGAAATTAGGTTTGAGTGTATTTTTTAATTACCAATAAAATGTTAAAAGTTTAAAACTTGGGCCTAAATCAATGCATATCGTATCAAAACGAATGCATTAACGAAGGCAAAATGCATTAAATATTAAGTACATTTTCTTTTAGAAAAAAACCAAACGACCCCCATCTGTTGTAGACAAGACACTACAGAAAATAAATAAAATTGATTTAATATTATTTATTTTAAAAGGCCAAATGAGGAAGTTAAATTAGGAAAAAAAAAAAAAAAAATTCATTTTTTTATAAATCTAAAATTTCAAATATGAATAGAATACTTTTTTATGATTAATTGGAGGTAGAAAAATATTTACCTTACCTAATTGTGAAAGTCCCTACCATAGCAGGGACAATTGGAATTATTTATCCTTATAATAATTAGTTATTTTTAAAATAGTAAAATTTTAAAAATTACATTTAATATGATTTGTTATTTAGTGAAATATATATATTAGTTTCGAAAACTTATTACAATTTATCGATATTTTTAGGAAAATATGTTTTCAAACTTTAATTACTTAATTAATATTGTTTAGGGACTAAATTTGATGGGGAACCTTTTTTATCATATAATTCTTGATGACAGATTATTTATTCAACTTTATCATTCAAATATTAATATATTTAAAATACATAAAAATATTGAAAACAATATTATACATATTTATTTTTATTTTTTATTTTTTATAATTTAATCAAAATTCATTTTACATATCATATGATCTAATTAAAATTTTGATTATATTTTAATGGATATATGATCATTGTTTACTCTCAGAATACTATGAGACTGCCACAATCCAAAAATAAAATAAAAATAAAAATAAAAATAAAAATAAAAATAATAATATGATAGCTCAACCATCACCGGTCATAGTGATAATTCAAAAATACAATCAAACTCTATCATTGCATCATTTAAAATTCATGAGTTTTGCCACTATCACGAGGACCATTTCTTACTCAATAGGACATAATGGAGATAAAAAATAAAATATTATTTAAAAACATAAAAAATAATATATTATCTAATTATCATTGATAATAACTCTAGTATCAATTCATCTAATACTGACTCTATTTTACTTTAGTATTTGAGCAGTGTTTTCCCTATCAATTCATTTATCATTTTATCAGTTGTAGTATCAATAGATTTATCATACCAAGCAATAATATTTTGATAACAAATTTTAGATTTGTTTATTTTTTGAATGATAATAATCAAGATATGATGGGGTTGGTTCATGTCATATTTAGGAAGAGCATCCCTCAGATATTCGTCGAATTGAAATAAAAAAGAGTAGGTATGAAGGTATTCTACAAATTAAAAAAAAAAAGGTATGAAAAAGACATCTACTAAAATTGTTAAAAGGATTTTCTATTTTGTAAAATTTGTTAATTTATATTAATTTGTTTTTATTTAGCTGTTAAAATAGTAATCCTTTGTTTTATTATTTTGTTGTAATATATTAATATTACTATCTTATTAATTTTATTTTATAGCATAACAATGATAATATTTAGTTATATGATGGTTATTAGTTTAATTTTTTTAGTCATTTATAAATTACCTTACACAATTTTAATATAAAAATATATATATTAAAATTCTTTGTTAGGTAAACAATGTTTGTGAGGATGGGTGAATTTACATCACTCATACAAAGATACAAATCATTCAATGATGAAATACACAATATCTGAAATATCTCCACATGAACATGTACATAGTTTCAATAATAGGTGTATATGTATGGTTTGTGAGTTGTTTAAAGTGGTATGAAAGATAATTGTGATGCTTATTATATGGTCTTACATGTGCATGAAGTTATTATAATATTTGAGCAGGAAATAATATCACATATTTCATGCAAGGGGGAGAAAAATAAAAAATACTAACCACCATAGGTTTCTCACACTAAAATTTACAATTCATGATAGTGGGAAAGTGTATCTATTTGATGTTCTTTCATTTTAAGTTCATACCTCTATCACATTACATACATAAAAGTTCATTTTTTGAGATATTTATTATAAATTAAACTTTGTAATGTGTTTAAACTATATTAAAGTATGATGAGGATGATTACAAAATTAGTTTAGTAATTTTATACCAAGGATGATTTTTATGTATTGTAACCCAATTTTTGTGTTGTATGAAGGTTGAAAAATATTTTGGTCAAAAAAATTCCAATTTATACTATATTTAAATGCACATTTTCCCTCTTATTTCAATTCATACTATGTTTAAATGCACATGTTTCCTCCTATTATATATCATCAAGAAAAAAGGCTTCTGATAATAATAATAATATAGAGGTCCACCAATTAAAATTAAGAGAAATAAGTTTTTGAGATTTGAAAACAAAGGTATAATATTTTAAAGTGTAGAAAATAAAACATAATTATATATCACATCAGTATTTTATACTTGAAAAATGTTTCTCATGGTTGTACCCTTCAGTTCTAAGACATTCTTTATTTTTAAAATATTGTATCCAATATCTCATGTGCCTATTTCTTATCTCTTAGTCTAACCATGTATTAGCATGATGACTAGGCCTTCTATAGTGAGCAAAAATTTATAAACCTTCTTATTATAACCATATGCATGTTTTGAACATGTACCTATTTTCCATATTCATGTACACTAGCATCCTACCTAGACACCTACGTTGACACTAGTGTTTTATGCCAAACAAAGTGTCTAGTGCCTCAAAGTCATAAAAATTGAAAATAAAATATATACTTATGGTTTTTATGAGTGATTTAATTAAATATATTTCTAAATTACATTGGTATATATATAATATCTATCTTCATTGATTCATCACCTAAAACATACCTAACAACTCACAAGGTAACTTACCAAATAACTTAATCAAGCATTCAAGTCAGCAACACTGCCCTATTATTTTTTATTTCAATTTGCATCATAGAGATAAACCATCTACACATTTAATGTACTGAAGGTGAATTCCATGATATATATTTTCTAAGATACAAACTAGGTCACTCTATGTACTTATTTATCACACATTACATTTTGATACACACACAATACAATATGAAAGTAGGAACTCCATAAGTTTGAGGCATTCTTCAGAGTATTAGTTATGTAGGTAACACCCATTGACATATGGGTCCTTGGGATAGCTCAACACCATGTGCCAACTAACCCATTTTCCAATATCCTCTCTAAGGATAAAAGATATAGAGTTTGATCATTGTGACAAAAAGTGATATCTTGTGTATGAGATATTAACACACTAAAGTAAAGTTGGTAGAAAACATAAAATATTTCAAGAGGTTTTACCTGGATACTATTGATATTCTATATTGGACACCTATATTCAAGTCATACAATAACATGGATAAAACTTTATAGATCCAACACAACCATCTAAGGCCACATAATGTCAATTTATATAATATGAATATTGTTTTAAGATCATGATCCAATCCATTTCAAGATTATTTTAAAATAGATCTACATACACACAATAAACCAATTAAGTAATATTAGTTTTTATTTATTGGAATATCAATGTATAGTTGTACTTTCTATTTTTAGCATATATAATTACTTAAATTCATAACATTTTTTATCTAAGTTTTGTAAATTAAATGGCCTATTATAGACCTATTTCCCACCCTTGTTATTTTTCATTTCTATATTATTTACATTATACTATATTGACCCACCTCAATATAAGGTTAAACATTTGGTGAATCCAAACTATGATAACCAAAACCATAGATATTGATCTAGGTTTTATTGATTCTCTATTCCATAATACTAGATTATAAAATTCTAGGGTGAACACACCACCGACTTAGTCATGAGATAAGGAACAAGAATGGGAATGGTTGAAAATGGTTCAAATCCTCAAGGATGGTTCCTTTGATCTTCTTAGTAGAACTAAAATTTAGGAGAGTATAAGTAAATTTATTATGTAATGAAGAATAAATACTAAAATTTAGTCATAATCTTTCATTTATATTCACATTGCAATGTGAAATTTTGAGTCATTATTCTTATCATCTTATTACTTGACATATGTTTTTGGCTGGTTCAACTATGTTGGGATACTAAAAAGTTTATGGTAAAAAAGATCATATTTTTTTACAATATGTATATGGATTAGGCATGAAAATTTTATCCCTGAATGTAATTTTTATCACAACCTTGTACATTTGTTACATTACACGATGTAAAGGAAGTTTAATTATGATGTAGAGATCAAAATTTTGGAGGCCATAACTTTTGATTACTAATTTTGTTTGAGTTTTTGTTTATGATAAAAAAACTATATTGAAAAGATAAATTCGTCCATCACAAGACATATCTAGTTGTGTATTGTTTCCCAAGTTTTTGGAGGCAATATGTGACCATCTTAGGGTCAAAAAATATATTTTAATAATTTTATGGGATTTTTTCCATTTTTAGAAATAGCATATTTTTGTAACTCAACATAAAATAGAGTTGAAATATGTTCATTATGTTAACTTTAAGGTTTATAAGATATGTGGATATTTTTATGCCCACCTAAGCTTGCATACAAAATTTACTAGAGGATGAAAGTTATTAAAAATTATAATTATCTAAAAATTGCATGGGTTAATTAGTTTTAGGTAGATTTTGATTTATCTATATTTTATAATTATGCATGTAAACTATAATTTTGATTTGAGATTTATTTAAAAACTCTTATGTGATATTTTATTCATTCAATGAAAATCAATAGATAAGTTTGATTTCATGTAAATTTAGAGTTTTATGCGTATTGATATTTTACTTAGTCAATTTTTCATTCTGGTGTCTTACACGAATGAAATAATAACTTGATGCAATTTCATCATATGCATAAATAAATTATAGCATGCATAAGTAGAGAAGCGTAGTTTACATAACACATTGGAAGATTATTTTTAGAGGTTTCATAAGCACTATTTAAGGATACAAACCCATAAGTTATAGGGAACCTATGAAAAAGGAGTATAATAGTGCATAATGTTATAACACGAATTTGGAATAAGGAATTATTCATGAAACCTAGAGTGCATGTCCACATGAAATCTCTTAGATACAAGTGCATGAAACGATACTGAAGTAGTTATGAAGTCAATATCCTTACCTAGATTCCATGACACCCTAACCAAAAATATTTAAATTAGGATTATGTAAGCATAATGTATGAGAAAAAAATTAAATTAATCAAACATGTTAGATGGTATTACTATAGAATGATTGGATATGAATCACTAACCTGCAACTTAGCATGAGTACATCAGATTGTAGTTAATTTGATAACTGAATCAGCAAGGAAGATCCTTAAAATTTTTATAAAGGGGATATAATTAGGAAACATGTAGAATATATGAGGGATATACATTATGAGGAATTAAAATTTTTTAAAATTTTTTAAATAGGACCATAGGAAGGAAGATGCAAGGCCAAAGAGTTAGCATGTGTAAGAGACTTTAAACCTTAATTTTTTAGGTGCAATGTCATTTTAATCAGTCTATAACTATTAAATGTTTGTGTGTGTGTGTGTGTGTGTGGGGGGGGGGGGGGGGCATTTGTTTAGATGGAAGAATCAGATTTCCAAAGTGCTAAAGAAGAAGGTGGTAGAGTAGTTATATATGATACTTTCATATTTCAAAAATGTATTCTAAATGGATTGTGATGCAAGTGATGTAGCAATATGAATCAAAATAAGCCAAGAACAAAGACCCATATAGGTTTTTAGTTACAATCTAAATTATGAGAAGCATATATATCTAGTTTATGATTAAGAGTGTAATGCCATAGTGAAAGCATTGAGGAAATGAAGGCAATAATTGTTACCAAAAACACACATTATTGTATAGAAATAAACACGCACTAAGTTTTATCAACGTACAAGGAAAATAATCCAAAGGAATATGAAGTGGAATATCTATAAATTTATAGGTTGGTCTTTAAACATAGGATTGGAAGGTTGAATAAGGTAGTAAGTGTGTTAAATATGAAAATATTGATGTTAAATGATATGAGAATAGAAGTATTGAGTTCTTTTCTATTAATGAGTTTTACCTGAATGAAGAAGATATTTGAGATGCATGAATATATTTCACAAATATAACAAGCATGTATTGAACTCTGTCTTTGGAATGTATCATTTGGGATAAAATGATTTTAAAAGAGAGAAATTGTTTTCTATACCCAAAGAGTCAATGTGTGAGAATTTGAAAATAGAGAAGCAAAATGGGGGATTGTATTGACATTTTGGATGTGAAAAAACCCTCACACTACTTTTAGAGGGCTATTAATAGCCAAATATGGGTGCAAATATACTGTGAAGATATTAGATTTATCAATTGGTGAAGGAAAGAAGTCTAAATATATGTTTTTATCAAGCTTAAATGTTTCAATAAAACCATGGGAGGATATATACATGTAATTTGTGCTTGTATTTACTAATACATAGGATAATTAATTCTATTTTTATTGTAGTAGATTGATTTTCTAAGATAGCATAATTCATTGATTTTAAAAAAAATAACGATGAAAAAATCATCACCAATTTATTTTTCCAAGATACGTTAAGGTTAAATAGAATTTCAAATATCATAGTATTAAATAAATATACCAATTTTATATTCCATTTTAGGTGCATGCTTTGGAATGAGTTGGGGATGAGACCAAACTAGCATTATGCATAACATCCCAAGACTAATGGGAAAATTGAAGTTTTCAATAGGAACCTTGGGAATTTTTTGAGGTTCTTAATGGAATACCAAATGGTTAAATGGGACATGGCGTTGGTTTAGGATGAGGTTTCGTGTACAATAATTATGTTCACCGAAGCAATGGGAAAACACCTTTTTAATTTAATTGTGAAGTTTGACATCGAGGAATCATTGATTTGAGAAACATGGATGAGGTACATGGAAAGAGAAAAATAGTATAATATTTTGTTGGATACTTGTGGCAATTGCATAAGCAAGTTAAATATAAACTCAAATAAATTGGCATAAGTTATATACAACACATAGATGAAAGATGTAGAAATATGGATTTCAAAATATAAGACATAGTGTCATAAAAATATTTTCAATGAGAGTTGTACCATTTCTAGTGTTTTTGATGTTTTTTTCAAATACTTATGACATTGAGTTGCTGAAAGGGTTGGATATATCTCCCATATTTAATGTGGCAAAATTTAATCAATTTCATGATGGGAAATAAGAAGGTGAATAAGAAGGATATGAGGTTCATGTTCCTAAAAAGAGGGTGAAATTTATTGAGAAGGAAATAGAGGAGATAGAGTCAATTTTGGACTCCAATGCTATGAAATGGATATCTATGAAGGATTATAATAAATACCTAGTCAAATGGAAGAATTGAGTGATAAAATATGCATCAAAATTATATCTTATACATATTGGATATTATGGATTTGATCTCACTAATTTCAACTCGTGATTTATATCTCATAATTGAGTTACCCAAGGTGTTTTATGTATAAGCATCTTAGGAGAAAAATAATATTATGTCATTTTGGTGTAGTAGTGTGCCTAAGAAGATAAAATTAGTCAGCATAAATTAATGGTGTACACTTTTTGATAGTGTTCACATGTACTATCTGAAACACGAATGCATTAATGTTATAATGAAACTAATAAAAATGATCATAACAACACAAAACTCTAGAACACAAACCTAAAGTGCATGCACATTGGAAAAATAATTGACAAAAGTGTGCCGAAGGTTAGAGAAGAAGCTTGGAAGTCAATGTTTTGATCTAGATACCATGAAAGCCTAATAAAAAATATTTAAATTATGTTTAAATTAGCATCAGATGTGGTAATGTCAATAAATGCAACAAATCAAGTAGATGGGATACTTACGACATAATCACATTCAAATCATTAACCACTGACTTAGCATGAGTATGTTGGATTGAAAACAATATAATAGTAGAATAAAATGATAGTAAAGATCTTTGAGACATTTATAAATGATATATAAATAGGAAATAGGTGGATGATAGGAGTTATACACATAATAAGAAAGGAGACTCTACAAAAAACGTATATCCAAGACCATAGGAAGGAGAATCCAAGGTGAGAGAAATAGATGTTCATGTTCCTAAATAGAGGGTGCAATTTATTTAGAAGGAAATATAGAAGATAGAGCCAATTTTGGACTCCAATTCTATGAAATGGATGTCTATGAAGGATTATAATAAATACATCGTCAAATGGAAGAATTGAGTGATAAAATATACATTAAAATTATATCTTATAGGTATTGGATATTATTGATTTGATCTCACTAATTTCACCTTTTGATTTATATCTCATAATTGAGTTACCCAAGGTGTTTGATGTATAAGCATCTTAGGAGAAAAATAATATTATGTCATTTTGATATACTAGTGTGCCTAAGAAGATTAAATTAGTCAGTATAAATTAATGATGTATACCTATTGATAGTGTTCACATGTACTATGTGAAACATGTATGCATTAATGTTATAATGAAGCTAATAAAAAAGATCATAATAACACAAAAATCTATAACAAAATCCTAAAGTGCATGCACATTGGAAAAATAATCAATAAAAGTGTGCAGAAGGTTAGAGAAGAATCTTGGAAGTCAAAATAGTGATTTAGATACCATGAAACCCCAATAAAAAATATTTAAATTATGTTTAAATTAGCATCAAATGTGGTAATGTCAATAAATGCAATAAATCAAATAGATGGGATGCTTACGACATAATTACATTCAAATCATTAACCACTGACTTAGCATGAGTATGTTGGATTGAAAAACTATAATAGTAGAATAAAATGATAATAAATATATTTGAGACCTTTCTAAAATGATATATAAATAGTAAATAGGTGGATGATAGGAGTGATATACATAATAAGAAAGGAGACTCTACAAAAATAGTATATCCAAGACCATAAGAAGGAGAATCCAAGGTGAGAGAAATAGAGGTTCACGTTCCTAAATAGAGAGTGAAATTTATTGAGAAGGAAATAGAGGAGGTAGAGTTAATTTTGGACTCCAATGCAATTAAATGGATGTATATGATGTATTATAATAAATACGTAGTCAAATGGAAGAATTGAGTGATAAAATATGCATCAAAATTATATCTTATAGGCATTGGCTATTATGGATTTGATCTCACTAATTTCAACTTGTGATTTGTATTTCATAATTGAGTTACCAAAGGTGTTTGATGTATAATCATCTTAGGAGAAAAATATTTTTATGTCATTTTAATGTACTAGTGTGCCTAAGAAGATTAAATTAGTCAGCATAAATTAATGATGTACACCTTTTGATAGTATTCACATATACTATGTGAAACATGGATGCATTAATTTTATAATGAAGCTAATAAAAAATATCATAACAACACAAAACTCTAGAACACAAACCTAAAGTGCATGCACATTGGAAAAATAATTGAGAAAAGTGTTCAGAAGGTTAGAGAAGAAGTGTGGAAGTGAAAATTTTGATCTAGATACCATAAAACCCTAATAAAAAATATTTAAATTATGTTTAAATTAGCATCAAATGTCGTAATGTCAATAAATGCAACAAATCAAATAGATGGTATACATACGAGATAATTACATTTAAATTATTAACCACTGACTTATCATGGGTATGTTGGATTGAAAACAATATAATAGTAGAATAAAATGATATTAAATATCTTTGAGACCTTTCTAAATGATATATAAATAGGAAATAGGTGGATGATAGGAGTTATATACATAATAAGAAAGTAGACTCTACAAAAAAGTATATCCAAGACCATAGGAAGGAGAATCCAAGGTGAGAGAAATGGAGGTTCATGTACCTAAATAGAGGGTGAAATTTATTGAGAAGGAAATATAGGCGATAGAGCGAATTTTGGACTCCAATTTTATGAAATGGATGTCTATGAAGGATTATAATAAATATGTAGTCAAATGGAAGAATTGAATGATAAGCTATGCATCAAAATTATATCTTATAGGTATTAGCTATTATGGATTTGATCTCACTAATTTTAACTTGTGATTTATATCTCATAATTGAGTTACCCAAGGTTTTTGATGTATAAGCATCTTAGGATAAAAATAATCTTATGTCATTTTGATGTACTAGTGTGCTTAAGAAGATAAAATTAGTCAGGATAAATTAATCATGCACACCTTTTGATAGTGTTCACATTTACTATGTGAAACATGGATGCATTAATGCTATAATTAAGATAATAAAAAAGATCATAACAACACAAAACTCTAGAACACAAACTTAAAGTGCATGCACATTGGAAAAATAATTGAGAAAACTATCCAGTAGGTTAGAGAAGAAGATTGAAAGTCAAAATTTAGATCTAGATACCATGAAACCCTAATAAAAAATATTTAAATTATGTTTAATTTAACATCAAATGTATTAATGTCAATAAATGCAATAAATCAAATATATGGGATACTTACGACATAATTACATTCAAATCATTAACCACTAACTTAGCATGAGTATGTTGGATTGAAAATAATATAATAGTAGAATAAAATATTAGGAAAGATCTTTGAGACCTTTCTAAATGATATATTAATATGAAATTGGTGTATGATAGGAGCGATATACATAATAATAAAGGAGACATACAAAAATAGTATTTACAAGACCACAGGAAGGAGAATCCAAGGTGAGAGAAATAGAGAATGTGTGCTAGCCTTAGAAGATTAGGTTTATGGGTGAAATGTCATTATAATCAA
The DNA here is from genome assembly GCA_037957365.1 of Torreya grandis. Taxonomy (NCBI): domain Eukaryota; kingdom Viridiplantae; phylum Streptophyta; class Pinopsida; order Cupressales; family Taxaceae; genus Torreya; species Torreya grandis. Next base: position 3,032,238 of record JARHVA010001241.1, on the reverse strand, counting down.
GTTTTAAATATTTAATGTGTGTGTGTGTGTGTGTGTGTGTGTGTGTGTGTGTGTGTGTGTGTGTGTGTGTGTGTGTGTGTGTGTGTGTGTGTGTGTGTGTGTGTGTGTGTGTGTGTGTGTGTGTGCATAAATATTTGTGTGTGCATGTGCATAAATCTTCACTTAAATATAGTCATGAATAATTGATCATGTTGGGTTTCCTTATTTTTATCTTTAATAACTTGTGAACTTAATTACAACTTATTTTGATACTTCACCCTATCCTGATCACAATAGAGGACATAGTTGTTATCTTAAGACTATGATTTGTCACATACATAAATGATCTAATTACTAAAAACACCATTATGCTTTTGTATGTCATAACCAATACCCAAAACATGGAAATCATCTCTCGGGGTTAACAATGCTAAATATAGTCAATTATGGTAAACATATTTAGTCCTAACTAATAATTATGCCCTTCTCCTACCAATGGTCATATCTTAAAATTAATACCTCCTTTGTGTCCCATGTTTTTAGGATTCCTATAATGTAGTTGCTACTTTTGAATTGATATAAAGGAACACTCTAATAAATTATTTCTTGACAGGGTAATTTTAATGTATAGGCTTATTTACACAAGTGCACACTGAGCAAAAGTTCCATATTCTTCCTGACTCATATCCTAAGCATGTAAAACAATCCTTAGCCATGTCACAAACTTATTTTATTTAATCCTAAATAGATCATGATAATGTATTAAATCTGAATATAGATACATTTATATAGTCAAATAAGCATAGTTGTAGAAAACACTCTAGGTGGGATAACTACATTAGTATTTTTTCCATGCTTGGAATAATGGATATGTAGGAAAAATTTATTTATTATGGTGGTCATTAGGGTTATCTCAACCCAACTAAAATCCTCATTTTCTTATTTTTATGTTTTCAAACCATTGCATTCCATATTAGGGTTTAAAATTTGATGAATGTATTTTCATGTCGTATGCATGCTTATGAAGTGAAAATCAATGCACACTGACTTATTTCTAGTTATTGTATGTGATAGTCTTAAAAAATTAATTTTTCATAAAAATACAAAATTACTTATATATGGTCAATATTTCCAAACTTTTGTGTTCTTACTCAACATTAATTTCCTTGCATAGCCTCAATTTTAGTTTCTTGGTATTTCTTGGTTTGTTTATTTCTTTATAAATCAATTTTTTATTAGTCAACACAATCAATCAAATGGACAAATTAAGCTATTTTTTTAATTTTGTTTTCACATTTAGCCTTAATTTTAATAATTTTATTTCATCTATTTCAGTCATTTACTTTCAAATTGATGTTCAAATTTGTGCTTTTGAAACTTAGATTTATTATATTTCCTTTAGCATAATTAGGGTTCATCTCCACAATTAATTCGATTCAAGATAAATAAATCTATTATTTAATATTTTTTAATACATTAAATCCATATTTTTTCTTTTACCATTTTCATACATGATTTTATCTTTAATTACACTTTTAGTTTTATAGGAATGGTTTAATTTTTTATAGGATTCAAAACAATCAAATTTCTCACTATTTATTTTTCTAGTCAACATGCCCATTTTTGTAGATTGAGACTTGAGATCAAAAGTTTTTTGTGTTTGCATCCAAGGAAGATAAATTTCCATTTGAATCTAGTTAATGAAGATTATGTTTTGAGAGGAGTAACATGTACTAGGTGAAACTCACATGCATGTGATGTATATAGAAGAAAAGAAAAGGATTATAACAACACAAAACTTTATGTTTGGACCCCAATATTAGAGACATTTTGGCTCAAGTAATTTTTTATGACAAGTGGCATAGAAGAGACACGACACATAATATCATGGCACATGATACTAAATTCACATGGAATAAATAAGCATTATACATAAAGAACCCTAGAATGTAGGACATAATTATTAGCAAAAAACTTGGGGAATGTGTGGAAAATGAAAACATTATGTAGTGGTTCATAGTAACATTGGAAAATAATAAGTTAAACATGAATCCATCACTGACCTGCAAGAAGATAGGTTATCTGTAATGAGAGTCCAACATAGAGAAAGAATATAATTTTAGTTAGGCTCGAGACATAAGGAATTCATTTTAAATGGCTTACCATGACTCATTTATGTTAATGATAATTGAAAAGTCATCTTTATTATATTTAGTTCTATAAATAAATGTTTAGCGTAGACCATGTAAAAATACTAGCTTATTTTACTTTGGGTTATTGATGAATTTTTTATCATTATAATTCTAGAATATCTTTACATAATTTATGAATTTAATGGAAGGAATCATGTGTTGATGAAGTACTTGTGTGCATATTTATATGTGTATAATGGAGTTGATAGTGTTTTTATCATCTTACATAAACTTCATTTTATTTTGTTAGTTAAGTGTTGAATAAATATCTTAGATTTAGATACAAAACTAAGGATTAGTTTAAGACTAAGTTCTTGTTCAAGTTCCCTACAATAGGAAAGTAGATGAACACACCTCCATGCAACAAAACCAATAGGAAGTTGTCTTATGTTGAATGCTTTGGGTGAGAATGTGATAACCTTTTCTTGTGTGATATTCAAGCATGATAGAATATTTGAATTCCTTTTATTTTAGGCACATAACTAGGGAAAATATATGCTATACTAAAGGAAAAGATGCTAACTTTTTGATTCCACTATCGATATCTATAGTATTTTTTTACATGATGGTGGGAAGATGCTCAAACAACTATCTTTGGAGAATTTTTAATGATGGGTTATTAGAGTAGAAGATAATTTCACATTTCCACATATTGAACTATGAGTTTCCGCACATGTATGGGTAGAACATAAATGACATGACTCATTTTATGAATATTTATTTTTATAAGTTCATGTTCACCTTCATACTTGCATTTAAATATACACACAAGACCGATTAACTAAGTACATATGATCACCTAGTCTATAGATAAATAATAGACCTTAAAAATATGTTTAGTTGAGAAGAAAATTTAATAGCTATATTTTTGAATATGTGGTTTTAATATTCTCTTATCTACAGGGAGCCTATTTTTAATTCATCCAAGAGCCACACAAAATTTATCTTAGGAACTTTTTATTCAAGATTAATAAGCTTATCATGAATTATGGACTTGAAAAATTATTCATATATGGATAAACTCTATCTTAAATAAAAATCATAGTTGAAGGATAAGTGAAAGGGCACAATTTATTATAATATTTTTGGTTCAACATGACATCCAATAAGTAGGACTTGGGGAATCACACGTATGATGACTCAAAGTGAAAGTTTATGATTAGAAGCAATCCAAGGGAGACTAGAGAGGACTTGGTAAGTGGCATGAGGGTTTGTAGGGATGCAAAAAGTCATATCATGGACTCCCCAACCACAAGACAATAGTAAATGCTGACATAAGTATCCAAAAAAGAAAGAATTAAAGCATTGGTGATAGAAAAACCCAATCTAGATAAGACCAATTACACATGCACACTACATGCTCATGATCTTAACAAAGATGATGTTCTTATATGAAATTTGAATAAGGATAGTGTAAGATTAGAGACTAAACCTATTGGATATGATTTTGAAGAACAAGAACATGATATTAGTTTGTTATTAATTTATTTTATGTTACATGATAATCATATGGCTTAGTTTGAAATACCTAGTGGACCAAGCATACCTAATGGGAAGAGTATCATCCCATACATAGTTAACTACTATACTTTTACACCCAACATATTATGTTATTTTATTGTTGAAATAGGTGAGGTAGATGGTATCAGTGGTGGTTGGGTTAGAGGATATGGAGGTGACATATGAGGTATTGGTGAACCTCATCCACATGGTTAAGGAGGGACTAGAAGTTCCTTACAATAATCTCCATTGAACACATCTCATCCACACACTATTTATTATGAGATGATGATCCATTTACCTGAGTATCATGATGTGGAAAATATAGAAAAAAATCTTCACAAGTGTGAAATTATCTACCTATCATGTGGAAATACATATACTAAATGAAAGGCATCTCAATTTTCCACTACTCTTTTAAACTATGTGCAGAAGTGGTATTGTATGTTTGATTTGCATCAAGTTGTGGTGAATTAAAAAAAACTAAAGGCACATTTTCTCCAAGAATTTTATATCCTAGATTTTGAATAATAGAGTATTATTTAACTGAAGTACATTAAACAAGAACTAATTGAGAATGTGTGTGAGTATGATGCACATATTAAGATCACTATTTCTAAGATTTATTTTTAGATAAATATAACTCAACATGATGAGTGGTTTTTAGGACTCTTGTTTCTTCCCTTTTGATGCACCCTATTTAGGAAGACCTTAACTAACATGTGTGAGACCTTAAAAGTTACACTTCATGTCTAATATAATGGAAGCATAGACATAGAGACACGTCCATTTATGGAGGCTTAGATTGATACTATGGCATATTAGTTTCAAAATATCACTAAAAATAATACTCATGATACTCTCAATTATTTGTGTTATGTTAACTATGAATACAAAAGTTACAAAAGGAATAATTTCTGTAGAAAGACTATTTGAATTATGGTGAAACAATCCTGTTATATTTTCTAAGAATACTATGATGTGAGGGATTGCTCCTGCTTTATCATGCTACATAATTAAAGGAATCATCATATGGACACAAATTATTGGAATGTCCTTAAGGTAATATTATTATAGTTTTATCTTACTCATATCCTCATATGGATTTGTGTTTCACCTTTAAATTAATACATTAGGGTATTATAGGCGTATTGTAGGCAATCCAAACCCAATTAAAGACCACATTAGAGATATAGATGGAATGTGAGAGGAGAGTTTGAACATTTTTCATTAAATTTTTATAGAATCATCATATCATCCATTAGTTTAATTTCATATGGACCATGAATTAAGATAATAGATTCAAAAAGGCAAACATAATGTTGTGTACTAGGTTGACAAAGGTACTAATTTTAAGCCATCAGATCCATCCATCGACCACTTGGATTTGAATACTAAGTATGGAATACATAATGTCACAAATTCCATACATCCTAACATGCACACTTGGGTGAAAGAGGAGATTGTTAATATGTTTTTCACTAGAGATATCACTCTCATTGACAAGTATAAATGGGTGAGATCCATGGTCATCAATATAAAGAAGGATGGACACATTCATATTTGTGTGGTATTTTAGGTAATCAATGTTGTTTGCTTAACCAACCCTTTTTTGACACCATTCACTGAGGATATTTTATAATAAGTTGATATGAGCAAGATTTAAACCATTAGTTACTAGCTTTTTAGATATCATCAAGTCTAGATCATAGAAGAAGATAAACCAATCAGAACATTTTCAACCAAATGGGTTTCATTCACTTATAATGTGATGCCCTCAGGTTGAAGAATGATCCTACTATGTTCTCATAGACTACGATCGATAATGTCAAATATTTTATTTATAAATTACTTCAAGTATATGTTGATGATTGAAATGTCTATAGTTTAGTGTGGGACCTCAGGTTGAAGAATGATCCTACTATGTTCTCATATACTATGATCGATAATGTCAGATATTTTATTTATAAATTACTTCAATTATACATTGATGATTGAAATGTCTATAGTTTAGTGTGGGACCATTACGATAATCTTCACCTTATGCTTGAGTATTGAAAAAACATTGGATTTATTTAAATATGAATACGTGTGTTTTTGCTACCCCATTTTGAATTTTATTAGGGCATGTTATTTATCATGATGGACTCTTAGTAGATCTTGAAAAGATTATAGGCATTTATCCCATTCTACCATAGACCACATAGTCATAGATTCATGCCTTCTTGGGACACATGAGATACTATCTAAAGTTAATTTGGGGTTATGGTAATATCATTATGCCACTAAAGAAACTATTAAAATAGAATGGTATGTTCATTTGGATAAATGGTCACTGGTAAGCATTCCTCACACTCAAAGACAAGCTAATCACTTCCCCCATCCTCTAGTTTCTATGATGGATAAATCCCTTTCATGTGCATGTTGATGGTTTAGGCATGGTAGTAGGTGTTATCCTTTCTCAACATGTTGAGGCCAATCTTGATCATCCTATCTACTTTTCTATCTAGAAGGTCAGTCCAGCTAAATGGAATTATTTAACTATCAAATGTGAAGCCTTATCCATGGTATACACAAAATAAAATTTCCATCAATATTTTTGGCCACCCCACTCATTTTATTTATAGACCATAGTGCACTAAAATACATAGTAAATTCAATGGTATTGCATGGATGTATTTTCCAATGGATTGTGATTTTTCAAGAATTTTAGTTCTCAATGATGGTGAAATTAGATAAGGCTAATTATGGACCTGATCACTTGTCATGTGTTTAATCTAGAGAATTGACATCTACCATTAAGGATGAATTACCTAATATGTAGCTTTTTAAAGTCACATCCATGCATAAGGAATTGGTTAATATCACCACTTTTATTAATATAGGTTAAACACTATACCACCTTAGCACTCAAGATAAAATTTATTTATATATTAATATTTCTACCATATAGCTCATTAGGGGTGAAATTTATAAGCTTAGATGGGATGAAGTATTACACTATTACATCATGCAACATGAGTGCGCTAAAGTTATCCAAGGTGTTCATGAAGGTGTTACTAGAGGACATTATGCCAGTGATTCTATAGGATGAAATGTCATATTAGATGGGATGTGGTGGCCTACTCTATATAAGGATAGAAAATATTATGTGTACCAATGTGATATCTATTAGAATATAGGAAAACTAAACTGAAGGGATGTTATACCCTTTCATTCAATCCTAGATCATGAACCCTTTGAGAAGTTGGTTATTGATTTTGTTGGCCACATTAAAATTATGGGAAGGTATACTAGATTTCTCTATGTTACTATCATCACTTATTACCTCATTTGTTGGGTTAAGGTAGTACCATCCTAGGATTGTACTATTACCACTATTGCTATATTTATTTGGAAGAATATTATTACAAGGTATCTATGTTTGTTAATATTAACTAGTGGTCAAGAAACTCATTTTATTAATGAAACAATATGCATCCTTTTGATCGAGTCTATGATTATGTAACACAAGACTACACCTTGCCACCCTTAGAAAAATGGTACAATTGAAATGTTCAATAAGAATTTGGATCATACATTGATAAATATTTATAAGCTTGGTTGCACTCACTAGGATGATAGTGTTTATATGATATTATGGGCATATTAGATGACATATAAATGATTTAAAAAGATTAACCCCTTTAATATTATATTTGATGTCAAAGTTATTCTCTTGGTTGAGTTCCTTATACCCTCTCTATGTATTGATCACACTGGTTAGTTGGATGATGAGGAATATTTGAAATCATGCATGGATGCTTTTAATAATTTTTATGAAACCCATTCTATATCATGATTGACATCTTAAGAATAAGAATTTATCTGTAGGTATGTAGGTCTTGCTCTATAATTCCAGGTTTGCAAACTATTCAGGAAAACTTCACATCCATTAGGATGGTCTATTTATTATTCGTATATTTGTCCCTTTAGCACATTTAAGTTGATTTATTTGGATGGATAGTTCCTTCCAATTAATTTAAATGGTATTCATATTCTCCCCTACTATTCTAAGTGATGTTTTCCTCTTTTGTAATAAGGTGTATGCCACTAGTTTAATTTAGGATGTGGGTTTATTTGTCAATAAGGCATGAAATTAATTGCATGACCTTGTTATGTTTTAGATCATCACTTGGTTATTTAATTTCGTTTTCTTTGTCATGTCATGGAGGACAATGAATATATTTTAGTTTGGGGTAAGAAGGATGAAGTAATTACAACTAGAAAGTGCCAAAGAAATGGTGAAAGGAACTTCATGCTTAAAAAAGGGGCATGTAAAAGGAAGTATACAAGGATAAGTTGATACAAAGATTTGGTTTGTAATTATTAAAAAGAGTCAAGATAAATAAATGATGTTCCTTCCTTGGAAATGGACATTTATAAATTCCTTTAAATCTATCATGCACTTTGGTAAAATCATGGGATGGGATAAATGTGTTAAATAAAAAGAAATTAATTGTAATGGAAGGTGTGCCAAAATTAAACCATGAAAATATAGTTAGAGGGATTAAATGCATGAAATGATGGATAAGGTAATGGGAAAGATGTTAAAATATTGTCATTTATGTCAAAATAATTGTAATTAATGTCAACACAATTTATAACATAAATTTCAAAGGAATTATAATTTATGTCAGCAAAATTATTGCTACTAGAATTATAAATGGAATTATCAAGAAAATATCACTAAAATTATCAATAGAGTTATGAATGGAAATTTCAATAAAAATGTCATTGAACACCTAATTTTTTGAGTAGGTGACTCTTGTATGGGATGCTTCCTTTGTGAAGAGCATTTAAATGCTATATAATGAGAATACCAAGTGTGGTTGAGGATGTGTGTTGAGAATAGAAGATAGATTATACAAAAACTATTGGATTTGAGGAGAAGAAAATATTAGAAGATCAATAAAGGTAGATTTTTAAGGAGATTTATTGTGAATAGGATAAGACTTTCTTGATTTAAATTTTTTTTCCTCCTATTAAAGAGGTCAATGCTTCACATGGAAAACATTGGTGTTTCTTTATGAGTTGGTGACTAGTGACAGAGATTTATGTCTCTAGTGGGTTGGTTCATATAAATATTTTTTTAAGAAGTATTTCATTTTGGTGACTGAATTTGGACAATATATCCAAGTAGTCCTACTATCCATGGTTTTATCTTGAAAGGGTTTCCATGTAAATCTTGTGCTACTTAATTGTAATATATTATGTAATTGATATTGTTGTGGTTGTTAAGTTTAAAAAATTAAAAGAGTAGCTAATACTAATTCACCCCTATCTTAGTAAAAGAGTGTGACCTTCAATTCTTATTAGAGTAGGTTCATTTGGAAGTAGTCTAATTGCTAGAAGGTATATCTCAAGAGCACACATGTCTAATCAAGAAGCTTTCCCCTCAAATAGAGCTCCATTTTTTGATGGAATAAACTATGCATTTTAGAGCACAAAGATGAGAACATATTTAATGGATTTTGTATTTGATATTTGGCAATAAAAAGTAAATTGTTAGACTATTCCATCATCTCCACCAAAAAAACATGTTGGAAAGAAGGCTAGTGAGAATAATTCTAAAGGCATGAAAATTATTTTGTGTGGCTTATCAGAATCAGATTTTGTCAATATTATGCAATGTGATTCAATAAAATAAATATGGGCCAAAATTCAAAACATCTTTGAGGGTGAAAAGAAAATGAATAAGGCAAAACTCCAAACTCATAGGAGACAATTTAAGAGCATACAAATGAAAGAGGAATAAAATGTTGCAACACATCTTCTTCATGTGGATGAGATGGTTAACACCATCATAGGAGTTGAAAAAAAGGTTGAATAATCCATGTTCATTCAAAAAGTTCTATGGTTTCTTCCCTTGAGATTTGATGCAAACATTTTGGATATTGAATAAAAAAAACACTTAGACTAATTAACCACGGATGAGTTTCATGGGATAATCACAATTTACAAAATGATAGCTAAAAAGGAAAATCCATCTTAGAAGGAGTCAAATTTTAAATCTTCAAAGAAAGTGAAGAATAAAGAACCTGAATCAAGCATGACACCAATGATGAACAATATGAAAATGAGGCCATTTTTGTAAGAAATATTAAGAAAGGATCAAGAAAATATAAAGGTAAGCTACCTTTTAAATGTTTTAATTATGGTTAAATAAGACATTTTGATGCTATGTGTCTACATAAAGATGATAGAGATGACGAGGAAAATCATGAGGAAAGGAATAAGAAGGAAAAGAAACCCCAATACAAGAAAATATTCAAACAAAATGAATATAAACAATTTGGTAAGGAAATTAAAAACCTCAATTCTTAAAAGGATAGTACCTCAACTAAGGAGTGCAATTATAGCATATCAAAAAGTGAGATAGAATAAACACTGTTCATGGTTATAGAAATAATAAATGATGCCTCTAAAAGTGAAGACAACTTGAAAGAGGAAGAAGGTATAGGAAATTGTAAGATGTTAGAATATGAGATTGTCCTACTAAATAGAGAAATAGAGAAAATAAAAACCAAGCCAAATAGAAGCCTCAAATTTGAAAAGAGTATAGAGATATTAGATGATATGAAAAATGGGTAGAGGTCACCATTTAGAAAGACATGTCTTGGATATAAAGAAAATTAGATGGCCAAAAAATAATATCACAAAGAGCCACCAAAGAAGATAAACGAGGAAAATAAAAAAAATTATGTAGATGTACTCAAAATTCCTATCATCAAGAAGAAAGAGAATCAAGTACCAATAAAAAAAACACTACTCCAAAAGATAAAAAGGAAAAATTTAGCAAGGTTTTTCCTCTAACGAAGGCACACATGACTAAGTTACAACATTCATTTCTTGGTTATTGATTTTCTTGTAATCATTTTGGTCATAGAATAATGGAATGTAGGACACATGTAAGAAGCAGGTATGCATGAGACAATGGTAAAATTACTTATCAAGTTTCAAGTAGAAACTGTAACTATTTTCTTTGGTTATTAAATTTCATTGAGAATAAAATTATATGTTATAATTTTAATAACTATGGAAATATAGAATGGTTAATTATAAGTGTTGTTGTAAAAGCCTCCTACTAAAATAAGAAAGTGAATGCTCTTATGGTAAAGAAAAGAGAACATATAAATCTATGGAATTAGATTAAAGAGGAAGTTAATCAGGAGAAGAAGAAATTTATGATTTTTCAAACATATTTACATGCATAAAATAAAGAGAAATAATGGTATATTGATAGTGGATACTCAATTCACATGACTAGGGACAAGATCAGATTTTTCTCCTTGAAAGAAATGAGTGAAGGCACAACAAAGTTTGGAGAAAATGCCACAACTAGAATAGATGGAAAAGGTACCCTCTATCATGATAATTGAAAAATTAAAATAGAAAATGTATTATATGTTGAAGGTTGAAGCATAAAATTTTAAGAGTTAGTCAAATTTGTAATCAATCACACACTCTCACATTTTATGCTCAAGGTTTTACGATCAAGAAAACAGACACATGAAAAATTATTGCAAATGCAAATAGAATAACAAACAACACTACATACCCATTGAAGTTAAGGTAGAAATTTTTTTCATGAGTCAAATTTATGAACTTTATGGATATGGCATAGAAGGAAGGGCTATATTAACTTCGACAATATAGTGAAAATTAACACTAGGCAAGTCATAAGAGATATGACAAAGATTAAAAAACCATAAAAAATTATTCGTAAGTAGTGTAAAAATAGAAAATAGACAAGAGTGAGTTTTATATTAAAGTATTAATCAACCACCAATCCATTATAATTGATTAATACATACCTTTCTAGGCCTACAAGAATGAAAAGCATATAATGTGAATTAAACTTTATGTTGTTCATTGATAGTTACTCCATAATGATATGGGTTGCCTTAATAAATAAATAAATAAGGAATTTGAGAAGTTTAAAGAATTTAAATTTTAGTTTCAAAATAAACCATATTGAAAGATTAAGTGCTTGAGATTAGATCACAGAGGTGAGTTCATCTCAAATGAATTCAATGATTTCTATGAGAGCCATGAAATAAAAAGTCATTTCTAAGTTACAAGGACTCTGCATCAAAATGGAGTTATATAAATAAATAATATAAATGTTGAATAAATATCTAGAAATATGTTAAATTAATCTAATCTATCAGATAAGTTTTGTAGAAAAGTGATTAACACTGCAGTGTACATTTTCAATAGATGACAAATCAGAGTAAACAATAACATAACCCCTTATGAGTTATGGAAGATTAAATCAACATAAGTAAAATATTTTAAAGTGTTTGGTGGAAAATTATTGATTAAGATATATGAATAAGACTTGAGAAAGTTCAAATCAAGTGCTGGTGAAGGTATTTTTTTTGGATATTCCTCAAAAAGTAAAACTTATAGATGTTATAGTAAAAGGTTACAAATAATTATGGAAAGTGCCAGTGTAAATATGGGTGAAACAAGGCCTAAAAAAGTAAATTCACAAAAAAAATTTCATACAGAGGAACTCTAATTTAAATAATAAGTTGAATAAGAAGATGTAGAAAAAAGAAGAAATTGAGCTGGAAGATACAAAAGCACCATCTAGATTTGTTTAAGATCTTCGTTCTGAGGTAAAATTATTGGTGATATTAATGTTGGGGTATAAAATAAAATAATATTTATGAGTACACCTAGAAAATAAAATTATCCTTGTTATCTAAAATATATCCCAAAAAAATCATAGAAACTAGTAATTACAAGCATTGGATCAATGCTATGGAAGAAGAATTGAATCAAATAAAAAAGAATGAGACATGGGAACTCATTCTTAGACCAAAAGACAAGAATGTAATTGGTACCAAGTGGGTTTTCATGAATGATCTAAATGAATATGACCAAGTAATAATAAATAAAGCAAGGTTGGTTTTCCAGGGGTATGCTCAAGTGGAAGGCATTGATTTTGAAGAAACATTTTCCCCTATTGTGAGATTAGATGCCATTAGAATGTTTTTGGCATATGCTGGTTTTACAAACTCCAATTTTTATAAAATGGATGTGAAATATACTTAAATTTCAATTTGGTGGAATAAGTATATAATAAGAAATTAGAATGTTTCTTTCGATCACAAAACAAGTACTATATGTGCAGATTGAAGAAGGCACAATATGGGCTAAAGAAAGCCCATACTAGGCTTGATAAATATATGTAAGAACAAGGTTTTAAAATAGGATTTGATGATGATCACACACACACACACACACACACACACACGCACGCACGCACGCACGCACGCACGCACGCACGCACGCACGCGCACACACACACACACACACACACACACACACACACACACACACACACACACACACACACACACACACACACACACACACACACACACACACACACACACACACACACACACACACACACACACACACACACACACACACACACACACACACAAAGATGAGTATCAATTGACTACTATGGTATATGTGGATGATATCACTTTTGGAGGAGATAGTGAGTGAATCTATGAAGCATTTGTAAAATATAGGAAAAAGGAGTTTGAAATGTCCATGTTGGGTGAGTTGTCATTTTTTATTGGTTTGTAAATTTCACAATATAAAAATGAATATTTATCTCCCAAACCATGTTTATAAAGGAGATGTTGAAGAAATCCAGAATGGAAGATTACACCCCTATTATCAAAACCATTTTTAGAGGATGTAAGCTAGTTAAAAACCATTAATATCCTAAAGTGAATTAGATTATTTATATATCCATTATTAGTATCTTGTTATATATAATGACATCAAGCCAAACATCATGCAACTTGTAGGCTTGGTAGCACATTTTCAAGCATCCCTAAAAGAAACACATGTTAAAGCAGTGAAAAGAATATTAAAATTTATGAAAATCACATTGAATTATGGATTGTGGTATCCAAGAGGTTAATATTTAACACTAACATTATACACAGAAGTAGATTAGGTAAGAAGTGTTGATGACAAAAAGAGTACATGTGAAGGAGTACTATTTCTTGGAAAAAATCTAGTGTCATGGCTAGGCAAACTCTAGCCTTCCATTTATTTATCTATGGTTGGAGTAGAATAGATAGCAGAAGTGTCTTATTGTAAATAAATCCTTTGGATGAAATAGATGTTGAAATATTTTAAGATAGAATATGAACATTCAATCTGAATACTCTATGATAACTCTAGTGAAATAAACATTTTTAATAGTTCAGTTATGTATTATACAACCAAACACATTCCAATCAAGTATCACTTCTTAAGAGAGAAGGTTGAATATTAGTATGTAAATATGGAGTATGTTTCTATATACTAAAAAATATAATATATGTTTATGAATACCCTCCCAGAAGAAACTTTTAGGTTTGTAAGGCATATATTGGAAGTGATCCATTCTTCATCTAGTCAAGAGAAACATGGATTAAGGGGGAGAAAATAATTCCATTATTCATATCCATGGATATTTTACTGATATCCATTGTTATTGTGTTGTATTTATTTTCCATTGAGGACAAGGGGGAGAATTACATAAATGGGCATCAAAGGAGGAGAACTCCATCAAGGTGGAGTTCATGTACTATTTTTATACATGATTGCCATTAATGACAAGGGGGGATTGTTGGAATATTTTCATTGATGTCAAAGGAATTATAATTTATGTCAATGGAATTTCTAATGGAAAATTTGAAGTAATTGAAATTGATGTGAACAAAATTTCCAATAGAGTTGTCAACAGAAATATAAATGGAATTTTTAACAAAATTATAGATGGAAATGTCGATGTAAATATCAATGGATACATATTTTGTCAAAGAGGTGCCTCTTTGATGGGAGAAATCCTTTATGAAGAGAATTTAAAGGATATATAAGGAGAATAATAACTGTGTTTGAGGATGTGTGTTGAGAATAGAAGATACATCATATAAACGCCGGCAAATTTTAGGAGAAGAAAATATTAGAACATCACTCAAGGAAAATTTTGAAGGATATTTATTCTCAAAAAGGCAAGATTTTATTGATTTAGAGGTTGGTGCCTCATATGGAAGTGATTGTTTCCTCATATTAAATATATTAGGGTATCTTACTAATTTGGTTCTTAGTGATGAGGATTGGTGTCTCTAGTGGGTTGGTGTCTACAAATATTTTTGTTGGAACTAGTTTATTTTGGTGACTATATTTGGATAGTAGATCCAAGTAGTCCTATTCTCTATGGTTTTCTCCTAAAAGGGTTTCCACATAAATCTTGGGTTGCTTAATTCTTAGATATCTATGAATTCTATTATTATGGTTGTTAAGTTTTAAAAAGTAAAATATTAGATTATAATGATTCATTCCCCCTCTCAGTATATGTGTGTGCTCTTTAGAAGTAAATGTGTGTTACCCATCAAAGATATATAATGTTAACCACTCATCATTTTTACATTTTACTATTGTTAATTCAAAAATTTATAGAGCTAAAAGAGCATTTTCAAGCTATCAGAGGAATGTATTTCAACTTTAAATGACTAGTTAGAGTATTGTGGAGTGAGACAATCTCATTGAACATGAAAAGTGGTGAAATAGTGGTTGGGGAAGTGGAAGTTGAAGGAATTACTATTTGCAGGTGTTGACATCTACCAATACAAGATGTTGAAGTAGGAGAGCTAAATAAGGAAAAAATTAATCATGTATTAATTTAGGAGGGTGGATGGTCATTCCTTAACCTTCAATATCCTTAGGGGATGATGTGGTAAAAAATAAAAAGGCCCATCACAGTGAGCCCTTGCTTTTAGTTAATGAGGAAGAAAAATCTTAGAGCATAAGAGTCGAACAATTTTTAATAAGACAAGAAGTACCTAATGAGTCCAACATGCACAAGGAAAGCTTACTAAATGAGGTAGAGGGGATAGAGAAGATAAAATATGTGATGTCAGGCCATGAAAATAAGAAATCTATAGTAATTCCTCCACCCCTTATTCTCATTGAAGAGATGCAATATCATAAATAAGTTTTGCATGCAAAGAAGTGGGAGTCAATTGTGCCTACCTATCATGTTTTTTTACTATAGTCATTGACAAATAGAGAATGAGGTGGGGTTAAAACATAATTATCAGGTTGAGCAGAAGAATAGCTAGAACAATTTTTTTTATGACCTGACTATTTTCAATAAACTCAATGATGCCAAAAATTTTATGTTTTTTAATCTACCATGATTAAAAAAAGCTATGGATGCCATATAATATCGTATCTTGCATGTACATGAGGATTAATTATATTATTTAGAGAATTTAATAAAGATATTTTCTCAAAGGGTTAGCAAAGTTAAAGTTTTTTAATACTCGGTAACTAACCTCAGTGGAGACTTATAAGATTAGGGGAAAATTGAGAAGAATATGGCATTACTTGAATATAGGAAGCAAGGCCACATAATGCATATAACTAGTCTTGAGGATCCCATCCTTAGGATCACTACGCAACTAGTTATAACCAAGGTTATAGGTGTGGATAAGTGGAAGGAAGTGGACATGGCACACTTATATGTTTCCCACCAGTTTACCCTTGGGGTTAAGTACATTTGGTCATAATATTTTACTGATAGAATTATTGTAGATGTGAAAAGGCCCACCACATTCTTAACTAAAAAATTTCTTGGGGATATATAATTTTATTATTATTATTTCATAAAATTGGTGTACTAGAGTACATAAGTGGTGAGTTAAAATGGACACATACCTTAGATTATAAGTCTCATGCAGAAAGTTATAAAACATTTATTTTCTTTGGTGCTATAATCCCTTCCCATAAAGTTAAGATTAAGGGATAGCATGATGGAATTAAGGAAACATTTGTAAATAAATAGTGCATTCCCTTAGACATGCTTGGTCAATTAGAGAGAAAGCCCATTTTTTAGTTAAAAAAACATTTCTCCCTAGCACACATCTGGATGAGCCTTTCATGTGACTTATCTTGATGCTTTAAGTTGCTATATGGTTTCAAAATAATATATTTTTATCAATTCTGATAATAGGTTGTATGCCACACACCTTTTAGGTATTGATGCTAAAAATATTGATGTTGAGAGTCCTACTCTGTCAAATGTATGTTTATAAATTGAAAAAAGTATATAGAGATAAACTAGAGTTGGATAATACTGACATCAAGGCCTAGTAAATTCTAGTCGATAATTTTATTAATTTATTATTATATATGTTAAACCCATAGGAACAATTGAAACATTAGCACTCAATGTGAACAAGATAAATGGAAAAGGACTACCCATACACCTCCAGTGGATGATGTACTTATAGATTGACTAGAATGCCCTGATCTCATGACATAGATATTTATTTCTATGAAACAAGATACTTCAATTCTCAAGGATGGTGACCTTGAATGGAATTAAAAAACTCTATAAATGACACTAAAAATGGAACCTCCCCCAATGGATAGGAGGAATAAGAAGTCACCCTAATACCAGATAAGAGACCCTCACCAGGATGACACAATGAATATG
>JARHVA010001241.1:3002500-3010000 GCA_037957365.1 Torreya grandis | reverse complement strand
TCAGATAGATACATTAAGCTACTTTATTCATTTTTTCTCATAGTTAACCTTATTTTTAATAATTTTATTTCATATATTTGAGCCATTTACTTCCAATTTGATGTTTAATATTGAGTTTATATCACCTTAATTCATTCTATTTCCTTTTATCAAAATTAGGGTTAATCTCCAAAGCTAATTCTATTTAGGATAATAAAAAAGTTATTGATTTCCATTTTTTAATACATTTCTCACTTTTTTTTTAATTTTACAATTTTGATACATTATTTTATATTTAATTACACTTTTAATTTTATAAGACTATTTTAATTCTTCACAAGGTGCTAAACAATCACATTTGTGACTATTTGTTTTTTTGGTCAGCATGCCCATTTTTGTACATTGAGACTCAAGATCTCTAGTGTTTTTTGTTTGCATCCAAATAAGATAAATTTCTATGTGGATATCATTAATTAATGACTTTATAATTTTATATGGCTGTTTTTTGAATTATCTCACATTTTAGTTGAATCTTAATACCCTATCATTGAACTATGCCAACCTCTTATCAATTCTTCTCATCATCACTATATTAATATAATATATTGGTTTAAATTTTAAAGCCTTATTTCTTGCACATAAACTAAATTCATCATGCCACCTCTATTTTATGATAATATATAATAAAAATTCTTAGTCATGACAATGAAACTTAACATTTTCTTTATTGAATATATTACCAATTCAAAGAAGCTTTACATTCGATATCTTGAGATAGTAGTGTTTTATAAGATTTTTAAATGGTTTTGGTTATAATCATTATCATTACACATGGTTTTTGTAACTCTATATTTGGAGATGATCATATTTAGGCATAAGTTTATTCAATCACATACATTAAAAGGGAGCATATATCAACATATTAAAAAAATAGTTTGGATTTGTGAAATATATTAGATTAAACAATTTGACTAAAAAAAGTTGAAGAAAAATTTTAACAAAAGTATGCCTCTTGGTTTTCAAAAATAAAATATACTTCCTTGATTAAGAACTAGATTGTGTTGCCAAAACACCCATCGAAGTGATGGTTGTATCTAACCCATGTCAAAAATGTTGTAATGGTAATTCTCATAATAATTAGAGTTTTTTTTTTTTTTTTGCCTTATTTTGTCAAGTTATTTTAGCATTTAGTTTGCATACAAAAATTTAATTTATTCCTATTATATGTATGTAATTTAAAATTTTCAAATTTTTTACTTGGATGAACCTGATACAATATTAATTACTTGATTTTAAATGACCATTTCCATAAATTATAACAAATTTTATGAAATTAAAAAGTATGGATGGACATATGTATATGTTTCACCCCACTTCCGTTCACCCCCCTCACTTCCATAGTTATGTCAAGGTATGTGCTTGAATTATATATCATTTTAATTTTACGCATGTGCATGTTCACTCACATATGTACATCGAAGTAGGGGACATTGTGTAGATGCCTAATTATTATATGAATTATTATTTTAATGTTTTTTACTGTGGATTTGTACATATAAAACATTGATGTACGTTTGGTTCTTATTTTCACTTTTTCACATGTTCCTTCTTTCTCTATTATTATTTGTCTAGACATATGTCTCTCGCTTGCTTATGTTTATATTTTTCTATTTAGTTTACATTAGGAGGCCTCATTTCTCATCTTTTTTGTATCTTCTTCCATTATTTTTTACTTATGTGTAATTGTTGATCATGTTGATTGTGCACTTTCAACATTTAGTGGGACTATTGACTCCATCTAATTTTATTTTTATTTCCCCTTTACCTTTGTGTGTTCTTCCTCAATCTTTGGAGCTATGATTTTTGTTTATTTCTTGTCACTTCATTAAAAAATTTCCACCAAAAAGTTCTTAACCTTAATCTATGGACATTTATTAATAAAAATAATATTATTGCATTTTAATAAGTATAATAAAGCAAAATGCTAATATAATTCAAGTCTACTCGTGCCTCATTTTTCCAATATATGCTTAATTACTTGTATCAAAGATCAAATCGAATATTGTGATGAACGAGGGACATAGTTGAGTGTCATGTAATTCTATTGAACCTAGGAAGATAACAAAAAGCTTCTTCTAAGACTCTTCCATTAACTTAGAACATGAACTCCATATGTTTAATTCTAGCATGCAGGTTTTTTAGTTATAACTCTTGTCAACTTTCTCAATTTAACTATTTATTACCTTATCTATTTTTAATGTTTCATAGATATCCATGTCAATGTGTGATACGTGCATCCAATAATATACATTGTACCAATAAAATCATAGAATTGAAGGTATAGGAATAAATGGCACCTAATGGTGTACAAATCTAGAAATTAAATAGGACTTAAAAATCAACACAATATGAACTGGACACTTAGATACACATGGTTGGTCATATAGGCGCATTGCCAAATCTACCACTTGGAAAAGTCGTTAGTCAAGGACTGGGCACTATTTTGTTTGAGTCATGTTAGTAGCAAAGATTAGATACAAAACCAGATTTAAGTCTGTACAACACAGTTTCAATTTTAGAATCTCAATGTTCTCTTTAGATATTGCCATTAATAGTTATTCACTATATCTTTTCATCATTTTCTTGTTTTATAATTTCAATTATACTTATTTATTAATATGTACATTAGGGACTATTTGAAATTATTTTTTACATTTTAAAGGATAAATTTCACTTAAATATTTTATTTTGTCAATTATATTTATAAGAATTCATAAACATTAAAACAATAAAATGTATATGTCTATTATCATTTTTATATAAAAATATTTTATGAATTAAATTTGCGTGTTTTTTTTAATAAAACTATTAATTTTTTTTTAATTTCATGTATAATTGATGAAAGGTTTTTTAACAATTTCTTTTCAATAATTAAATTTTTTAACACAATTATTTTTAAAAAAAAAATAGTATGTATAATTTATTTTAAAAACACATGCCAATAACATATAAAATAATGTTGTGTTTTCAATACAAACATAGATTATGAATAAAAAAATAATATATATAATTTTTTTTACAAACACATGCCAACATCTTATTGAATAATGTTGTGTTATAAATAAAATCTTGGATTATGAATTAAGAATATCATATAATTTTCATATATATAAAATAAAAATATTTATGAAAAGTCTTTTGCATATGTGAAAAATGATTTAGAACTTACTAGAGATATGTGGAAGACAACATTTAATGTGATGTAATTTCGATAAAAAGAAGACAAAACTTTGATGTTTATATTTAAATGAGATGAAAATTTTAAACAACTTCGATATCTCAAAAAATATTAATTTTAAGTGTTCCAATATATAATGATTGTGATATTGGCAGGCCTACACCAGATTTGTAATATTACTAAAGGTTTGAATTCTTATATTAACATTACTAAAGGTTTCAATTCTTATATTTTCATTTAGCTAATTTTTTAATTGTCTTTCATTGTTGGTAGCCTAATCACTAATAGAATTTGAACATGGATCGTTCCCTAATAAATACATCTATAATGATTAGACCACAGTCCAAAACAACATCACTGAATGTTGAGAAGTATGTAAAGAGATCGCTATTTTTAAAGATATTATGAATACAATGTATAAGTTAAATGGTTATAGAGTATAGATCGATGTATGGGTGTAATATTCTACAGAAACTAAAACGGACAGATAATGGCAAATAAATAAAAAGATCATAGATTTATGGAACATAGATTTGTCTTATTTAATCTCAATAAAAGAGGGATATGAATTATTTCTCTTCTTTGTCGTCTTCATTTACTGATTTTGTTGGTTGCTTCCATTTTCCGTCCGAATCTTTAACGAGACCTTTGTTTTGTTCCTGCCACCATTTTGGGGGAATTCCAAGTTCCTCAATCAACAGATCGCTGCTCTTATTGACAAGGGCAGGATCTCTTCCAGAAGAATTATATGGCCTGTTATCTCCAACAAAGCCGTCAAGTAAATGCAGGTAACCCTCTAAATTATGAACATAAGCAAGATTGTGAGTGACCTTTAGGAATGGAGAGTTGTTGCCTAAAGAAACTTCGACGCCAACATGAAAGTATGTCCAAGGAAGCCATTGCAGGAATTTGCTCAGAAATCCGAGGTTCTCGTTCATCAAAACTCCTGGAACTTTGGGAACTACGTCGCGTTTGTTGACAAACCTCAAAACTTTGACTCCAGTCTCCTCTACCTGTTGAGCAAAAGCAAGATTTCCTACCCTTGGGGAGGCAAAAGCAAACACAGTAACAGCAATATCATGAGAAGGGGCAGAGATGAGCATTTGTTTGACATCATAAGCGCTTAATGTTGCAAGAGCAGCTCCTAAGCTGTGTCCCGTAAAGGTTATGCTTAACTTATCATTCTGGTAAACTTGGAGCAATCGCTCTATCTCGCCCAATACCAAATTTCTTGTGCTGATGTCCACTGTCCTTCCTGTAGAATCTTCATGTTGACCGATGGTTGAAGTATAACAGCTGAGGAACCCTCTCTCAATTCGTACACCCTCATTTTTATGGACTTTGCCAGTTCTGCCAATTCTATAGGATAATCTTGTTGGTACAAGAACGTCTCTGACATTTTGTATCCATTCTTGAGTTGTCTGGGTTCCTCTCCATGCAATCACTATGTCTCGTCGTCCAAGTCTTCTTATCTCATTCGGATCTGTGCAAACTGCAATAAACCCTAACCAAACGCCGTTATCTTTTTGTTTCTCACCAAATAGTTGGCTCAACAAATCAGTATTAGAGTATATATATTTAGTGACTTGGTAGCCACAACCAGACATGCCCATCTTTTCAAAAAGATCTCCTTCACTGTACTTGCAGGTGCCGTAGTATCGGGAATAACTTTCACCATCGAATGCATCGTAGCAAAGTTGAGCTAAATCTCCATATCTGAGGGCTTCAGATTTGAGAATGGGATGAATGGGATTAAGAAAATCTTTCCAATTGTTGGCACCTTGAACATCTCTCCATACATCACACAGCTGAGGTTGCCTTTCCCTTTCTCCATCTAAAGACTTCGTTTGCGAAGGTAACTTATTATCAGCTGAATACTCAATTTCTTCATCGGGAAATGGAAATACGGCCATCTTCTCAAATCGATTCTAGTATAGAATGGGCTGATAAAATGATTAACAGGATGTCTTCGCAGTTTAACAAGAATCAGAAATATCAAGAATCACAAAAGTATTAGAATTATCAGGCAGAGAGAATTTTGACAATACAGAGCTGAAGACGGACGTTATAAATAGACAACTATAATTTGAAACTTTCCAACTTAACATTCCAACCTAACTTTCCAAGTTTTGTATTTTGTTCTCCCCATAGATTTGACGCAATCAGCACAGCGATTCATTGAATGGATAACTACAAGGTAACTGGCTCGTATAGAGACGGACCGATTTATTGGTTGAGCCGCCTATGTTGTTCGTATTCGCATATAAACATAAAAAAACATTTTCATTATCATTTTCCATGATCGGATTATCTATTTGACATAAGATTTGGAAAGCCTATATCGCTTTTAAGTTTAGTCCATAAGATTTATCTCGTGAGTTTTAAATTCTTTTACCTTTTTAATTTTATATGCATGTTGAGAAAATTTAAAGATATATTAACAAAGTTTGTTAAGTAATTAGTCTGTGTTTTTATTGAAAATTAATTGTGTTTGAATTTGTATGTATATTTATAATATAATTATTTTATTTATTTTATTTTTTAGGATAGTATAATTTTATTTTAATAATTAAAATTTGAAAATATTAATTTTTTTAATAATTTGAATTTCAAAATACAAATTTATTGCTGAGTAATTATTTATTGTAATTTATATTTAATTAATAATAATTTCTTTGTGTGTTTAAGGGTTACATAGATGACAATGTTAATAGGAGAGTGTTAAGATAGTTTTTAAGTACCGAATTTTTATCAAACTCTTTAATAGTATTCAATGTTAGTATAACATTAACTCTATTTAGGATGTGATATAGCAAGCAGTATGCAAGTCATGTATTATGATGTGGCACTATCTTCAATAAATATAGATTTTGATTAAATCAGTCAAGAAAGCATAGCAATCGGATGCCCATCCTACATATTTCCAACTTTATTAAGATTAAACTAACATATCCATAGACTATCCTCGTGAATAAAATTACGCAATTGAATATGATGTGTTAGTTTATTTATAATATGTATGTGTTGTTATGTTCATATTTATGTTTGATGACAATGTTAATTATTGAGTAATACAATATTACATAATACCATTGAATATTTTCTATGAAATTGTAGAAAATTTAGCTAATTAAGTCTAGTTTGTAGATGATAATAGTTACCAATATTTATTATGGTCTTTAGTTAATAAACCACTTATACATGGACACTTCCTTTAGCACATGTGTAATTTACAACACTTTTAAATTTTTATAGCTCTATCATAATTATTTTAACCAAACCATATGGTTAAACTTCCCAACAATGGAGATAGACAGTGGAAATAAATGTAGATTCATATGAATCATAAACACCAATGACGATTCAATTTATTTCATATGTCCAACATTATAGCATTATAAATCATTAAAATGAACTATGACTTATTTAAACATATGCTCACCTCAATCAAGATTTCCTAAATTACAATAATTGTTCGAGTACATACTTAGTTTATTTAGTCTTTGACCATTTGGTACATGTAAACATATAATGATTTTTTTATTACATTTTATTACTTCTTAAAAAATTTACACTATTTTTAATGATCCACCCATAAAGGACGTGGAGATAGGATTGTACATGGAATAATTGCTAAAGCACATAATACAATCAGGGTCCATTTAGCTATCCTCACATTTTTAAATCTTATCGGTGATCCTTTTTTTTTTTTTTTGAAAAATCACCACTGAAGATGTTTCAAAGATAAAGTATACTGTAAATTGTCTTTAAAAAAAATAAAAATACCTCATACACACACTCCTCCCTTAACATCTGTTTGTTTAACATGCCACATGTCACTTTGACAATGTATATTAAATGTTATTATACATATGTAGTTTTTTAGGAAAATACATTAATACTACACTCACTTTAGAGAAATAATCCTAAATAATATTCAAGGAATATTCTAAAATTAATGTCAAATTTAGAAAAAAATGTAATTATTAATGTTTTATATTTAACAAAAAAAATAATTCATTAAATAAAAGAAAAGTAATTGAAAAGTGACTTTGTTAGCTCTATCTTGACAAATAATACTAATAATAATAATAATAATAATAATAATAATAATAATAATAATAATAATAATAATAATAATAATAATAATAATAATAATAATAATAAAATTTTTCTTTTCACAATCCATAATAGCAGCATATACATCTTATCAAAATGGTTGTAGTCCCACTAATGAAGATGATGGTTATTTATATTCATGTACTAAGGTAAAAATATTTATA